>CAJHNH020002000.1:0-117500 GCA_905116865.2 Candidula unifasciata
CTAGTTGCAGGCTGGCTTTGTTCTATCTGACCAAACCATTTGATTCTCTGAATCAATGTGTCTTTAAATGAAATCCTCAAAAGGGTAAGAGAATTTACAATAACCAAGCTACTGTCTCGTAACTGGCCAATACTGATGCTAAGATTGTCAAGAATGTTAAGCATGTGATACCACGATGCAGATGAACATGGTGACATCATAATCACAGTTTAAAAATAGCTTTAAAGGTTTTTACTTGAAACCCCCTGGTACCTGTCAACCGAGGATGCATTTGGCTGTAGGCCTGGCAAACACAGCACATGTATCATATTGAACTTTGTGATGATGTTATGTAAATTTTAATTAAAAAAAAAAAAGTACCTGTTTGGTGAGTTCATTCTGATCTTTTTCTTTGCTTTCTTCTATTGTTGCTGCCGAGCTTTCTGGAACAGTTGGAACTTCAGTAGACTCAGCTATGAGAAGAGTAGGCACATCATCCTTGTTTTCTGACTTCTTGCGCTTTTTCTTGTCCTTCTATTAGCAAAAGCGATACAAAGGCAATGAAACCATCATTAGTTTTTTAACTGAGATGGGAGAGGCACAACATTTGCCAGTTTATAAAGATAAAGTAGTAAGAAGTTTCAGAACATTGTTACTACTGTGACATACTGTTTAAGACCGGCTCAAGAACACTGAGTAGTGACCACAGAGTCAAATGTAGCTGCTGAAGGCCTCATGCAGGAAAGCTGTTGGCTGAGGAAAACAGTGACATCATAATGACAGTTTAGAGATGGCCGCCCTCCTTGTGACGTGCACCAAAGAGGTGTAGTGGTACTGTAGCACATCACGGATGATGTGGTGCGCTGAACTTTGAATTAAGTTCAACTTGCCATTCCGTGCCATATCATAATTAACAACCCAAACATCACTGCAGTCTCCACACTTATTTCCTCTAACAAAAAAAAAATCATATTCTCTTTCCTATAGCTGTCTAATTTCCCAAGATTTTCTTAATATAACAGAGCAACACAGTAGACCTTAATGCTTTGTCTAGAATTCACAAACATTTAAGAAAGGAATTTGATGGGTAGGTTCTGGTGTGTATACGTTATTTCCATAAATAAACAGAGGGGGAACCCTTGAGGTAGTTTGAAATTATATATTAATAAAGTAACAGAAAATGTACTGATCGGCACTCATAGAAAGAAGTAGAAAGATAGAAGAACACACTAGATAACATAAAAATCAAAAGCTATAGTACTTGGAGCATAACTAAGAGAGATGAAGCCTTAATACAGGTTTTTGAAAACAGAGTCTTACGACAAATCTTTGGACCCATCAAAGATGCAAACAGCGGTGAAAGGAGAGTGAGAAGCAACAACAAAATTCACAATATGTTTAAATCACCACTGATCACTGGCATCATGAGAGCTTAAAGACTGAAATGGTTGGGGCATATTGAAAGAATGTTAGATGACAGAGAAGTAAAAAAACTGTATATATAAGGGAGATGAATGGTCGTAGACCACAAGGCAGACCAAGAAGATGGTGGAGAGATAATATCCAATCAGACCTGCAAACACTTGGTGTCATCAAGTGAAAGGAGAAGGCCAACCAGAGAGATGAACGGAGGCGGGTGATATCTGCAGCAATGAACCTCAAGGGCTGGGAATGCTGAAGAAGAAGAAGAAGATAGTTACCATGTCGGCAATCAAACCTGTCACCCTGTTACTCTTATAACTGTTGCCCTGTCCGGATATTTCTGTTATTTTTGTATCTTTCTTGAATTCATCTTAATTAATATTCATCAATTTCCTTACACATTTGTTTTTGAATGCACTTAACTGTCATTCCACGTCGTTAGTGTTTCTCAAACTGTCACTGGCATAGTTTAAAAGTGAAATAACGTAATAATTAAATATATGTAACTTGGTTATAAAAGCTGTTTTACCAGTTGTAGGGGTTTTGGCTGACATCTGTGCACAGTGCCTAGTGCATGTCTATGACAACTTTGATACTGACTGCAACTGCACAGTGTGTAGACACAGTGGGTATGATTATATTTACCAATATTTTCTATCAATACTACTGTAATGTTATATAATTTAATTATTACATCACACGTCCTAATGCAGCCGGACTTTTTTTTCTCCAAAAAATAACCGTTGCTTTCGGGTCAACACAGCTTTAAACAGGTACAAGGTAAAGTCCTGGGAAGTACAAGCAGCTGGCGTGGTGCTGCCCACATCATCCACCAAGTGCTGACTGGTCTATAAAATATGGGTCTGACCCTATATACCCAATACACCTGAAGGTGTGGACAAGGGGCCTTCACTTTTACTTAAATAACAGAGACATTTAAATGGTGCAAGCTGGGCATCATCATCAATCTGCAGGTACTTTACAGAACATCATGACATGTTTCTCTTTCTCCAGCCTATGATCTAGGCCCATGTGCTTTTATAGCCAATGCCTCTTTAGTGTCCTGTATCTAGCATCATGGCATTTTTCTCTCTCTCCAGCCCCATGAGCTTTTATACTCAATGCAACTTTAATGTTCTGTATTCACCTTTATGGCCCTTTGTCTCATTTTCTGGAAACTGTACTCTCCACTGGCGTTCTCTCCCGACCGCTGTGATACTTAACATGGCCAAAATGCCCCAGCTTTTGGCAGATGATGCTGTTTATGAGCAAATTCTTCTCCATGCCCAGATCGTATAGGATGTTGGTGCAATCTAGCAAATAATAACTGAATATATAATGACAATACAAAACATGCATACCTTTCCCTTCTTTTCCTTCTCTTTTCCTTTCCTATCTCTATCTTTCTTTTTCTTTTTGGTCTTTTCTTCGCCTGTACCTTCTTCTGAAATCTTTAAACCATCTGTTACAATATGGTGGGTTCTCACAGGCAACACTTCATCAGCTCGCAGAGGTCTGAAAGAAGTTCACAAACAAATTTTGTATATGTCTAACAACAATTTCAAAAACATATTGAATACAATTTTCAAACGGCAAATCCTGGCACACACTTTCATTGCTCTAATACACAAAGAGAAGTTATATAGTCCAGAATACAACCTATAAATAAGGCACACTATGCACTACATCTGCTAAAATCAAATGCTCTATCTCATAATATCAAGATCACAATTTATATAACACAGATAAGATCACATGTACTATATGGCTCTAAAACTTAGAGTAAAACTAGAAGGGACAAAGACTTATTACACATTTTTGAGAACAGAGTCTTATGACAAATCATTGGACCCATCAAAAATGCAAACAGAAGTTAATGGAGAGTGAGAAGCAGCACTGAAATTCATAATATGTTTAAATCACCACTAATTACTGGCATCATAAAGGCTAACACTGTGATGGCTGAGACATATGAGAGAATAGCAGATAACAGCAAGACAAAAAATGCAAACACAGTAGAATGGGAATGTAGGAGCAAAATGCCATGGACCACATTGTGTGGAGGGGGCAAGTCAGGGGGGGGGGGGATGAGAGTGAAGGAAAACAATGACTGCAGAAAGGATGAGAGCTGCGCATTTGAGAAGATGCACACTAAATACATGTGATGGCAACAAAGGTCCTCAAATTTCATGCTCTAATTGTGGAAGACTTTTCTTAATACCACCATGCCTGCTCATAGTACAGTATAACACTATCATCTGGAAGACGGAAAGCTGCCATCCAACTAGAATCTGAAGAGACCATGAGGGAGACTTAGAAGATTGGGGAAGGATAATATATATGCAGACCTCAAAACACTTGGAATTACTAAATGGAAAGAGAAGACCAATCACAGAGACAAATAGAGGTGGTTGATATCTACAGCAACGAAGCTTGAGGGTTCGAAATGCTGAAGAAAGACATGACTGTGCACCATGGATGGCTACAGCTGATAGTATTCTTTGTCAGTGTACTGTTAATATATAAGTAAAGGCTGCCAGCAATAATCATACTGTCCTGAACCCCCCTTCCCCCCCCCCCCCTTTTTCCAGAGTAATAATTAATCACTACAATTTTCAGGTCAGTACCAAATGCCTAATTTGTTTTCAAGTGCACGCAAAGCTTTTCACAAATATTTACTTAATCACTAGTAAAGGGATACCAGTCTGACTAGTGAATAAAAATGATTATGTTCCCAGTGTGGGTTTAGTGGCCCCATTATTTAACAGACCCACTCACAAGCAGGTCACAGAAGGGGACTAATTAGGGGGGTTTCCTTCACAGTCAGAGTGCATCTGCCTGGGAGCCGAGGTAGTAACAGTCTGCAGACAAATAAGCTAGATCTGTAAAAGGGATAAGCATGTAAAACTCAAGTTCTGGAACAAGAATAAAGTCTAGAAGTGGATGATTAACCAGAACTGTCTGCCAGAGTTTACAACTGGTAAATGAGGAGGAGGAGGAGAAGGAGAAGAAGGAGAAGGAGAAGGAGAAGAAGAAGAAGAAGAAGGAGGAGAAGGAGAAGAAGAAGAAGAAGAAGAAGAAGGAGAAGGAGGAGAAGGAGGAGAAGAAGAAGAAGAAGAAGAAGAAGAAGAAGAAGAAGAAGAAAAAGAAGAAGAAGAAGAAGAAGAAGAAGAAGAAGAAGAAGAAGAAGAAGAAGAAGAAGGAGAAGAACAAGTAGAAGGAGAAGAAGAAGAAGAAGAAGAAGAAGAAGAAGAAGAAGAAGAAGAAGAAGAAGAAGAAGAAGAAGAAGATGACAACAATAGTGTGTTTCTCATGTGATCATCATCTGATTATGCTGAACTCTGGCCTCTTTTCCGCTGTGTTTAGTGTGTGTCTGTCTGTCTGTCCTTGTTATGTACATCTGACCTATGCATTTAAGAAGATTAAGAATACTAGAAGAAAAGAAAAACAAAGGATTAATTTTCAGATCAGTGGCACAGTGGGCATATGATGCTACAGAAGGCTGCTATGTTTGTGATGAATAGAGTAAAACTACACTTACTCGTCCAGGTTAATATCCAAAGCTTTGTAGACATCACCGCTCTTTTTATCATCTTCATGATCTGACCCAGCCATGCCCTGCAACAATACACCCACAGATAACATCACTAGTTTAATTACTTATGACTAAAATAAAACCAGTATGCACATAGGAACAAAACTAACAACAACAACAACAACAACAAAAAACAGCAATGAGTGAAAAGCATCTATTTAGAAAGTGCTAACAATCTTATAGCAGATACTGCTAAAGAATTAGCAGCAATCGAGTTAAGCAATCAGTTCTTTTTCTTTGTCTTTCTCCCGGCAATGATCTCATGTCCAGCTTATGCAAGATGATAAGCAGCAAAGGAGGTGAGTGACAAGTTCTTTTTCTCACTGTCAATCTGATGTCCAGATTATGCAAGAAGATCTTTTTTGGATTGTACTTCTGCCTTTATTCCCTAATACAGGATAAGATCTCAATCAACTCATGCCAAGCTTTCCTATCTCTTGTCATCTCCTACAGGTCCCTCCATGCCCTCCCCATTTTCATCACTGTATCTGATTCTCTTCTCTGTGTGTTTTTAGGTCACCTACCTCTTTACGCTCTGTTTCAGTGAAAATACATTACAGTAATACTATCAAGATATTTCCATGTGCCATATCCAGTGCCAGTATCTTTTTCTACCTATTGTTGTGTTGCAATTTATTTAAAAAGTACACTGATCAAGTAAAAAATGTTTCACTCTTACAGGGGATTTAAACAAAGTCAGATGTACACTGGTCAAGTAAAAATATTCTCACTCTTACCAGGGAAATTAAACAAAGTCAGAGGTACACTCGCTCTTACTGAGGATTTAAACAAAGTCAGAGGTACACTCGCTCCTACTGGGGATTTAAACAAAGTCAGAGGTACACTTGCTCTTACTGAGGATTTAAACAAAGTCAGAGGTACACTCGCTCCTACTGGGGATTTAAACAAAGTCAGAGGCACACAGGTCAAGTAAAGATATTCTCGCTCTTACTGAGGATTTAAACAAACAAATGTCTTAAAAACATCATAGGCAGATAAAATGTGCAAATAAAGATCTCTTGAAAGAAATTATTAACAGACTTAGAGAACTGGTTACTTGCATCAGAAAAACACTATCCACATTCTTTGGGCATATTGGGGGACAGGAAAAGTGAAGTAGATCATTCAGTAGGATGTAACCAATTTGGGTTTCTGAGCCTCATTGGGGGGGGGGGGGGGGGGGGGGGGGGGGGGGGGGGGGGGGGGTGTGAAAAAATGAACAGACTCACTGCCCCCCCCCCCACCCCCCCAAAAAAAATAAGTAGACTAATTAGGAGCATTTCTTTCAAAGCCAGAGTGCATGTACCTGAGAGGCGAGGAACCAAAAGCCTGGCAAACAAAATAAGCTATATTTGTAAAATGGATATGCACGCAAAAATCAAGTCCTGGAACAAGACTAAAATCCAAAAGTGGAAGAACAACCAGAACTTGCAGTTTACAGTCACAGCCGGCGAATGTGAAGAAGAAGATAGTAGGATTCAATGATTCAGATATCCCACACAATGTGTAGATTCCTGCACCAGCATTTGGGTTGGGGAACGACGACATAAATTACCCCTTAACAAGTGTGTCATAAAAGGTAACTATTAAGTATTAGCTGAAAATGGATGTGTTGGGCTGAAAAGTGCAGACATCACAGCCCAGCTGTAAAAACCAACACAACATGCCAACGGCCCTTTCAAAGGCAAATGCAGAAGATGTACCTTTATACCATGATGCTACAGTGTCTAACAACCTTTCTACTGGTTTCCCCCACCTCTCCTCCCGATCCAACTAAAATGACATACAGTTGGCAAATTCTGTTCTTACCTCTGGAGCATCTACAATTGTGCTGACTGTATGTACTGCCGCAACCTCATCCTCATCTGACTCCTCTGCCTGTGTTTTACCTTTGCCTTTCTTCTTTTTCTTCTTGCCCTTCTCCTTCTTGCCTTTGTGAGCCTTCTCTGTCTTCTGCTGAAGCACCATGTACTTGTCTGATGATGATAAACCTGTAGATAGAATTCATTCATTCAGTAGCATGTCCCTCGCGGAACCTCGCTGCCATAACAACCCTCCGGAAAACCTTCCTATCCTGAGCAAGATGTCCTGCGTCTGATACACCCATCTGGAGATCATCTGCCACATCCTGCACCCATCTTCTCCTTGGCCTTCCTCTTCCTCTCTTCCCAGGCATATACCCCTCCATTATTGTTCTCTCTAGACTTCCATGACGTTTCAAGTAGATAGAATACATACAAAAAATAAGAACATTCTGTGTAAGTGTAGGTCTGAGCATGTGTCTGCTGCCTTTTTTAAAATTTTAAATACTGAATTCAAATCCATAAAAAGATGAATATGTTTTCGCAAAAGTAAATACCTTCCTATCTGATACAATACTTTGCTTTTTTGACCATGCAATACTCGGCCTTATAAGGGAAACAAAGAACAGTAACACCTTACATATTTACAATTAGTTTAGTTTTAATCAACATCATGACACACGGGTGTAAACCCATACATAAGTGCTTTGTTCTACTTCTAACTCAAGCCTGGGTCTGAAGAATCTCAGTACAGTGCACGAACTCCATTGCACTGCGAGGATCCTGAAATACTTTTTGGGTAGATCTTTAACTCAAAATTTTGCCCAGGAAACACTGTTAGGCTTCTCTTTTTATATTTCCAATTGCCAAGGGATTTCTTTTACATTCGCAACAATACACACCCCCAGGTAAGCACGCAGACACTACGCCATGGCAGCTCCAAGTGTATCTAGATACCCTGCCTAATCAGAATAAATAAAAGAATCCTTAAGAAAGACTATATATGTGAAACACTTTACTTTAGATATAACCACAACAAATAGAAAAAAAGTACTTAAAAGACTACATACATAGAACATTGTACCCTAGATACCTTTAGAAATAACCAAAACAAACAGAAAAATGTACTTAAACACTATATACCTGGAACATTGTTAGATACCTTCAGATATAACCAAAAGACACAAAAAGAAGTTATGAATTTTTCCGTATATATTTTCATTAATTTTTTAAGCTTAAAATTGGGGGTTATAATGTCTTTAAAATATTTACTTCTTAATCTTGGGCTAAAAAAAATATGGGGTCACATCACACATAGGGCCATCTTATACAAGGATAAATTATGTATTTAAAAGACTATACCTGGAACATGTAGTGGCACCGAAAGATCAATTTCAGCCACCGGAATATCCTTGGCATCAAATGCGTCTTTGTGTCTTGGCTTATGTCCCTTGCCATCATCCTTCAGGTAGTGAGGATTGTGTTCCACTTCTGTTTTTCTAATAGCTTTTCTCTGTGAAAGGACAAATGGTAAGGCCCTTGCTACATAAACATAAAATAATAATTAGCACAGAAAAAATATGGTGAGATGAAGACAATATACATGTAAAACAATTTGTATGAGGACTATTAACACTTCAAGTCGATAATTGAGTGCGCCTGAGTACTTCCATTGTTTGTTAATTTTTCTTTCATCCAGACTATGTCACAGTCCCAAGGTATCGTCCATAAACCGAAGAAATTTCAGTAAAAGATTAAATCTCTCTTCACTAATAACTTTTCTGTCTTAAATTTTGAACTTTTCAAAAAAAAAAAAAAAAAAAAAAAAAAAGGAAGTAGCAAGTGTGATCTGTGAAAAGATCTTCTTGTATTCCAAATTATGCAAAATTTCTAGAAATAAAATTCCCATCCAAGTCTTCATTCATCTATTGTTGTATCTGTCCAACAGTGAGTTTAAGCTAGCTTGTTATTTTGCTTTGGGTAATTTCAAAACAGTTATAAGCTATAAACTGTTTAAAAGAAATTTCCATTGCAATTCGTGTCAATCATATGGGGTTATATGTTTGCAGCATGCAATCTAATGACCAAAACAGTGATACGCCATTGAAAAGTTTATTAAGTGGAGAAAACTAACAAACTGCAATAGTGCAGGCCAAAAGTGTGTAACTTGTTATACCCACCAGCTAACACTCCACAGAAAGATGAAGATGAATGCCTGTCCTACTGAGACAGCAACTTGGCCTTGACAGTTACAGCCCTCATAGCCCACTTTAGGAGTTAAAGACTTGTTCAATCTTAATTTTTCCCCACAGAAACAAATCAACATTGGAAGGCGTCTTTGAGTAAGAAGGCTGTAGTGTAGGTGACCTGACACAACCTCCCCCCCCCCCCCCCCTTTTCCCTGTTTCCCCCAAAGCCTGCAACTGAGTCAAAGCTGCTGTGGAGTGAAAGCCTGTTGAATTTTTATTTGCCATTAAATAATGAAATAGCTCAGGCTAATGTTGCATCAAATTTAGCAAAGAATATGCCGATACACAAATGGAAACCATCACAAAGACCCAAGAGATATTTAGTTATGAAGGCAAGGTTAGCACTAACAACTGATGCTGCAAACCGACACTTTTGGACGGGTCCAACTCCCTGTAACTGCCGCTTTTCTGACTTGTCTAAAATGACTTGTTTACAAGACGTATAGTTAATGCTAGTGGCTGC
Organism: Candidula unifasciata; assembly: GCA_905116865.2. Lineage (NCBI taxonomy): Eukaryota > Metazoa > Mollusca > Gastropoda > Stylommatophora > Geomitridae > Candidula > Candidula unifasciata. The sequence goes on from CAJHNH020002000.1 coordinate 9,511, forward strand.
TTTCTTGTGTCACCAAACGTTTGAAGAAAATATAAATTTATTAACTTATGTTATCCCAACTGACACCCCTGCACATGGAGCATTTCCATGCATGCTCAGTCCTCCCACCCATGCAGCAACCACTCCACAGTATTTCTACTGATTGTTTCCATAAGTGGTTGGTTATAATGTCTCCTATCTCAGCCTAGTGCTTCACCATGCTTTACTCCCATGTCACACAATCGTGTTAGTGTCACCGATTTATCATTTTCCTCTAGCCCAGTTAGTACAGTGTTGATAATATCTGCTCTGTCCACATGCGTTGGTGCATTGCTAGCCAGTTGGTTCACTTGTACATTACACTTCACTCCAGCATGACCAGGTGTGTAGATCCAGGTGAGGGAGGATAAGTGCGATGTTCAAATGCTTTCTACCCGTTCAGAGCACACAATGCAAGGGGTTTTCCTTTGAGACAAACAGCTTTTTTAAAGCCAAGCTGACCTCAAATTTTCCCATAAGCACAGCGATCAAGGCATGAGTTACCATATACATATGCTTTTTGTAAGGACACTAGGAATAAATTCCAATTAATGCTTCACCCTGTTTATGTTTACCGATCACTCTCTTAATTTATCTTTAAATAGTTTAAAGAAGAAACATTTTTAATGTATTTAAAAAAAACAACTTATTAATACTGACCTGTTTAACATCGCTATTTTAAAAGGATTTTTCCGGGAATTCCCTAGAGTTCATGACCCATTATTTTTAGCATTAGCTGGAGGAAAGTGGTAAGACACTAATGAAGGTGCCGAAGCAACTACACCTGGAAGACACACCACCACCTTCCTGATCTTTGATGAGGCATACATTAACAGATGACAACACTGACAGTGATTTCTTCAAGATATATGTACTTTTAACGTTAGGGAAAAAAAGCTAACCCAGCAATTACTAGCTCTTACAATGAATATATACATAAAACTCTTGAGCATAAAGTCTCTTCAAGACTTCTGAACTCTCAAATGCTTAGGAAAAAGGCTACTCCAGCCATTTTTTAACAGTTAAAAACTCATTAAATGCTTCCTCGCAACAGCTGCAGAGGAACGTCCACAAGAGACTTTGGGCTGCCAATAGTGAAGATCTCAACACACTGAGATCAATTAAAAACAGGGAATATTTAAACTATCTCAGCATATTACCTTTTCAAGCTCTTCTTCTGTGGGTTCATAAGTGGGTCTTGATTCATCCCCATGTTGGTAAGACGATCTGTAAAAGGCATTCAGAAAACCGTCAAGCAAGATTAAAGCAGACTGAAAACTTAAACTATAAATTATCTAGTTATTCAAAGACTGTTGACTAATCTTCGCATGTGAATATGTGTGTCTTGACTCAAGTAAGGCAAAGGTTGCTGTCAAGAAGAAAGTATTTAAGAAACAAGTAAACATATAAAAGAAAACATACCAGTGTTGATCCTATTTTGTCAAGAAGAACCTATTTTATAAAAAAGTAAAGACAGAAAGGAAAAAGAAAAACATACCGGTGTTCATCTTCCGTTGTTAAGAAAAACGTATTTCCTGGAACTTCTTCATCAGAGCTGTCATCTGGGGCTTCATTTATCCATTTGTCCAGGTCAAGACTAAAGACATTTCAAAAGGATAATTTTATAACATTACAGTATCTATACTGTATGTACACGTAAAAGTAAAAACCCGAGATGGAAACACTGCAACAACAACATTATAAGTGTCAAGAATTAAAGGGCAAAAAAATGTATCGGGTGGCTCATACTGTGACACAATGACCTTTATCACTGGGGCTTATGGAAAAATGAAACATCAACTTGACTTATGAAGACACCGAGGTCACAAGGAAACCCCTTTAAATACTATTTTAAGTTACTGTATTCACATCCTGACCTATATAAACACGCAGGCTTACACAGGACTAATGGAATTCAACTACGCTTTTCGAGAACAGATCCTAGGCTAATAAGGTACCACATAAAATCTGGGAGGTTAAAGCAGACAACGTGATGCTGACATCATCCATCAAGTGCCGATTGGTCTATACAAATGTAGGTCTAGCACTATATTTCCGATGAATAAAAGGGTCTTTCATGTTATTTACAGACTAATACCTGTCATTGTTTCTGACTACTGACACAATGGGCAGACACAATGCCAAATCTGTTCTATGTCAACTACATGTTACTAGCAAGAAACAAGATCTTGATCATTGTTTTGAATTTTTCAGTTTATCCTTTGCCCCCCTTAATGTTTTCACCCTTAAAATGGCAATGGGAATATTGTATTATTGTTTACAGCTAGGCTGTGATATCTGCGCCTTCCAGCACAACATATGGGCTTCCAGCAAACTCCTAAATAGTCTTCTTTATGACTAATTCCTTAAGGGTCTATTCTTTTTAAAAAAAATGGGGCCAAGGAAATCACAGCAGGACTTCAGTTAATCAATTCCTTTATGCTCACAAAAACCTAGTCAGCTTCCCCAATAAAACACAACCAAGAAAAACAAAATAAACCCTGTAGTAGAAAGTCTCCAAAACACAAGGGCAATGGAACAACCATATAAAAAAAAAAATACATAAAATAACTCAAGATATCTGGATGATGGGAGTCACCATGGCGTAGCGGCTAGATGCCTGACTGCTAATCGGAAGGTCATGGGTTCGGGTATTGAAGGAATCAGGCTTTAAAAAAAAAAAATGACTTTGGCTCCCCGGTCGACCCAGCCTTGAGTGGGTACCAGGTACAGTCATAGAAAGTAAAGGCGGCCAGCATGATACTGACCACATCACCCACCAAGTGCTGTTTGGTCTATAAAATATAGGCCTTGACCAATATGTCTGAAGGCGTGGAAAAGGGTCCTTTACTTTACTTTATTTGGATGATGAAGTCAACTGGCTGTCCAAATATCTATAGAAGTGGGACACTTCTTCCCCCTTAAAAGGGCAGCTGACATGTTGTGCTGTGGTTATCGAGGCTGTAATATCAACCAAACACATCTGATTTCTGCAAAAGCCTAGTTAATCACCTTTTGTGACATGCTTGTTGGGGTAGGATGGGGGGGTGGTGAATATACTCTTTCTTCTTGTGTTTTCTACTGCTTATGAGATAAAACGTCGCAGACAGGAGCTAGATGTAGTTGATTTTCTCTTCTTCTTATCTTCAGCATAAGTGTCTGAACAATTTTATCCTATAACAGCTTGCCAGATCTGTCCCAGAATCATTTTTCTTTCTTTTTTATTCCCCAAAATTGGGCCCCGGAGCCCATGTAGGAAACGTGGAACACAATGGCTTACCCTTCAGGAACAGGAACCTTCTTCTGAGCTTTAGGTGCAACAGGGTTGAGCTCCCCAGCATACAAATTCTCCACCTCATCAGCCACGGCTGCTCCCTTTTCTTCCAGTTTCATGATATACTTCACAATCTGCAGGATACTGCATGCCTGTAGACAAATACATTTAGGCAACATATTCAAAACATAACAAGCCTGTAGTTTTTTCAACAGCATGATATTTCAGGGATGGCCTTGCCGTACGGTGTGAAGTGATAGGTATTCAGGTAGTAGCAGTTTCAACTTCCCAGCAAACAGGTCACCCGATAGTTGCTCCGTTCCTGTGCCAGTGAAAACCCCACAGAATGTTCTTCCTTGTCCCTTGTGGAAAAACTGACACAAACTGCAGCCTCAGCATATCCAATAGCATACACACATTAAATGCAACTGTCAGAAGTGCTAACACAAACAGTCTGACACAAGAAATGGAAGCAGCAGTTTTAACAGATCAGCAGTTGCACAAGTGATTAATCACACAAGGCACCACCATTTAGTTCTTTGGCAACAGGCCAAAACTTGCCATTTTCTGAACCTACAGTTCATAACACAAACCGTGTCTGTCACAGTCAAAAAACATTCCAACTGAAATCCGCAGCTCAGTGTCACATCATGCACTCAATTCAGTAGTTGGACAACAAAACTATATTCTTTCAGTCAACACACGGAGGAAAATGCAATACCCAAATACTATCAGAGGCAAAAACTTGCCATAACCAAGAACAGTAAACCTGCTTATCCTTCATATTGACAGAAGTGTATATACTACTTCATATATACCAAGTAACATAATTTTGACATGTAAATGGGTTAACTCCCTTCTATGCTAACTTTATTTTCTGGAGAAATGTCTAGCACCTATGTTATTGGAAAAAGAGATACAAGATCAATCCTTTATAAGAGGGGAAAGTGCTGCATGGCTTTCACACACACAATTAACACCTTGCATTTAGTTGATAAAGAGACATGGCAGTGTACTGGGCAGACACCTGCAATCTGGAATGAAGGCCCTGAGTTCAAATCCGCATGTTTACTTCTTTATTCAAAGAAATAGTAATACCAATATGTTTGGAATAAAGCATCCTGCAGAAGTTATCAGATCAGAAGAACAGTGCTTTGTCTGCCTGTTGGAGTTCCCTCCTAAACCAGCTGCCAACCAAGACCAAGGGCTTGGTTTGCCTCGCCATGACAAGTTTTCAGATTTAATTTAATCTTCATAGGATAAGGCTAGCATCCTCTGCAGTGCAATCTTCTATCTGAACGTGCTGGCAAAATGTGGGATGTCAGGTTTAGCATATAAAGCCTATCGTTTAGCTTTAACAGAGAACAGGTAGTACTGACTATTCACTGGTGAAATTAAAAAGCACAAAGGAGTCGATTTGTTCACAATATCAGTGTTAACAGGGTATGAAATAAACATCATCCAAAGAGACAGAGAACACAAATGTTACAGACACATGCTCACTCTCTCTTGGACTTCCAAATCCCCACTCTGTATAAAGACAGGGAGCTTTTCCTGGAGCAAAGTATGAACTTCTTTCTTTAGACTGTCATCTTCTTTGGCCTCAGCAGCTTTGAGGATCTTGCCATAAAGTTTCAAGATGTTCTGTACAAATATGGACTGGATATGGCCTGGGAGGGATGTGATCTTTGGCTTCAGCATAGCTTCCAATGTAGCCTTTGGATTGCTTAGATGTCTGTAACAGAATAATAGAGATGAATAAAATAAAAGTAAAGGGTCCATTGTTACATTTGGAGATGTATATATTTATGGGCCTAGCGATTGTTACAGACTAATCGGTACTCAACGAGTGATGTGATCAACATCATGATGACCAACAGTGCTCACTAGAACATTTCCTGATACTGTTTAGCATGGACTGACCTTAGAGCTGTGGCCAATTAACATTATTTTTGTTTTCTTCAAATTTAAGAACAGATTTTGAACTTACAACCATACGCTTGTTAATTTCTTGGTTTATTTTATACTATTTAATCTTGGGTGATAAATTCCCAGTAATCAGTCAAGGATATAGATATATAAGCTTACTCAGAAAACTCTCCACAAATCCAGGCTGCAGCATGCAGAACCTCACAAATACCATTTCTCTGGGAGTTATTAGCCAAAAGATGTGAATTTTCTAGAAGGATCGCCTGCAAAATAAAATCATATGGAAAATAATAAACAAAAATAACACGTTTATTCTGCACTGATCCAATCATTTGGTTTAAAAATTAGCACAAGTTTGTTCAAAGTTTATAATTTAAAAACACTGAGAAAACCTGTTAATATCATAGCCAGAAAGTCCTTCTGGAACCCACAGAGCAAAACTGAGGAAGACCTAAAAGCATAGGGAAGTGTGTTAGAGACAGAAGAGTAATATACGGAGGACATGGAACAGGAGACAAGCATAAGGAAGAGTGTTAGAGACAGAAGAGTAACATACGGAGGACATGAAATGGGCAACAGGAGACAAGCATAAGGAAGAGTGTTAGAGACAGAAGAGTAACATACGGAGGACATGAAATGGGCAACAGGAGACAAGCATAAGGAAGAGCCTTAGAGACAGAAGAGTAATATACGGAGGACATGAAATGGGCAACAGGAGACAAGCATAAGGAAGAGCCTTAGAGACAGAAGAGTAATATTTGGAGGACATGGAATGTGCAACAGGAGACAAGCATAAGGAAGAGCCTTAGAGACAGAAGAGTAACATACGGAGGACATGAAATGAGCAACAGGAGACAAGCATAAGGAAGAGTGTTAGAGACAGAAGAGTAATATACAGACGACATGGAAGGTGCTACAGGAGACAACAAAAGATAATGGCTTGATATGAGTTTGGTGAGAGCCTATACTGCCCTGCTTGTAGATAAAAAAGAAACAGAGAAACACAAATACATTAATCTGCCTTGGGTATCAGTATGTCAGAAATAATTTAATAAGAAGATTAGATCTAGTTTCTTCTGGCTGTGAAACATTTCTTATAAATGCTGATGTACTGGCATTACAGCAGAGGCCTGTTTTTTAAAAGCCTAGTTAAATGCTATTGCTCTACAAATGATTTTTCCAGTCCTTACAATATTTTCCAGTGCCCCATTTCTCATCACATGACCAAAATATCTTTGTTTGTCTCCTTCTCATTGTTGTATGTAATGTTCTACTTTCATTAATCAGGCAATCACTATTAGTTATTCTGGAAGTCTGAGGTATTTACAACATTCTTCTCAAGAACTACATCTCAATTGTCTCCAAACTCTTCCTAATTTGTTTGCTCACATGCCAAGATTCACAGCCATACAACATAACAGGCTCGATTTAACATTTCAGATGTTTATTTATTTTTTTTTTTTTTTGACGTTTAACGGGAGTGATTTATTACATAAGATACTTTTCATCTTCTGAAATGCTGCCTTTGCCTGGCCAATTCTCCTCTTAATTTCTGTCACACATCGTCTATCTGATGTTATGAATGTCCCCAAATACTTTAATTTATTGACTTGGTTAAACACTCTCCCTTTATTGCTATGCAACATTTTGGATTTATTTTCTTCTTTGATACAACCATTGTTTCTTTTTTCTTGACATTCAAGAAAAGTCCCTTTTTGCACTCTCTAGTACCACAATGGCTAATAGTTGATGTAGGTCTTCTGTGTAATGATTTACACCAATCATAAACTGATACATTACTGTTATTATTCTTACAACTATGGACACTATGAAGACGTAACAACAACTACCATCATGAAGAGAATTCAGCTTGATGATCTGTACTTTGTTAACAGTGCATTTCATTACCACTCATGAAATTAACAACGCCAGAAAATTCATAAGGAAAAGACAAACAAAGATGATGAAATGGTTAATAATCAAAATCACCTTGGGAAAATCTTGTTTCACAATTTAAGCAGCAATGTAGACAAAGTTACAGGAAAAGATTTTTAAAATTAAAAAATTTAAAAAAGTATTAAAGTCAATCTGTATAAAAAAAGATAAAGATTTCCATACCATTAAAAAAAATGTCTTAGATCGCAGGTTATGTAAATATAAAAAAAAAATTAACATCAACATGTCAGAAACACAAGAAAAAAAGAGATCTAACCATCTGTGAAACAGCAAAGTGTCGAATGGCCTGCACACGAATAGCAACATCAAGCATCTGGTTGGCTATCAGTTTCCCATGCTTGGTGCCTTCCATCCTTGTCAGCTCCACCAGAATACTTACATACCTACATTAGAAACACAACCAACAATGATCTTAGAATTCTGCTGAAATAGTGAGTTCATGGTATCTGAGTCAGTCAGTCCCTTTCAGTCGGTCTGTGTGTGTGGTCGTGCGCGCGAATCGTTCAAGTCCTATGGATGTATGGACTGTGTAGTGTGAGTTTTAACAATGTGGTTTTACTCCATTGGAGGTTTTAAACTGTTCAGATGACTGTTGTGGATCATGAGTTGGTCTGTCAAAGTAATTTTCTAGAATGGACGGTTGTGTGGAGTTGTGATGGGGAGGTATCGGAGGCTGGTTAATTGGATGTTGATCAGTGATACTTCAATGACTGACTAGGCAGGAGATGGAAGGTCTTGATTTTTTTCACCAAGTGGTGCATCTACCATGGGTCCTTGGGTGGCGAAGTCTCTTAGAGGGAGAACAGTCAGAGGACTGTCACTGCACATCATGTAGGCGTTTCTGCACGATCAGGCAGTGGGTCGCCTGTAGCAGGCACCTTGTGCATAGTTCGCTAGGGGGTTTTGTCCATGTCTGGACAGACTGCCAATGTGAATGAACTTGGTAGGTAGTAGATAGACAGACTGAGTTATTGATCACCGATTAATCTTTGTCACAATGTGTTCATCCACAACAAAGATACTATAAGATTATAATTGGTGTGGTGTATTACAGAACTCGTAGACAATGTTAGTGGTTACGATAGGATGTTACGTGTACGTGGTTTATTGTGCTGAGTTGGCCCTCGTTTACTCTTTATAATGACCATCAGAGTGGGTGGCCATGATTAGTTGAGGGAACCCTGTGTTTATGTGTGGACTGATATTTATTAAAGATCCTCTAGATACTTGGCAAGTGTGTGTTACATCACCCGACCACACATGTTAGACACACCCACTGTTTTGGTCTATTTCTCCTACACTTTTGGACAAACCATTTTCTTTACTTCTTCCCACTGTGTCCTCCTCCTCACACCCTTTTGAGTTTCATTCTATCTGCTCACATTATAATGTCATGATGTCCTTTATTTACTGTACTCCAATTCTGTAAAGCTGAGGAGCACCTAACCTGCCATTGAAATGCAGGACTAGAGGAAGAGGAGGAGGAGAAGCAGCAGCAGCAGGTGCACCTTATGTTTTCTAACTGTTTACATTTGGGTCAACAAATAGAACTTATAACCAACTGCATCAGGAAAACAAATATACATGGGCATTAGAAGTTAACAGACACTTTCCTGTTTTTAGTCGTGGCAAGTGTGGTTAGTCATTGTATTTCCTCCATAAGTGGATTGAAAGTAGTACATAGTTCCAAATCGCGGCATCCGTGGTTTAGGCGCTGCGAGTCCAACTCGTGATTTCAATGTACCACGATCGAAACCCACTGCTGGCTGCGTGGATTTTTATCATGGCATGGGGCATCGCAGGTCGACCCAGCCTAATATAGGTACCAGGATGTATGTCCTAGGAAAGTAAAGACAGCCGGCGTAATGCTAACCACATTACCCACCTAGTGCCGATTGATCTGTAAAAATATGGGTGCTCTTCTCATTTACCCGATGCGCCTACAGGCGTGAAAAGAGATCTTCACTTTACTTTACTTTACTTTTTCACAGTTCCAAAATCCAGCTGCTGAGTTGAGTGCCAGCTGAACACGGAGTTCTGAATTTTATTTGAGTTCTCTTTAATTGTGCCCAAAGTGGTTTGTGTTGGGAACTGCAGATTCTGCAAAAGGTTGAGAGGCCTGTTGCCAGAGAACAGGTTATGCCTTATGTGATTAACTGCAACTACTGATTTGTTGAAACTGCCACTTCCATCAACGACTAACTGCCTTTACAGTGTCGGAGTGTCTGTGTTGGCACTTCTGATGGCTGCCTTATGCATTTAATGTGTGTCTGTGTGCTTTTCCTGTGTGTGCGTGCGCGCACTATTTGCAAATGGAAAGACATGATCACAAACACAGAGATATTGGAAAAATCAGGTATTACAACCGTTTTTTCCAATGCTCAGTATCCGAAGCTAACACCCAGAGAATGGAAGAGTCCCTAAGGACATTTTCTATGGTGATTTACAGAACAGAGCAACTATGGAGTGACCTGTTTGCTGTGATGTTGGAGCAGTGATTATCTGATTACCTGAGGACACTGCAAACATCTCATCATCATAAGGTGTTATTGTGCATCATTTCATCGAACCGGTGGCTCAGCACATTGGATTTTGAATTTAAAAAAAAAAAAACCAAAAAAAAAAACCAAAGTGATAGCTAAAGGAACATTGGTACTGGACAAAGGAGACACTCTGAAGACCATTTATGAATTCATGCTGATAGAAGACATGATGTTAGATTAAATGTGTGAGCATGGAAATAAGAGTGGATCTAGCAAGAAGGAACAAAAGAGAGAAAGAGAATGTGTATAATCAGTCTGCTGCGAGAACAGTTAGCAACTACTCATTAAAGAAATCTGCTGCGCCAGATGGAGCATTTATCGGTATGCTCTGTGTGCTCTTATGCCAATTCTTAAATCAGTAATCAATAAAAAAAAAAAAAACAGGAAAAGGGGGAAGGCTGCAGTCTGTCTGCAAGGCAGCAGGGTTATGTTTCTTTGTCTGGCTCCTATCCTTTGCCCTGTCAAACATGGGAGACAATACCAGTGGCTAAGCTATAGCCAGCATAACTCTTGGGGTTACTGAGACTAAACACATCTTGCATCTAATAAAGTCAGAGAAGAGGCAAGATGGATTTAAAATCAAGCTGCTACTGGTACCGTCGGAACTGAAACTCTACGCTCGCTGCTGAAGATGAGAAAGGAGCGCTTACGAGGATGCTCCTAGTTCTGTGATATCGGTTCTTGGCCCAACACCTAATAAAGTACAACACATAGACTACAACTGGACACTTACCACTCAAAGTTAGTCACATACTGGTAGTTAGACTGACTGCAGATCTCGATGGTCTTGGACAGAAGTTCATCTCTGTAATGTGACCCTTCAGCTTTATCCATGTGCACCATCAGTTTCTTGACAATTTCCATCAGGTTCTTCTTGGAAACCTGAAATAAGAATCAACCTGTGACAGAACCCCTTGGCCATTCATTGTAACAAATCTTCAAACTGTGAAATAAGAATCAACCTGTGACAGAACCCCTTGGCCATTCATTCTAACAAATCTTCAAACATGTGAATTAAGTGCTGCCTGTGCACACATGGTGTGCAGAAGGTTTCATGCCATCACTGCTAAGGACATGGTATAAACTTTGGTCATAAAAACACATATAGTCTATGTATTAATTTCAGAATATCTACTGAACAAATCAACTAAACTGAGGCATCTAGCTGTGGAACTTGTTTATGTTGCGTTTTTGAACTGGTAATTAATACAAATTCCACAAAGAAAGTGTAAAGAGAAAAAAGGCAAAATTATGGTCTTTGGGCAAAGAATTAAACATGCTCTATCATACAGGAAGTGGAACTCTAGAAGTTCCTGGTTTCAAGAATGTGCATGTGCATGTCTGCGCACGTGTGCGTGCATGTGCTTGACCAATCTGGAAAGTATACTAGTCTTATCATAAGAAGAGAAAATGCAACTTAAAAACTCAATGTTATGGCAGGACAAAGCAAACCATTACACTTGGTTGGCAGCTGGTCTAAGCGGGAAGCTTTGATAGGCAGAAAGAAAAGCAGAGCACTTCTTAATCTACTGATTCTGCAGCTTCAAGAGCATGCGTTGTTAAAAAAACAAACAAAACACATTTGATGTTACTTTTTGTTTTGTTTGGGAGTAAACTAGGCCGGCTTATAGAGGGTTCATACTGCAATGACCAGTCTCTAAAATACTGCCCAGGCTTTGTGCTACAGACTTTTAAAAAATGTGAGCAGGTCTTGCTAGTGACATCTCTTAGTGCCAGGGGTTTCAATTCCATTGCCTAGTTGCAGTACAATATGATGCTATCATCTCGAAAAATGAAAAGGTGCCAAGCAAATTAAGAGGTTGGAATGTCAGCAGAGTTGCACTGGTAGAAAAATGGAATTCTACCACTGCTGGAACTTGACCATTGTTACTGTCTTCACAAACAAGCTCATTTACACAACATCACCATGGTAACAGCCATAATTACTTAAAATTACTTAAAAACAACTATCCCCATTTCTAGTTCAAAATCTGTTTCTGCATAATTTCAACACATTGTCTGTACCACTTTTATAAGATGTACATCCCATCACAATATTTACTTATGTCTACTTGATTTAGATGCTGCTCATCTGTGTTTACAAAAAAAAAAAAAAAATAACAGACCCATGCCTCTAAAAATGCATACCATAAAAGGCGGCTAATTGAAGGTTAAGGAAATGAGATGCATTGGGCCAAAAGGTGCAGCCTAGCTGTAAACCACAACACAAAGTGGCAAAAGCCTCTTAAGACTGAATACAGAAGAACCGACTACTGCCCTGGAAATACATTCAACAATATGAATATAACCACTGTTACATACCATGCCATAAAGCAAATCTAATGCCCTGAGTCGGATGGACTCATCTCTGTCATCCAAACACTGCAGTATGAGGTCCTTGTGCCCTTGAACTGACTTTGGATGTGTTGCCAAAATGCGGGACATTGCCAGCAAGCCAAGATATTTTACTGCATAAGGAAGGTTATAGATATGTGGATGAAATACTAACTAATCACCAAGCTTAATAATGGCTCTAACTAAATGTATTGTACATATAGACAAAACTAATTGTTTAGTCTAAACATGTGTCCTCTCCAAAGCCGGCATCTTTTCTTCACCACTTGATTCACTGGAATTTTGTAAGTTCTCTCCCAAAGCTCAACAGTGATTCTATCATACCATTGAATTCCCTCAATTCTGTGCAGGCACTAGTTAACAGATGTTTGTAGTTTATTAGTAATTGTTTTAGATGTTCTCCATGTTTCTGCTTCATACAGCAGTACTGATTCAACATTACAATTTAAATGTGGAGCTTAGTATTATTTTATTTTTTTGGTGACTTCCACAAATTTCCTAATGCCCTGAAAACTCCTCTTGCCTCTTGTATTTTTTAAATTTAATATCTCTATCAGTTCTTCAAACTTTATCTAAAAATAATGCCCAAATAGGTGTATGACATCTTAGAGTGGGATATCATCAGAAGTAAAATATTACTGTTTGTCTGGTTTACTCTATCTAATTTATCTTTGTTTTTCTGTATAGATTTTTAACCTAACTGTTATGTTCTCGCACCAAGTAAGTTTAATTTATCTTGCACATGATTTTGTGAGTGGGACAGAAGAGAAATATTAGCAGATCATCAAGTCTGATCATCAAGCTGTAGTGTAGGGGTTTACTGAATTCCATTATATTCCTGGTGTTAGCAGTTGCTGACTTCAGAATCCAGACAATTGCCAGTAAAAACAATAGAGGCGAGATTAGACATCCCTGTCGCACACCTGCTATTTTTTTTATTTTAAATGTAACTTACCCTCATGAAGAACTGAAGATTTTGTATTTCTTTAAATACTTCTTTTACTGTTTATAATTTTCTGTGGGATCCCTTAGTGCCTTATCAATCTCCAGATAGATTCCCTTTCAATGATGTGAAAGGTTTTATATAGTCTAGGAATTCAATGTGGAGTGGTGAATTCAATTTGATGTTTTGCTCTATTATTATGTGTAGTGTGGCTATCTGGTCAGTATAGGTCAGAAAAATAATCTTTTCGCTGCTGGGAATTGAACCAGGAGGACTATCTTGGCAGGCAAATGCACTAAATACTTTATCCATAAGGGATTCGCTGTGGTTTGACAGCTAGATGCTTGCTTGCAAATAGGAAGGTCGTGGGTTTGGGTCCTGATGGAGCCGGACATTTTTCAAAAACGACCTTGGCTCCCAGGTCGACCCAGCCATGAGTGGTTACCAGGTGCAGTCCTGGGAAGTAAAGGTGGCTGGCATGATGCTGACCACATCACCCACTAAGTGCCGACTGGTCTATAAAATATAGGTCCTAACCTTAAATTGATAATGGAATTTGTATTCAAACTAAGGAGTCTCCACTGACCCAATAAACGTGCACTAGTGTACAAGAGTTTCACTTACATAGGGGTGATGACAAACCTTCATACCTGTAATCTACATGCCCAAAGCATCATATTAACAAAATAACAAACATGACTTTTAACTCTTCAATACTCACAATTTTGATCAGAATCCTCAATGAGAATGCGGAGTTTCTGAACACACAGCTGAGAAAAATACACCATAAACAACTATGAATACATAATACACGTTCATTATTCGACGACACTTATCACAATATCAACATTTCAACATTCGTTCGTTAAGCCTGTCATTTGCTGATATAACATCTTCAATGGGGTCAAGCAAAAAATAACATAAAAATAACAAAAGACCAAGTATGCACACTGCGCAACGATCATACATAACAACATTTGGGAAAACGTGTGTTTGTTCTTAATTTAATTTCCTAGGGATAATCTTGACATTTCCTTGTTAGCTAGGGAGAAAAAATATATAAATGGATGCATGCATTACATACAGAAGCCATTCAATAACCAAACAACATGTTACCATTGCAAGGTCATCTCAAAATAACCTTTACATTTAAGCAAAAGGTAATGGTGGTTTCATAGCAAGTGTTGCTGCTGAGGTTTGAAATGTCAAGCCTTATCTTATCTTTGGCCAGTGTTTCCCACTGAGTAGTCAGCAAATCAAAATCAGGAGTCTGTGGTATCCTTACACCCCACTTACCCCCCCCCCCTTTCCAAACCTTTAAATGCAATCTCCCCCCCCCCCTCCCCACAAACCTTTAAATGCAATCCCCCCCCCCCTTCTTAGTTTGCAATTCTAAAACCCTCTCCTTGACTTATGAGCATCCGCACTTATAACCAAACCAAATAAATACAGTGAATACAGAAATATAACTACTGTGGTATGGTCAAAAAGTTCCAGGAAAGAATGCAATAGAGTACATATTATGTATTTTTCGCATTATGTACACTAATGTAATGTACATAGATTCAATTGTTGTGTTTGATGTACAATTTCTATACCCATCTGGATAAAAATAGTGTTGAAAAATATAAACTCCACTTATGACTAATTTGACTTATGACCTGTTAGTTGGAATGGAACTCAACCATAAGTCCAGGAGACTATATTTATAAATTATAAGTTCTTCAGTATGAAATGGGGTTAGCAGGTCTAAGCTAATTGAGAACCATACTCTTAGGCCATGACATATGAAGTAAGCCAGCTAGTTCCTTTCCTCGTCCTCTTGCTGTCCCAGACATTTCCAGACATTTCTGACAATTGTCTAACCTATTTCTATGCAGAACTGTACTGACTGGAAAACAATCCTGCCTCAGCTGAGGATAGAACCCATTCTATATCTGTGTGGATTCTGAGCCCCATTTTGGAAATAAACAAACAGACCTATTGTCCCTCTAACAAGCATGTAACAAGTGACTAACTAATTAGGGGTTTGATGAAATCATGCATGTTGAGCCAAAGGATGTAGATTCTACAGCCGAGATGAAACCATAACACAGTGTACCAACCACCCTTTTGAGGACAAACTAAGAAGAATAATAACTCCAACCACAGTGTTGGCATCGTTACTTAGCTCTAACTACTAGGCCACTGCAGCTCCTTTCCCGTATTTGTTGACTTATTCTTCTTTTTGTTGAGCTATGGTCACTTTCTAATAACTGGAGCATATATGGCGGTTTCCATATACAATAAGAGTACATTTTTTAGAGCAGAGCCAACAAAACTGTATAAAACCATAATTCACCAACAGTTACAATGGTTTTCAAACAAAGATTACAAGAAGTCGTCTACCTACAGATGAATTAAGAAATGTACAGAAATCAAATGAAATAAAGATCTGTATTGTTTCAAAAGATGATAGTTTCTAAATCAAATATTAAAGCACCCTAACGGTATGATATGGTGTCGAAGCTCAGTGAGTATAATAAAATATATAACTCAGAAAATTAGAAATTTAAAAGAGCAGAAATGTAACGTGAAACAGAAGACGGTTCCCAGAATCAAAATTAATAGAATATAACCACACCAAATCATCAGAAAACACAGGATGCTCTCATAAAATCAACAGAAACAGAGGATGCTTTTTATATAACCAACAGAAACAGATGATGCTCTCATAGAATACCAGAAACAAAGGATGCTCTCATAGAATACCAGAAACAGAGGATGCTCTTACAGAATCAATAGAAACAGAGGATGCTCTTATAGAATCAATAGAAACAGAGGATGCTATTATAGAATCAATAGAAACAGAGGATGCTCTTTTAGAATCAATAGAAACAGAGGATGCTCTTATAGAATCAATAGAAACAGAGGATGCTCTTATAGAATCAATAGAAACAGAGGATGCTCTTATAGAATCAATAGAAACAGAGGATGCTCTTATAGAATCAATAGAAACAGAGGATGCTCTTATAGAATCAATAGAAACAGAGGATGCTCTCACAGAATCACCAGAAACAGAGAATGCTCTCACAGAATCACCAGAAACAGAGGATGCCCTCACAGAATCACCAGAAACAGAGGATGCTCTCAAAGAATCACCAGAAACAGAGGATGCTCTTCTATACAATCAACGGAAACGGAGTATGCTCTCATACTACCTACCACCATCACTGACAGTATTCACCACTGTTGCGGTGCAGGCGGGGTGGGTCTTTGAGCTGCAAGACTTGAGTGGCATGGGTAGTGGAGTTGCCACAGTCTAAGCAGGTTAGGATTTTATTTTTTGTCCTGATAGAAACATATCCCCAGCCTTTTTTGAGGATTCAAACCCAGGTTTCTTGAGAGCCATGCATTCTTAACCGTTAGGCCAGCCGGTCCTCCATTTGTACGGAGTAAATTTGTGCATACACTAGAAATAAATCTGAGCAATTTAATTCTAAATATTCAATCTGTTCTAAATACTTCTAAATAAACTGACTATTCCTTGCCAACTGTTTATTTTACAACAGAATGGTTTATAAGCTCTGTCTTGGGGACTATAAAGAGACATGCAGTAGGTTTGTTAATATGTGTACAGCTGTGTATACACTAAAGCTTACAGGTAATCTGAGTAATTTATTTCAAAGGTCATAATATTTTTTCGATACACATATGTAAGTCGAGAAAGGTTTAGTGCTGTGGGCAACATGCAATCATATACCATTATTCTGTCATAACTGCCCAGTGTTGAGGTAAAGCTTGTTTGGAATTCAATAACAGATACACAAACCATTAAGAGCTTAAACAATGCTCAGAATACAGCAAACTAAATGGTTTTCAGAAGGTTAAAAGAAAGAAATTTGGCCCCCCCCCCACCTTCCCCCCCGAAAAACACTTTATTAAATGTTGCAAACAAAGAACTATAATTTGCAATAACTTCAACTGTGCTATTCTGGTTTATAAAGTGACAAAAGAATAACCAAAATAAAATCAGAACTAAATGAAAGACAAATGAAATAAAAACATGCTAATTTTAAAAATAAAGAACAAACAAAAAAGGTTCTTGTCTAGAACAAAAATAAAAGAAATTGTCAGCTGCTTCTGTGGTCTGCAGGTTTTAAGAGCCTATGCTTTCTCTTCATAATGACATATGGTACACATACTTTCACAGATTCCACCATGGACAGGAAATCTGCTTTTACAGTATAATTTAACTGAAAGTATTTTATTTTTGTCACACAAATATGTTTTAGAGAACAGTAAACTTAACCTTATTCAAAATTGTCTACTATAAAAGTCCCACCCCAAAAGAAACCTTGTCTATAGGCCAAGAGGTTACAGGTTCGCAGCCCCATGAGGGCAGGCTTTAAACTGACCTGAGCTTGATGGCTGACCCAACAAAAAATGGGTAACAATAAATGTTCAAGGCAGCTGACATGATACAGGACCCTGACAAACTGGTCCAACTGGTCTATATAAAAAAATGTGTTGCTTAACACTCCATGTTCTTAGTGCACTTGTTTCCATAGCGAGGCGCACAAGCCGCCTGGAGGTGACAGGTTAATTTCCCGGCACAGTAACTATAGCTTTCGATTTTTATGTTGTCTAGTGTGTTCTTCTATCTTTCTACTTCTTTCTATGAGTGCTGATCAATACATTTTCTGTTACTTTATTAATATGTAATTATTAACGGCCTCAAGGGTCACCCTTTGTAACCCTTTGAAAATAAAGTTTGTTCGTTCGTTCCTCTGTTTATTAATGGGAATGATAAATAAAAAAATGGGCTTACAACCATATGCAAAACAAACCTCAAGGTGGTGAAAACGGGCCCTACTTTTACTTGTTTATATATTTATTATTTATATATTTTATATTAGTACTTAACTTTCTGCAACAGAATGCTGCCAGCTAAGTTTTCCTTGTTTTCCCCCGTTTTTTAAAGCTGTTGCAAAAAGGCTGAATTTATGATTTTATTTCTGTTTTCTTCTAAATGAACTTTCTAGTCACTTTATTTATCTTACAAATTGCTAATTATTGCTACTGTGTGTGATATGGTAATTCAGTCATGGTTACATTCTAACTGGATTCTAAGATTTTTAAAATGTTTTTTGGATCAGCAAGAACTGAATGCATTTTTAAAAACTGTGCCATCACCACACTAGAGACTGGCTGAAGTGGTTACATTACCGACTGCTACCTTAAGGAATATTACTCAGAGAGGCTTCAACTATGGAGGAGGTTGGGGTTTCACCAAAGACTGCAACAGATGCATTTATCTACAAAAGGCAACCTCTAATGTGGTGAAGGGACAGCAGTTTTTCTCATGCAAACCTGCTTCTGGCACATTTTTTTAAAAAGTGCCCCCAACCCCAACAGGGTTGCAATCCGTGCGATAAACATTTCAAGGATAAGAATCAAACAGTATAAATCCTGGAAACCCTGTTCAACTGTACAGCCAAGCCACACAGCACACCTTAGCTGTACTGGTGCAAGACAAAAACGGTTTCAAAGTAACTCTAGTTCAGTGTGGATGGGTCTTGATGTCTAGTTGGCCGCATTAGAGCAGTTGATAGGAGACTCACTTTCAAATGCAGCTGGGATTCGCTGCAGCCAACGGCCGGTGTTCGAAACTAAGCGGTTCCCGTGGTTCACCCAGCCTCTAGGTAATGGGTATCAGAGTTAACACTCCAGGGTAAATGGAGGAACGTCGCTGTAGCTACGGAGTTGCGTGCGAACAGCAACACAGGCAAACAGTTTCTTATCAGCTAACCGTACTGGTGGCAGAGCACTTATGGTTTATAACCGTGTGCAATGATGCTGGTTAACATCTCCCGATTTTACCTTTTTTTTTAACCTTGATGTCTATGATTTCTTGTGATAATTCTGTGAGTGCTTATATATGTTTTCTAGTCATAAACAATTAATTAGTAGTATGTGGGCCACATGCCTGATAAGCTACCCACAACCAAATACAAACTTGTATCTGAGGCATATATGTTGCATATAATGCAAAAATACAACTGTCAGTGTTGACACTTGGAAAGTTGAGGAGGCAAAAATATACCTATAAAAAAATAATCTTTAGAGTACTATGTCACAAATTAGTCTATATTATCCACCCTCTAAACCAGACTCTTGTATAGTAGTTTTAACTAAAGAATACATGTTGTGTGTTTGTAAAATAGAAAATAAATCAAAGTGAAATATTATGCATTTATAAAATAAAAACAATTACCCAAATTTCAGGGAAATAATAAAGATTTCATTAATAACACAAAAAGAAGTGCTTGGAATTTAATTAGCACTACAAAAGAAAACTGAAAACAAATATGTTGATAGTTAAAGGCTATTAAAATCCCCCCCCCCCCCCCCCCCCCCAAGCTGTATGAGTCAAAGCTTTCTTATTTTAATTAGCACTGTGAAAAAAAACTGGCTTCAAAATTACACAAAGAACTAAACATTAACTGATAACCACACATAGCAACATCTATGCCCAATGACCGCCAAACAAATTGGATCTTTTGCTTATTTTGAGGCAGAAATAGAGGAGGGCAATCCACAGCTGAAATAATAAATGCAATCATGGTTAATATAGCACTGCTGATAAATACAAACCCAAATAATACCTGAATGGAAGCTGTATGGTTGGGAATGCCTGAAGATATAGAAACGAGAACTGTAAGTAAGAGAGAAGAGAAAAAACACAAGTCACTGGTGGGCTCTGGGCCAATCTGAATGCATTGGTAATTTTGTGAAAATACAGAAAAACAAACATGTAATAAACCACAGAAACATGTAATAAACTCTGATTAATAATTCTCTCTCTCTCTCTTTATATATATATATATATATTCTTTCTTTCTTCTTCTGCAGATTAAGAAAATGAGCTCAGGTTTGCAGAACTGGCATTCTCTAATTAAAAAAGCGAAAAAAAATTATACCTCAAAGGAATTAAAAGTTTAAAAGATGCAATATTAGTATTACTCGTCTTCTTTCAGAATTTATATAGTGCATTAATTTTCTGGGGTTTGTTACCCTCAAAATATATTTCAAAATCATTTTATTACTATGATCACTTTATATATATATATATATATATATATATATATATATATATATATATATATATATATATATATATATATATATATATATATATATATATATATATATATATATATATATATATATATATAAAGTTATAATCTGTACAAGGTGAAATTAACATTTTTATAATAGTTACTGGCCTTCCGTAACTTTTACAGTTAGTTTTCCTACACTGAGGGCAAGCTTGTGTTTTTCTTTTAAAATCTTTTTGCTAAATTTTAATAGGCTTTTTTTAAAATTTAAATTCGCAAACATTTTGCAGAATTATTATATATATGACATCTTTAAAGTTACAGCCTAGATAAAGTAAAACAAACATTTTGAGAATAGTTAATGGCTATGAAATCTGGCTTTCCAAACTTCCAAAGCATCAGAGTTTCCTATTCCAGGTGCCAGCTTTTGTTCTTTCAGAATTTATATTCTATTAATTTGTAATGTGTGTGTGTGTTTTTTTAAATCTTCATTTTCTTAAACCATATTATTATTATAACTGCCATTACTGCCAGTCTTTAATTATTTTTGCAGTGTGGTTAGGGGGTGTCTGAGCTTAAAGATTTAGGGCCGAAGGGTTATTGTTGTCGATATATTATTACTTTAGCAATATATTTAAAGTTATAACCTGGACAGCATGAAAAAAAAAATTTTGAAAAAGGTTAACAGACAGCCACACATTCCGGCCTCCTAAACTTTAAGGGTTAACGTCAACAATATCTATGTTTTTCCAAATAATTGTCTACAACTGTGGATGGTTATGCCCCGATTCTTTTTGTACTTTCAATATGCAAAATAATCTATAATGCCAGGTAATTATGAAAATGTATAATAATCTGATGTTCAGAAAACTGCTAACTTTTTTTTTTTTTGGTAGTTTCAGTTTGAAAATACTGCCAACAATATTTCATAAGTTGCAAATTTGAAACATAGAAAAAAAAAATGCAAACAGAAAACTGCAATTGTAATAAAGATATTTAAAAAAAAAGAAAAGCAGAAGTTTAAAAAAAAAATCTGAGCCTAATTAACTTAGCCAATATAATAATGCTAATCCTCAAATTATGCCAGTTTGGAAATTATTTAAATTTCTGTGAGATTTTTTGACAATGCCTGAATTTTCCAATGTGAACTCTTTGAGTCCCATACGGTTAAGCATTGCAGGCCCAAGAGAAACATAAAATCAGCACTTGGTGTGTTCAGTGGGCTTCTAAGTAGGAACCAATGAACGTATTATGTGTTCCTTGGGACTCAAAGAGTTAAAGTATAGCTAGGACAAATATGCATAACAAGCCAGAAACAGAAAAAAGTGTTAGAGCTAAAACCATAATAAACTTCAGTTAGCAGCACATGCTTTATATCTTGCACAGAGGAGAATCAAGCTTGAATTTTCCAGAGTGTGAAGACCTCTCTGGACTCTAGGTGGTAGCCTGCTGACAATGATGTCACAAACAGCTTTAGAGTGAACATGACAAAACTAAAACTAATTTCAGACAGTCTGTATATGCTGTCCCCATGTGGGTTCTGGGGCCCTGTTATAGGGAAAACAAGAATAGATCCACTGCCTACCCAAAAGCATGTCGTAAGATTCAAATAATTGGGAGCTTCCTTTAAAGTCGGAGTGCATAGGACTGCAGTGCAGAAGTGAAAGAATAACCAGAACTTTCCGCCAGAGTTTACAGCTGGTGACCGCGAAGAAGAAGTATATGCTGTAATCAAGAACTTGTTATATTTCTATGTGAAAATGTGACTTCCAATACGGCTCAGATACACCCAACTGTTTTCTGAGCTTCAACAGGAAAAGGAAAGTTCTACAACACAGTCACTTAAGTGATGGTACTTTGCTAGCAGATAGGGTGAATCTTTTTACATCAGAAGTCCTGAACACCACCATATCAGACTTAAGAATTCAAATTCAATCCTGCAAAGAATTCACAAGCTAAAAGAGACAACTAATCAAGACCCATAAAATAAAGACTAGGAATGAGGACTATTGCCCATACTGTAACTGAGCCATTCTGACAGTATAAAGAATGTGTAGAATGGAAACAACAGAAATTCTAAACTGCACCAATGCTGCCGTTTATTTACCTAGGAAAACACTAAGCTTGTGTGTTGTCAAACCAAAAGAAATTCAAATTCAACTGATGATTATTGTCTTTGCATTTTTTTTTTGTGTGTGTAACGGGAAACAATCTAATTCTATAAAGAAAGATAATCATTTTTTTTTTAAAACTGGAGTCTAACTCTATTTACAAAGGCAAATTTAAAAAGGCAAATGAATGAATGCATAAAGGATAACAGCTTTATTTAAATCCTTTTCACAACCCTTGAAACAAATCCAGATAAATCAAAAATTTACCATGCCAAACCAATAAGAAAGTGAATACACATGAAAACTGTTATTCCTATGAGACATGAGTTATTAAATGTTATTCTACTTTTGCATATACAAATTCAATGTAGCTCTCTAGATATTCAACTAAGTTTACTCAAGGGCCACAGTTTTGAAAATGGAGATCTTCTGGGACCAGAGGCTTGAGCCCAAGCATAGAAAGATCATTAATACAATACAACTGACAATGCTCCGTGGGTCACTGGCTAGGTCTCCGAGGGCCACCAGGCGAATAGCTCTGTTCTACAGTGTAAAGACAATGATGCACTATCATCTTGTAAAATGTCAAGGACCCCTTTTAGGGCAGTGGCACATCAGGTGGATGATGCCAAATTCATTTTTTTTTTAGACCTACTGGCATTTGATGGGTGACGTGATCAACATCACTGCAGCCACCTTTACTTACGAGGGCATTGCCTAGTGCCTGTTTTAGGCTGTGTCACCTGGCAGCCAGGGTCAATTATTTAAAATCTGTCTAGATGCAGATTCTAACTGAAGATCTTTTGGCTGGGAGGTGAACATCTAGTCAATGTGTCATCCATCATCTTGTATATTTAGCATCAATGCAACATATCTTGCCTTGCAACAGCATTTCCAGAAGTAACCGCCCACAACTGGCAGATATGCTATCAATTACCCACAGAGATATGTATGTCTGCTTGTCTCCATCTCTGTTGTTATTCATCATCATTATCATGTGCCTGTAAGTGTAGTCTGTCATGTTTCACCATCTGAACTGATCACCAGAATCATGAATCAATTCAATGTTTTTGTCTAGCCTCATCCATCTAGCCAGGCCATCCATGTATTTATCTCTTAGCCTTTCTCTTGCTCTCTTTCTATCAATCTTGCCAATAGTTACCAAGTTCTTGAGTTCATTCCTTCTCATAACATGTAAAAAAAAAATGTTTTAAACTTCTACGTCAAATTGTTTTAAGTTTACGACTTTCATCTGCCTCGATGAGGACTGCTAAGTTTGTTTTTCTATCATTTAATGATATTCTCTGCATTCTTTTCAAAAACCACATCTCTGCCCCTAATAAATGTTTTTCATCATGTCTGCTGACTTTCCATGTTTCACAGGCATATAACAACACAGGTTCTACATAACACCTCAAAACTCTTTTTCTCATTGCAAGTGACATTTTCTTTTTGGTGAAAAAGACTGTATCTTGTCTGTCTGTCCCCATCTCTGTGGCTGTTATAACACAGAAAGATAATATCTTGTCTGTCTGCATCAATCTCTATGATTGTTATAACCCAGAAAGATCATATCTTGTCTGTCATCTCTATGGCTGCTATAACCCCAAAAAAAATTACATCTTGTCAGCTTGTCTCCATTTGTGTGACTGTTTTAACCCAAAAAGATAATATTTTCTCTGTTTGCATCCACCTTTGTGACTTATAACCCAGAAAGATCATATTTTTTTCAGCTTGCCTCCATGTATGTGAACTGCTAAACTCAGAAAGATCATGTCTTGTCTGTTTCCATCTCTGTGACTGTTGTTAACCCAGCAGCCCAGAAAGATCATATTATGTCTGTCTCCATCTTTGTGGCTGTTATAACACAGAAAGATCATATCTTGTCAGCTTGTTTCCATCTGTATGGCTGTTATAACTCAGAGAGATCATATCTTGTCACCTTGTCTTTATCTTTGTGGCTGTTATAACCCAGAAAGATCATATCTTGTCAGCCTGTCTCCATCTTTGTGGCTGTTATAACCCAGAAAGATCACATATTGTCACCTTGTCTTTATCTTTGTGGCTGTTATAACCCAGAAAGATCATATCTTGTCAGCCTGTCTCCATCTTTGTGGCTGTTATAACCCAGAAAGATCATATCTTGTCAGCCTGTCTCCATCTGTGTGGCTGTTATAACCCAGAAAGATCACATATTGTCAGCTTGTCTCCATCTTTGTGGCTGTTATAACCCAGAAAGATCATATCTTGTCAGCCTGTCTCCATCTTTGTGGCTGTTATAACCCAGAAAGATCACATATTGTCAGCCTGTCTCCATCTGTGTGGCTGTTATAACCCAGAAAGATCACATATTGTCAGCTTGTCTCCATCTTTGTGGCTGTTATAACCCAGAAAGATCATATCTTGTCAGCCTGTCTCCATCTTTGTGGCTGTTATAACCCAGAAAGATCACATATTGTCAGCTTGTCTCCATCTTTGTGGCTGTTATAACCCAGAAAGATCACATATTGTCAGCCTGTCTCCATCTTTGTGGCTGTTATAACCCAGAAAGATCACATATTGTCAGCCTGTCTCCATCTTTGTGGCTGTTATAACCCAGAAAGATCACATATTGTCAGCTTGTCTCCATCTGTGTGGCTGTTATAACCCAGAAAGATCACATATTGTCAGCCTGTCTCCATCTGTGTGGCTGTTATAACCCAGAAAAATCACATATTGTCAGCTTGTCTCCATCTCTTCGACTGCTATAACCCAGAAAGATCATACTTGTCAACTGGTCTCCATGGCTGTTATAACAGAGCCAGATCATTTGTTCCTCACTAAAGCAGAGATTTCAAAACTGTGTGTTTTGTTACACATTAGAGTGCCGGCTGCGGTGTGTTGTAAAATGATAATTTATGTATGTCTGTGTCTCTTATATAGGGTTAATTCAACTTCTGGTTTACTATTAGACTGAATTACTGTCATAAAACTGTTTGTGTCTAGAAAGTGTGTCACCAACATGAAAAATTTCGGAAGCTCTTCTGCTCTAGAGATTCCAGACAATTATTCCTCAGACTCAGAATTCAAATGTTTAGCCATAAGCTATGCTTATGCAAGAGACAGGCATCCCCTCTCCCCCTTTTTTCACACACTGTAGCAAGACATCTAAGAGTCGAGAGTGAGTGAAATTATCTACCAAAACCTGTTGTGCTGTAAGGCAGTGAACAGTATACTGGAATGTAAATGAGAAATTAGGAAGACTCTGGAGGCACCAAATATATGTTGCAAATACCTTGGACAGACTAGAAAAGGCAAAACACTAACAGCGGCTCTTTGGTCATGTGAAAAAAAAACACAGACAGTGGAGAGTATATGAGAACTGCAAACAGCAGCAGAAGAGGCAGAGACTGAAAGAAACTATGCACTGAATGGATTAAACAACAAATAAGCTTTTTAATAAATAATGGATCACACTGCCTTGCAAAGAACCCAAATGAGACAGGTGCAGCAGTCCAGGTTTCTGATTGAAGAACTGTACGTCATTATTATTACTACATCATAATTTAAACAGTGCCCTCTGTGTAGTTCCAGAGTTCCATTTTAAGAGGGAAAAACCGTCCACTGCCCCTTTGCAACCATGTCATCAAATATGACTAATTAGGGGTTTGCAAAAATTAGGGTCACATACTGCAGTCTAGCTGTAAACCATAACACAGCATGCCAAACAACCTTTCAAGAGAAGAATGAGGAGGAGAAGAAAAAGAAACCAGTTCTCCAACACTTCTCTAAGAATATCAGACAAGGAGATGTCACGAGAATAGGTTTGACACTTAATACAATTTCAGTAAACAACAGTTTATGTTTACTTGTATGGATCACCATTTTCATTCCCTGTGGTGTCAAAAGTGTAGAAAATATATTACCTACACAAGCACATTCATCCATACAATGTTATCTTTTCCATAGGCAGCCGCTGTGTAAATTCCATGACCACTTAGAAACTTTAAAACCAGATTATATCCCAGAAGAATATTTACTCTAACTGTCCCTATTTTGCCAGCGATGACAGACTTAACAGTTGCATACACTGATCTAAAATGAATCCTCTTACAATTGATAGCGTTCAATAGCTGTAAACTCTAGAAAAAAGTTGTGGCTGTTCACTCACTTCTGGACTTCGGTCTTGTTCCATAACTTGAGTTGTGTTTGCATAACTGTTTTACATATCTGGCTTATCAGTTCTCGTTATGCCTAGTGGCACATGAGGCTTCAGAGAGGACTTTCCATGCGTTCCTGTCCTGCGCAATCTTCAGTGCAGTTTTCCATGTCCAAGATGCTGCACTCAGGTCACTTTCCATCGTTCGTCCCCATGTTGTTTTTGGGGGCCCCTGTTTTCTCTTTCCCTCTGGTTTCCATGTGAGAGCTGTTTTGGCGGGTATTTCAGGATTCATTCTCATAACGTGGCCAAGCCATTTCCATCTTCTTTTGGTTATCATACAGTCTAAAGTTTCTTGGTTTGTGACTTGAAGTAGTTTAGTGTTTGAGATTGTATCTGGCCAGAAAATTTTGATAATTCTACGTAGACATGTGTGGTGGAAGGTGGACAGCTTGTGTGCATCCTTTTTGGTCATTCTCCAGCATTCCGCTCCATAAAGAAGAACTGGCAAAAATTATGCTCTTGTAGAGTCGCAGTTTCGTTCCTCTGCAGTAATTGTTGGATTTCCAGATTTGCCTCATCCTTCCAAAAGCAGCTCTAGCTTTGTTCAGACGTGACTGTATGTCCTCTTCGGTCCCTCCCGCAGGGACATCACACTGCCAAGATATGTGAAATGTTCTACATTTTGAAGAGTTTGGTTATTTATGGTCACTGGTTGTTGGTTTGGACTGCTTGTCATGATCTTAGTTTTCTTTGTATTTATTCTCAGTCCCACCATTTCTGCTGTGCTGTGTAGTCTGTTACTTTTTTCTTGTATATGTTCATGTTTATGTGATAGGAGTGCTATATCATCTGCAAAATCAAGGTCCTCAAGCACGGCGAATGGAGTCCATCATATGCCTCTCAATGTCCTGTCTACTCTACTGTGTTCTTTAGATATCTGGCTTATTTGATGCAAACTATTGGTCCTTTGCCTCTCAGGCAAATGCAATCGGACTACAAAGGAAACACCCTTAATTAGCTGTCTCTCAAGACATGTCTGCTTTGAGGAGGGGGTGGAGGCAGGGTATATTCTTCCAAAATAGGGCCCCGGAAACCATAGGGATTTCAGGAAGCAAAACAGCGCCAAATAAAAATCTTAGAATTTTAGCCCAGGAAAAAAATAATCAGTTGTAAAAAAAATTTCATTAAGAAATGGAAACCCTCAAGATCAGTATAACATTGAACAAAATGGAAACACAAAAGTTAACATCAACATACTCATAAGAGGAAAGCAGTAAGAAACATACAATAATTTACCTGCAATCACTGTGTTGATACACTCATAAAGTAAGGACATCGCAGAGGTACTGAAAAATATACATTGCAGTTTTTATAAAATTAACCGCACAACTTTTTTTTACAAAAGTGTTTAGAATGTATACATCACAACATGGAGAACAACAAAGGCAATTACTAAAAAATTACAGACATTCATTAACTGGAATAGAGGGAATTAAATGATATGATAGAACAACTAATGTAGAGAGAGCTTTGGGAGAGAACTAAGCAAGCTCCAGTTGACCAAGAGGTGAGGAGAAGACGCTGGCGTTGGATAGGACACACATTGAGAAAACCGAAGAACAGCATAACTAGAATGTCTTTGCATTGGAACCCAAAGGGGCATAGGAATAAAGGAAGGCCAAAAAACACATGGACAAAAGAGTTGGAGAATGAAGTTAGAAATATGGGGAGGACATGGGGAGAGCTCCATGCAATAGCGAAGGATAGAACGACTTGGCGTGAGTTGGTTGAGGGCCTATGCTCCATTGGGGGGATAGAAAGGCGGAAGAAGAATACATCACATTATGGTACCAAAGCTGCAAATGTGTGCAACAGACAAACAAAAATGGAAGGGATACAAAAAAAAATGCACAACTAAAGATGACAAGAATTGAGGTAGAGTGCATAATAGGAAAAACAGAAGAATGAAAAGTTGAGAAACTGAAGACTAACAGCTGGAGAAAAAAAATTACGAAAAACTCCTAAAACATTCAAAATATGCAACCATAAAATCTATACATGTTTGAGCACAGAATTAAATGTTGCCTTCGTTATAATAGCAGTATTTATATAATGCCAGCTTGTCAGAGCAGTCACAACAACAATGAATCAAGAATCAAATGGACATTTCTATTATGAGGCATAACACAAACTCAACATGTGACACATTCGACTGATGTAAACTTCAGCCCTTTTATTAGTTGAACTCTTTCAGTCCCAAGCAAGGTAGGGTGTGGCGTGAGCTCTTCCCTATGAATTCACGCCATTGCATAGTGTTCTTTTACTTTTTACATTTGGACACATTATTCTAAAGAAATCTGGCTTCCTTAGTGACAGATTCCACTGTGCACTTAGCCTCTTTGAAAGTTATCCTCCACTTCTATTTTTAATGTCAATTCATCTTCTTGGCTCCATATTTTAAGGAGTAGCGCATGTGTTGGTAGTTACTGCATTTTAATGAGATGACCAAAACATCCGATCTTCTCAATAAATTTGACATAAGGTGTTGTCCCCACAATCTGTCTGATCATTCTGAAATGCATGCATGGATTTTCCATAGTGCTTATTTTCCTGCCTTGCTCATCAGAGGTAAAATGAGTTAAAAACAAGTTAACAGAAACTGTGGAACATAAGTCACTGTCCATACAGCATTCTGAATGTGCCATCAGAATTGGAACTTTGATTACTGCTGAAGATGGGGATGAAGCACTTATGGGGGTGTCCCGAGTTCTATGATGTCGATTCTTAATTCAGAATTCAACATTCTGAACTGTTGCAGTTCACTGGTACAGATATCACCCGCCTCCATCATCTCTGTGATTGGACTCCCTTTTTCCAGCTGATGACGCCACGTGTATGTAGGTCTGCCCATGAAGTCATGTTTAGCAAATACTTCAAAGGCAAGACAAACCAATTCCTCATATCAATTAAGGTATATTGAATTCCCCAAAGTGAGAGACATAAATCAAAGAGAAACCATGTGCTGGCAAAATGAAGAAAATGTGCAGATAAAATCTTCTTAGTTAACCTGTAAGGAATTCACAAAAGTGAAAATCAGAGACCATAAAGCAACACAATCTTCCTAAATAAAACAGTTTTTAGACACTATTAGCTCAAAGTGGACAAATAAATATGTATTCTTTCAGAGAAGGCTAACAGTAGAAACTCCAAGATTGCTGGCTTCACGCAAAAGTGCCAAGCAATAACATGGCCACATTGAAAGACAAAAGGGAAGCTAAGAGAGATTCGTGCCTATGTTAAAAAAGAGATGGACATGGTTGTTTGACATCAAACAAATAGAAGGATCCTTCATTAACTCTTTTTAATTCAACTGCCAAAAAAAGATCTAATTAACAATAACATAAATTTATTAAACTGCTTGTCTATTAGACTAATATTACCAATCACATGATATTAACCACATACCCAATTCATTCCCAAATAGTCTACAAAAAACATGGGGCTAATACATATAATAATATGTGTAGACAAAAACGGTCTTCTAACTCTTTTCAACTATTTAAAAGCACTCTTTCAATGAAAATGTAAAAATAACAATAAGTAAAAATTATAATGAAAACAAAAAAATTTCTCAAAACTGCAATGTCAGATAAAAAAATAATTGAATAACCAATGCACCAGAAAAGCATAGAACCAGCGGAGGATTTCTGAAAATGATAAAATGAACCACCACATCAGAAAAAGCACTACAGCTTCCGAGAAAAAAACTTATGAAGAGCCTATGAGATCTTGAAAGTGCATACCTAGAAAAATGGTTGTGCATTTGCAATGGTGGTAACCAATTATAACTGTGTAATAAAGAAAAATTAAACAATGCACTCAACTAATGTAATCAATTAATATATCATTTAAGACAGACAAATATGGTTACCTAAGATTCAAGAAAAGTCAAACTAGGTCAACTATTCAATTATTCAAGTCAAGACAAACATTTTGAACTGTTATTTAAGACAAGACAGACATTATAACATACATAAGAAAAGGCATACATTATTTTCCATTATTCATTATATCTACCATATTCAAGAAACAGCAAATAATAATAACAGTTTTCTTTAAGAAAGTGCAGACATTACAGGTCAACATTCCTATGAAGTCATTAAAGAAAAGCCTAATTTTGTCAACATTATTTTGAACAGACGGACACTGCCAATTATTATATTATTAACAAAAGTGGGTAATGTGATCATCATCATCATCATCAATTTCCACTTCTGCCATTAAGTGTTGAGGGGGAGAAACAGTTTGCGATCCATTACGTGATGAGCTGCACTGGCTATTGTCAATCCATGCTGATGTGGAAGCTCTTTAATGTCATCAATCCATGCTCTGCTAGGGTGGCTTCTTGCCTTCACTTCAGATCTTTTCTTGTGTAGCGCCTGCACTGGTATTTGTTCTGGATGCACTCTTACTAAATGACCAAACCATTTGATCTTCTATTTCCTAATGAATGTGCTGCATGGTGTTCTTCCTACAGTCTGTCTGATAATATTTCTAACTTTGTCTTGGATGGTTAAGTTGGCGGCTTTTCTCAGGCATCTCAATTTGCAGGTGTTAATTTTACGTAGGTTAGCCTTAGATAATGTCCAAGTCTAGTACTAGTAGCACAGGGCTGGTATGAATAGGCTGTTTATAATTTGTTTCTTGGTGCTCATATTTATGTTTGGATGTCTTAATAGCGGTGTAGTTGGTATATAAGTGCACTGGCTCATTGGCATCTTATTTCTATTTCCCGATCTATTCTCCTGTCCTCCAAGAATATACTTCTGAGATATCTATATTCCTTAACATGCTTCAGACAAGTACCAATTTGTAGCACACTAGGAATTCTGCTGCCCTGCATTACTTCAGCGTTTATTCTTCTGCATTACTTAAGTATTTATTTAATGTTAAAAATCTGTTATAAATTTTAAAAAATGTAATCGCTGTCAACTGTTAAAGAAAAGATGGGAATTGTCATCTATCAGATTATTTTAACAAAGGGAAGACACTGTCAACTGCCAAATCATCAGAGTAATGACAGACATTGTCAACTTTAGACCAATATAGAAAAGGCAGACATGTCTTTTACATCATTATGGCAATGACAGACATTGTCAACTTTAGACTAATATAGAAAAGGCAGACATGCTTTTACATCATTATGGCAATGACAGATATGCTTTCAACTTTAGACCAATATAGAAAAGGCAGACATGTCTTTTACATCATTATGGCAATGACAGACATTGTCAACTTTAGACCAATATAGACAAGACAAACACTTCCACCGCCTTTTAACTCTTTTGGTACTAGAAGATTTCATAGGAAATCTTCACGTGGGACAAAAATTATAAATACTAGACAGTGACTAAACACAGCCGAATGGCTGCTTGGGTAGCCAGATTTCTAGAGTATGGTTTGACCAAATGTAAAGCATAAATAAAAACATATTATTCATTGGCTATGACTCACAAGGATTATCTTATCGCACATTATGGGTTGTTTGGGACTGAAAGAGGTAAAGCCATGCGATCAAACTATTTGTTGTAATGATTATTTTCCCTATTTGGTGCCAGATGTGATTATCTTCCGGTAGAGAAAGAGTTTAAAAGGTTAAACTATCTCTCACTATGACATACCTGTGGATTAAATTTGTAAGAGGCTCAATTAACTTCTTGCCCAGTCTTGGCTCTAAAGGTGTCAGTGCGCTGAACTATATGATCAAAAAGAAATAAACATTATTAATTAGTTGTAGATTAATTCTCACTGCTGGCATAAATAACTTTCGGTTAGCTGCATACAAAGTATTTACTTCAACTTCCCTAGACAAAGCTGTTTGATGTCTTTTTCTTCTTTGCGTTCAGCAGCTGTAAACTCCAGCAGAAAGTTCTGGTTGCTCGTCCACTTCTGGACTATAGTCCTGTTCCAGAAAATGTGTGTCACATGCATACACATTTCACAAGTCTAATTAATTTTCATGCAGACTGTTAGTTCCTTGCCTCTCAGACAAATGTACTCCGACTTCGAAAGAAGCTGTTTGATGTCAAATAGCACTTTGTGTAGCAGTTAACCAGTGACACTATATGTGCAACAGAGGAAAGAAAAACAACTAAAATCTTTAAACTAATAACCAGTCACATTTAAACTAAAGAGTACTTTTAAGAATGACAAACAGACTGGAAATAACAAGTGAAAAGTGCCCATTGTAGGATTTGTTTCAGGGGACATGAAAAGCTATCAGGTAATCATAAAATACCTTGCAGCATAAAAATAAAATGTCGTAGCTTATGGCTTGGATGCGATATCTGCGTCTTATGGCCCCACATATCTTATTTCAGAAAAACTTCTACTCAGTGATATCTTACAACATGTTTGTTAGGGGGCAGCAGATCTATTCTTTTCTCTCCCAAAACAGAGTCCTGGAAACCACACAGGCAACTTCTTAGAACAATATTTGATGCTAATTTTCACAAAATCAGTCTGGGATCTCGGGTCATTTTGAAGAATCTCTGATGAGGATTTGAACACATGATCACCAGGCTGACAGAAAAGTGTGCTAGTGACTGTAAAGAATATTATACAACGAAACAAATAATTCATGCAAAATACTTAGACAGGAAATGCAAAAAATTAATAAAGAAAAACTAACCAGTTTGATAATTTTTATAAGAACCCAGTTGTTTGTTGAGGTTGTCATCAACTTGAAAAATAGAGGTGCCAGAGACAAGTAATTCTTTGGGTTCTTCCTAGCTAGTTCACAAATGACATTCACTGCGGCTGACTGCACACCTGGAAAATCAAGATTTCATTGAAAAATCATAATTTTTTTTCCCCAGTTGTAACTAAAAATTTGGTTGAAAAACTGCACCATCTGTAGTCACAAACTTAGTAAATATTTAATTTGTAGAGATGGTCGTGCAAATACTGTTGTGCTCTTGTTCCTTTGTGAGTGTCACACAATTCCCTAAAAACAATTTCCTGATTTCTAACTTATTTAGTGATTTGAAAAAGGTGTCACTGGAACTCCACTTCATTCAGTCAAACATCTTAATGTCTGCAAGATTAGAAAAAATTTATTTACAAATTAACATTTTTTAAAATCATTAAAAAAAAAAAAAAAAAAAGTAAGTGAAAATGCAATTCTGTGATGCATTCTTATTTAAATTTATATATATATATATATTTATAAATTATATATATAAATTATTTACTATTGCAGGATTTTATATATATGTATTTTTTTCATATGTTTATCAACAGTGCCCACCTGGGTCAGGATCCTCTAGCTTCTCCTTCAGCCTGGGGAATGCTGGACGCAAGGCTTCTGGAAACTGCAAGAACACCTTGTACATGATCAGCACTGCTTTCTTTCTCAGGTACGGTCTGGAGGAAGTCATCTGGATGGGGGCACATGGAAGAAACATATTAATGCAAATTAACAATAGAAAATAAATTAAACTGAAAGTAAAAGACCCTTTTCATGCCAGTGATGCATTTAGCCAGCCATTTTACTTTCCAGGACATTATGTGGTAACCATATTAGGCTGGGTCAACCTAAGAGCAAAGGTCAATTTAAAAAAAAATAAAGTGACTCAATGTGGATTTGAACATTCAGGCCAGCTTCTAGCTGCAATGCTATGGTAGCCCCGAAATAGATTAATGCTTGCTGTCGAAATATTTGAGTACTTTCATAAATAAGTGGTGTGTATAAAATGGTGTAACAGAACCGTGTTAACACTCTGTTGACAGGTATAACTTTTAATGCCATAAGACAGCTGAAATCCCCTTGGATTGTAAATACATATGTAGGCACACTGGATTTCCAGTAAAGCTGAAACCAAACTGGACTACTTCAGCTGAAAGCACAATGGATTACCAGTACAGCTGAAAAAAGCCTGCCTAACCAGTACAGCTAAAAGCACACTAGACTGCCAGTACAGCTGAAAGCATATTGGATTACTAGTACAGCTGAAAGCATACTGGATTACTAGTACAGCTGAAAGCACACTGGATTACCAGTACTGCTGAAAGCACACTGGATTACCAGTACTGCTGAAAGCACACTGACACACTGGATTACCCATACAGATGAAAGCACACTGGCAAACTGGATTACTAGTACAGATAAAAGCCCACTGGGTTAATAGTACAGCTAAAAGCACACTGGATTACTAGTACAGATGAAAGCATACAGGATTACCAGTACTGCTGAAATCACACTGGCACACGGGATTACCCATACAGATGAAAGCACACTGGCACAATGGATTACCCATACAGATGAAAGCACACTGGCAAACTGGATTACTAGTACAGATAAAAGCCCACTGGATTAACAGTACAGCTCAAAGCCCACAAGATTACCAGTATAGATGAAAATACACTGGATTACCAGTACAGCTGAAAGCACACTGGAAATATAAAGCTCAGCTGATTTCCAACATAGTCAAAAGTAAACAGGATTACCAACTCATATTAAGCAAACTGGACTAGGCATACTAACTATCTGTACAGTATAAAGTGCGCTGGACTACCTATACAGTTCAAAGTGCACTGGACTATCTGTTCAGTATAAACTGCACAGACTACCAGCACAAAGAACTGCAATAGACTTGTACAGCATAAGTGCACAAAAATTGCATTTTTCAATTGAGAACATCAGGCGTTCATCAATGTGAATAACTGATCAAATCTGCCATCTTGAAGAACTAGATATTCATGTGTTCAGTTTCAGCCAATGGGAATTGTGCAACGCTTATGCTAATCAGTAAGGTCATGTTTAGACTCGTACACTGAAGTTTTTAAAAGGTTGTTGGCATGAGTAAAAGAGTTTTCTATTAGAAAGTTGGTACTCGACGGTCCCAAAACTTCCAGAACAATGCAGGGGGGAATAATAATAGTTATTACAACAGTGTAAGATAAAAACACAATTATCATTTTGTGCAAGTATCGCTGCTAGGATTTGACTAATACCAATTTCATAACAATTTTCAATTAATTAAAAAAACTGACAACTAATGTTAGTTCAGTAAAATGTAAAATATTGCATTAAAGTTTAATTTTTTTTTTGTAAACAAAAACAAGTACTGAATCTGACAGAAGACATACTAAAGTGTGTAGGAATAAACTTTCAAAAAACTTTTGACCTGACCCAAATTTGCTGTTTTTGTGACCCACACAATGCCTTAACCAGCTCCCCTAAGCTGTATAATCATTTGGACAGTACAACTTTGAATCAAAATACAAATGGTATCAATTTTATGAGATGCAGAAGTGCTGAACCACCCATGGTGTTGCACCAGGACCACAGCTCATTCTAGTCAATTCCTGCCTACACCTCCACAGTCATCCTAGAAAGAGGTTGTCTACTAGGGGTCTGGCCAATGCAGACTGGATTGACATCTCTTTCTTAGTCAAAGTGCACTTGCCTGAAAGGTGAGGAAGTAATAGCCTGCATACAAACAAGCCGGATCTGTAAAACAGATGTACATGCAAAACTTGAGTGCTGGAACAAGGCCAAAGTCCAGAAATGGACAGACAACCAAGACTTTCCGGCGGATTTTACAGCTGGTAAACCTGAAGAAGAAGAAGCCATTACACTGCAACATGCATTGGTGAGATTCAATTCTCCACCTGCTGGACTTCAGTGCGGTAGTTCAGTGAATAAACCCCACTGATTCCCAGCTGTCCAATAATCTGTTTGAATGTTCTTTATAGTGAAGAAAGACAAACTTATTCTTGAAATTCACAACATGTGGCACCACAGTTTGAGGAGAACAATGCTGTGAGGAATGAACAGAGGATCTGGCTGGCGCTCAAGGAACGAGACGGATATATAATCAGACAGTTACTTTTTATTGGAACCCTGCACTTGCTGAAGATGGGAATGGAGCACTTTTGGGAATGCCCCAAGTGCTGTGATATCGAATCTTAATTTAACATTCAAAATGTAGCACTGAACATCATGCCTGTTAATGGTCTTATGTCACTAGGTTGTAATGCCAACAGTTTTATTTAGATGTTTTTTAATGCCATGGTGACAAACATCTTTTACCCTGGTCTTCCCCTGCCTCTCTTTCCTGTTATCCTGATATATTTGTTTTTCCATTCTCAAGACAATAAAGATTGCAGACTGCCAACTTATCATATAGGTAAACAACCGTTTGTGCGACTTAATTTCTTTCAAGACTATTATAATGTATATCTGTTCAGTAGTGTTTTTGCCATTCTTCTATAAAATCACATTTTCTCAGCTTCTGCTTACCGACTATGATTGACTTCTGTGTATCAAGATTTCTTTTTCCTTTTTAAATAACTCTCAAGAACTCTTTCACCTCAAGTGACTAAACTGTATTGCATCCACCAAATATAAGACATGCAGAATGACAATATGTTTAGAATTACAGTTACGGATGATCTGTTTATGACTGCAGCAAGCCATATTAGAACTCAATTAACAAATGTTTAAGTGATGGCATGAGAGTCACACTTTTTTGGAGACTATTTTATTCGTTTCTACTGGCACCTTTCCAATTTTTCCAGATGATAGCGTTATACTGCACTATGAGGAGGCATGGGACTCACCGCCCATGGCAATGGGAAGTGTGCCTAGCATGACCCGCCTGCCTTAAGAAAAGTCTTCCACAATTACAGCATGGGATTTCAGGGCCGCTGATGTTAACATT
The DNA here is from genome assembly GCA_905116865.2 of Candidula unifasciata. Taxonomy (NCBI): domain Eukaryota; kingdom Metazoa; phylum Mollusca; class Gastropoda; order Stylommatophora; family Geomitridae; genus Candidula; species Candidula unifasciata. The sequence continues at coordinate 46,608 of CAJHNH020002000.1, forward strand.
TGTGCTTACTTTGTTTCTTCTCAGACACTTAGCTCTCAGAGGCTCAGCTCTCATCCTTTCTGGATGAGACTAGGACATCACCATATAACATTTCCAAACTAGGAAATGGATGCACTGCAACCAAACCCACTGTGGAGACAGCAGCAACAACAAAAATAATTCTGTACGGTAATAAACAAATAATCTATGTAGTAGTCAACAACAAATGACATTCATACAGTACCAGGGTCATGATGTCATTGGCCAGGTCACGTGCCAGGTCTGGGGTGATGAAACAAGACAGACCATTCAAGGCCACACCTGAATCGTACATGTTTTGGCTGCTCATATCCTGCAAGGAGACATGGACAAGGTGTTAATTCTTCACATGCAATAATATCAAATAAAGAAAGGTACTGCTGTCCAACAAAAAACAATTAAATAAGTGCATATCCTTTACAAAAAAACATAGCTGTTGACTGTTTGTGGTTTTACTGAGTAATTTTACATCAGTAGTTTGTCACTGCCTCTGAAAAGGCGATGCTGACATCAGAATCAAAATCAATGCAAAGCAGTCTGCTGACAAACAGCAGGCAGCTTAATCAAACCCAGCATTATGTAATCCTTCTTCTTCGTGTTCACTAGCTGAAAACTCTGGCAGAGAGCTCTTGTTGTTCGTTCACCTCTGGAGCGCAGTCCCGTTCCAGAACCTAAGTGCTGAGTGTACATCTGTTTTACAGACTTGACTCTCTTTGCATGCAGACTGTTGGTTTCTTGCCTCTCAGGCAGATGCACTCCGACTTTGAAAGAAGCTCCCAATTAGTCCACTCTCACAACATGCTTTTCGGTAGTCAGTGGGTGTAATCCCCCCCCCCCCCCCCCACACACACGGAGAGCTGTAATTATGAAACTGTGATAACGAGCACGCTGACATCTTACTTACAACAAAAGAAAACAAGGAATTTGAGCAGTTGGCCAAACGATGGAGAATGATAGGTTTTCATTCAGGAGACATATGTTTGAATCTTTAGTGAGGTACCTTTTTTTTAAAGGGGAAAACCTAAAAGCAAAGTTTTGCCCAGACAAACACAACATGAATGACCTTAATAAAATTGTATTTAAAAAAAGCTTGCAATGTTACCAGCGTGACAGGAAAACTGCAGGGGAAGACAAATACTAGACCAATAAATACTTGGATACCTTAACCATGTGTCACAAATGGGACAAGCAACCACTGGTCTGAGACTCTGTGAGATGGCAAACCAAGACTGGCCAGCTGTTACTCAACATGGCACATGACGATGATCATCAACAAGAAATCTGTTGCCTAAACTCATTCATAACTGCGACTTTGACTTTTTCCTTTTCAGACAGTTTTTATTTTAAAATAAAAAAATAAAAAAAAAAATTTGGAACATAAGTTGAAAAAAATATAACTACAAACATAACTGGTGCAAACAAGGGTTAAAAAAAAATAAGTTACAAAAATACTGAGTGCATAAAGCACTTATCAGTTTTGTAATCTGGTACTCATTTTTCAAAACAAAAAAAATTAAAAAAAAATAAATGACAATTTTTTTTTAAACTGCTGTATCAGAAATATGCTGCCAGATAATATTTTGTAGCCACATCACCACTTAATGTGTGATTCGATCAACATTATGTTGCTGCCCTTAATTCTCAGGACATGTCCTTGTTCCCAAAAAAAACTGCAAAAAAAAAAAAAAAACCGATTTGAACCCAAGACTGGCTTGGGTCAGCAAACTATCCTGTGATTACATACAGAAGTTAAAGCAATAAGATATCACAACAAAATGTGTTATTTCTTCAAGGTAAAACATGTCACTGTCAAGGAATCAGGTACTACAAGGTTGTCGGTGTCAGTGGCTTAGGTGTTGTGAACGCAATTCTTAATGCTAGGATGCCAGGTTCAATCCCAGCTGCAGGACTTGTGCCTTGCATTGGTTTCAACAGTGGTATCGAGAAGCCGACCGTCCAGAAAGCAATGGCACACTACTGGATCTTAACTTGCCTAGAAAAACCACAACAGCCAAAAAATGCTGGGGTTGGTTTTGCAACGTCCTGTAAAGGATACGCAATGAGCTTACTACAAGGTTACACTGTAGGGGAAAAACTTATCAATGTATTTACCACTTTTGTGGTGGTGGACAGGAGAGCCGGTGAGACAAGAGGATTAGGGCTGCATGGCTAGTACATCACTATGACTGTTGGACCGGAGAGCCGGTGAGACAGAGGATTAGGGCTGGATGGCTAGTACATCACTATGACTGTTGGACTGGAGAGCCGGTGAGACAAAGGATTAGGACTGCATGGCTAGTACATCACTATGACTGTTGGACCGGAGAGCCGGTGAGACAGAGGATTAGGGCTGCATGGCTAGTACATCACTATGACTGTTGGACCGTAGAGCCGGTGAGACACAGGATTAGGACTCCATGGCTAGTACATCACTATAACTGTTGGACCGGAGAGCCGGTGAGACAGAGGATTAGGGCTGCATGGCTAGTACATCACTATGACTGTTGGACCGGAGAGCCGGTGAGACAGGAATAGGGCTGCATGGCTAGTACATCACTATGACTGTTGGACAGGAGAGCCGGTGAGACAGGATTAGGGCTGCATGGCTAGTACATCACTATGACTGTTGGACCGGAGAGCCGGTGAGACACAGGATTAGGGCTGCATGGCTAGTACATCACTATGACTGTTGGACTGGAGAGCCGGTGAGACAGAGGATTAGGGCTGCATGGCTAGTACATTACTATGACTGTTGGACAGGAAAGCCGGTGAGACAGAGGATTAGGGCTGCATGGCTAGTACATTACTATGACTGTTGGACAGGAAAGCCGGTGAGACAGAGGATTAGGGCTGCATGGCTAGTACATCACTATGACTGTTGGACCAGAGAGCCGGTGAGACAGAGGATTAGGGCTGCATGGCTAGTACATCACTATGACTGTTGGACCGGAGAGCCGGTGAGACAGAGGATTAGGGCTGCATGGCTAGTACATCACTATGACTGTTGGACCGGAGAGCCGGTGAGACAGAGGATTAGGGCTGCATGGCTAGTACATCACTATGACTGTTGGACCGGAGAGCCGGTGAGACAGAGGATTAGGGCTGCATGGCTAGTACATCACTATGACTGTTGGACCGGAGAGCCGGTGAGACAGAGGATTAGGGCTGCATGGCTAGTACATCACTATGACTGTTGGACCGGAGAGCCGGTGAGACAGAGGATTAGGGCTGCATGGCTAGTACATCACTATGACTGTTGGACTGGAGAGCCGGTGAGACAGAGGATTAGGGCTGCATGGCTAGTACATCACTATGACTGTTGGACTGGAGAGCCGGTGAGACAGAGGATTAGGGCTGGATGGTTACTACAGTCGCTATGACTGTGCAGGATAAAATTTCATTTTTCCCCCTTCTAACCTTACTGAGGATTCGAACCTAAATCTCTCACATGGGAGTTGCTCAGGATTCTTAAACATATGGCCAGCTAGCCTTCTATACCACAAATCACCACTCCTAAATAAAAGACAATTAATTATAAAAACTATTCTCCAGCAATTACACCCATATGTTACTGAACAAACATTAATCATGCATGTCTGTCATAAAGCCCTATGAAAAACCAAGAGCTAAATGATGACTAATACCTTCAAGCTGTTGCCCTTCAGGAGCAGAAACCATTTACAATGACACTTCACAAAGCAAAGCAATAAAACTAAAACCACTTGTGACCTCTCTCACTGAAGTTTATGTAAGTCTGTGATCTGTTTCCACATCTTCTTGCATCCTGGGTGGCTCTTTTGGTTTTCTTGTCTGTTCTAAAGAGGATTTCTTCTTAAAATCCTTGAAGTGTGGCATCAGTAATCACATCTATCTACAACATTCTGTCTTGTTTACTGTATGCAAATCAATTCTATAACAGATGTGCTTCCATGTTATGATGCCAAACTATCCAGGATCTTTTCCTTTGGTCACTCCCTGTCTCTCTACTCCTCCAACTTGTCTGTTACGAGGATATACTACAGTTTTCAAAATTTCACTAATTAATATAGATTCTTTTCTTCTGATGCGGATAATAAGTCTCCTTCATGAGTCAATCCCTTCCAAGACTTCTTTATTATACTTTGTATCCATCCATAGCATTTTCATCACCTCTGCAAACTAAACTAATAGGAACAGCATCATATGGATTGGAAACTTGGGATTACAGCAAGTCACGACCTTGCTTAATTACAATATTCAGACTAAATTAAAAGGAATGGGAAATGTCAATGAAGGAAGAAAATAAGCAGGGAACTAATGAAAGTAAATTAGTACCTGTTGTCCTAACATCATAAAAGCCAGCAGAATATAGTAACTTGGTCATGGATATTGGGATGACTGGGGGTTGGGGGTAGTGTTTTGGCGAAAGACGGGAAAGCAAACTAGAGATACAGAAGAGAGAAGGCAGAAAGACAGCTAGAAAGAAATATAAGACAGAGACAGAGAGGAAACAGATAGAGGGATGAGAGGGAGAACTAAAGAGAGGAATGAAGATGCGCAGCCATAAAGAGGGTAGAAAGGGGGAAGGGAGAAAGACAGAGAAAGGGGGGGGGGGGGGGCGGCACAGAGTCAGAGATGATGGAGTGGGACAGATAGAGAAAGAGAGAATGAAATATATTCTACCTGGTTCCAAGGAGAAGACATGTGAGGGGCATTCAACAAGTAAAGCATCACATGGTGTTTCTCAGCTAATAATGAAGATAAAAGCATGCAATTTTGCACAATTCAATTATGGCATGTGTCAATTTATTTTGCTCATTTTTTTTATTTGTGCCTCCAGGCATCGCAGGTTAACAGATGATCAGTTTCTGAGCTAGGGCACGCTCAGTTGCCAGGTATGTTGTGATACTGTGCAGCCTCAAGACATCAGTGACTCCTACAAGTCCATATTCTTCTTGGTCGTCCCCTACCTCCTGGCATTTCTACTTTCATGCTGTACACTCTTGTTGCTGGCATCATATTTTTCATCCTCAATAAATGACCAAACCATTTCAGTCTTTGTTTTCCAATGAATTTGATTACAGGCATTGTTCCAATAGTTTATATTAAAAAAAGGTGATAACAGACAATGTGAAAACCACAGAGGCATATCCCTCCTCAGCGTTCCTGGTAAAAGTTACTCTAGAATTCTCGAGCAGAGACTTAGAAGTCTGGTATGATGAGGCCCAATGTGGCTTCACAGCAAACTGAAGTACTCAAGACCTTATCTTCACACTGAGACAGATGAGTGAAAAGCCCGTGAATATAAGAGTGAGATGCATCTATGTTTTTGGATCTAGAAAAGGCATTTGAAAAGTTACCCTGGAACAAGCTCTGGGACTGCTTGGCAGGGAAAACATCCCAACAACCCTGATCAGTGCAATACAGAGTTTCTACAAAAGCTGCAGAAATTATGTAAGAATGGCAGACCAAAAGTCAGAAGAATTTAAGACCACCAGCGGTGTTAGACAAAGTGATATTCTCTCACTTTATCTCTTCATTCTTATGATGGATGATGTCATCAAAACCTGTAAGGAAAAGACAAAGAAGTACTCTGTAGGGTACTGGAAGATGAGACCAATCTGTATACAAGAGCTGGAATTTGCAGATGATGTGGCCCTAATAGCTAAATCAGAGGCAAACAGTAAGTCCAACGTACTTGTTTGGAAGGAAGAGCTTGAGAAGAGAGGGATGACCGCCGGTATCTCCAAAACTAAAACCATGGTGATCTCAAGAGAGTAGAAGAAACACCAGATCACGATGGGACAGTATGCATTTGAGCAGGTCAGCCAGTTCAAATACTTTGGAAATGTATTTGACCGAAATGGAGGCATTAAGACTGAATTGGCTACACGAAAAGCAGCTGCTGGGAGACTCTTCCAGGCCATAAACAGAGGGTTTCTTATCAAAAGAGAAATTGTCAAGAGAAGGGAAATGGCTGTTTACCACTCTACCTATGTGCCAGTCCTGACCTTTGGGTGTGAGTCATGGGCAATGACAACAGCTCACAGAAGCGAGCTTCAGGCCTCACAAATGAGATATCTGAGAAAGGTGATCCAAGTGACAAGAAGGGACAAAGACCGCAAACAGAGAGTACGTCAAGATCTTGATACCCAGTCCTTACAAACCCGAGTGGATCAGTCACAGTTACGATGGTTTGGACATGTATGGGAGACAATCGGCCACCATGGCAGGCATAGGAGCTAAGAACAAGGGAACCAGACCTCCAGGACGACCTAGGGTGCGCTGGGAAGACAACATCCAACGGTCCCTAACTGACAGAGGACTGGAATGGAACAAAGCCAAAAAGAAAACTGCTGATAGAGACGTCTGGCGATCTCTCTGGCAAACCTCTACACCCCAAGGTAGAAGAGGAGTAAGTATAAAGTAAGTTCCAATAGTTATTGTAATTTCCTTATTTCTCACATGATTTCTTCTAGTTTTATTCATTTTGCAGGTTGTTTTCTTTCGTGTTCTTTAGTCAATGTCCAAGTCTGACACTGATAGCACTATCCGACTGTGTGTTCTAAACTGCAGCCATACAATATGGCTGCTCCAAACCAGTTAAATGAAGCGTGCTAGCAATGTTGTTTTACAAGCAGTGAATTGTGATAGAATTTCTCACTGCAGAGAAGAAAACTGTTGTGAATTCTCACAAGCACCTGTGTGATGTGTATGGAAGTTTTGCAGTCAACAGGAGTACAGTCAGTTGCTGGGTTTTGAGAATCAAAGAATCAGGAAGTGCAGACATGGAACCGCTTTTTTCGGATGCATTGTGAATGTCCTGCCATAGCCGCCAATGCAGAAATGTTGAAATGCGCTAAGGGAATTATTCTTAGTGAAAGGTAAATAGCTACTAAATAACTGGCCTACAGTTCCATATTCACAACCCACCTACATGCACTTCTAAACACTCCAATTCACTTACATGTAGTTCCACATAGACAACCCACCTACATGCACTCCCACTCATTCCAACCCACTTCCACTCATTCCAACCCACCTTCATGCACTTCCACAAACTCCAACTCACCTTCATGCACTTCCACTCATTCCAACCCACCTTTATGCACTTTCACACACTTCAACTCACCTTCATGCACTTCCACACACTTCAACTCACCTTCATGCACTTCCACACACTTCAACTCACCTTCATGCACTTCCACTCATTCCAACTCACCTACATGCACTTCCACAAACTCCAACTCACCTTCATGCACTTCCACTCATTCCAACCCACCTTCATGCACTTCCACTCATTCCAACCCACCTTCATGCACTTCCACTCATTCCAACCCACCTTAATGCACTTCCACACACTCCAACTCGCCTTCATGCACTTCCACTCATTCCAACCTATCTTCATGCACTTCCACACACACTCTGATTCATACAGATGTCAGTTATGAAATGGTAGTGGGTATGCAATTACAAAGACTCTAATTTTCTATGGTTTGTGCAAGATGGGTCCTTAAAGTCTCACAAATGACTACTGATTGCACAGAAAAGCCATTTCTTCTGAAAAAAATTCAGTCAACACTTTCACAGAGATCAGCCGCACAAGAATTCAGCAGACCTGCTTCTTCTTTACATAAATGTGCACCCCCACACAAGCCTGACAACACAGGAAACAATCATCAGACTGGGTTGGACTGTACTACCCCCTCAATCCTATAGTCTGGATTTGGCACCCTATAATTGTCCTTCTGCAATCAAGGGGTTAAACTGACTGCCTTGCACTCACTCTAACAATCAATAAAGCTAAAGATCTGTGCAATACTCTGAGAGACAGAGCCATTTCGGGTAAAACTGAGTAATGAAGTCAATTATCTCACCTGTAAGCACCATGTTACTAACGTAATCGAACAAAAGGATTTAATCTAAGAAATAGATAAGGTAGGTTAAAAAGAAGTTAAAAACTGGAGAAGAGCGGGTTAATCAAATTTAATGAGAGACAAATAAATGAACAAGCAACACAGACAAATCAAAGTGAATATTCTTGTACTTCCTATGCCCAGTTTGTAATTTCTAATTTCTCAGCAAGCTTATCCATGATACTTCATGCAACATGCATAATGCTTACATAAGAAGTTGCTGTAGATGGGTTGGGGTAGGTGAGCTGGAATGTGTGGAAGTGCATGTAGGTGGGTGGGAGTGTGTGAAAGTGCATGTAGGTGGATTGGATTGTGTGGAATTGCATGTAGGTAGGTTGGAATGTGTGGAGGTGCATGTAGGTAGGTTGGAGTGTGAGGAAGTGCATGTATGTGGGCTGGAATGAGAGGAAGTGCGTGTAGGTGAGCTGTGTATGTGGAACTACACGTATGTGAGTTAAAGTGTGTGGAAGCGCATGCAGGTGGGTTGTATTTGTAGAAGTGCATGCATTTGGGTTGTATATGTGTAAGTGTATGCAGGTGGGTTAGAATGAGTGGAAGTGCATTTAGGTAAGTTGGAGTGAGTGAAAAAGCAGGTAGGTGGATTCTAATGTGTGGAAGCGCATGCAGGTGGGCTGGAGTGAGTGGAAGTGCAGGTAGGTGGGTTTTAATGTGTGGAAGTGCATGCACATGGGTTGGAATGAGTGGAAGTGCAGGTAGGTGGGTTATAATGCATGAAAGTGCATCATCATCAGTTCTTGTTATGTCTAGTGGCACATGAGGCTTCAGAGAGGACTTTCCATGCTTTCCTATCCTGAGCAATCTTCAGTGCAGTTTTACATGTCAAAGATACCACACTCAGGTCACTTTCCATCGTTCGTCTCCATGTTGTTTCTGGGCGCCCCTGTTTTCTCTTTCCCTCTGGTGTCCATGTGAGAGCTGTTTTGGCAGGTATATCAGGATTCATTCTTATAACGTGGCCAAGCCATTTCCATCTTCTCTTGGTTATCATACTGTCTAAAGTTTCTTGGTTTGTGACTTGAAGTAGTTTAGTGTTTGAGATTGTATCTGGCCAGAAAATTTTGATAATTCTACGTAGACATGGAAGGTGGACAGCTTATGTGCATCCTTTTTTGGTCATTCTCCAGCATTCCGCTCCATACTCCATAAAGAAGAACTGGCAAAATAATGCTCTTGTAGAGTCTGAATTTCTACAGTAACGTGAAAGTGAAAGTGCATGTAGGTGGATTGGATTGTGTGGAAGTGCATGTAGGTAGGCTGCAATGTGTGGAGGTGCATGTAGGTGGGTTGAGTGTGTGGAAGTGCATGTATGTGGGCTGGAATGAGAGGAAGTGCATGTAGGTGAGCTGTGTATATGTGAGTTAAAGTGTGTGGAAGCGCTTCAGGTGGGTTATATATGTGGAAGTGCATGCAAGTGGGTTTTATATGTGGAAGTGCATGCAGGTGGGTTGGAATGAGTGGAAGTGCATTTAGGTGGGTTGGAGCGAGTGGAAAAGCAGGCAAGTGGGTTTTATATGTGGAAGTGCATGCAGGTGGGTTGGAATGAGTGGAAGTGCATTTAGGTGGGTTGGAGTGAGTGGAAGTGCAGGTAGGTGGGTTTTAATGTGTGGAAGTGCATAAAGGTCGGTTGGAATGAGTGGAAGTGCATGAAGGTGGGTTGGAATGAGTGGAAGTGCATGAAGGTGGGTTGGAATGAGTGGAAGTGCTTGAAGGTGGGTTGGAGTGTGTGAAAGTGCATGAAGGTGGGTTGGAATGAGTGGAAGTGCATGAAGGTGAGTTGGAATGAGTGGAAGTGCATGTAGGTGGGTTGTCTATGTGGAACTACATGTAAGTGAGTTGGAGTGTGTAGAAGTGCATGTAGGTAGGTTGTGTATATGGAACTGTTGGCCAATTATTTGAGTGGTTTGAGTGTGTGCAGTGCAAGGTAGGTGAATCAGAATGTGTGGAAGTGTATGAAGGTGGGTTGGAATGATTGGAAGTGTATGAAGGTGGGCTGGAATAAGTGGACGAGCATGTAGGTGGGTTGTGTATGTGGAGCTACATGTGAGTGAGTTGGAGTGTGTGGAAGTGCATGTATGTGGGTTGTGTATGTGGAAGTGCATGCAGATGTGCTGGAATGAGTGGAAGTGCATGTAGGTGAGTTAGAATGTTTAGAAGTACATAAGAACAGAGAATAAGAGAATACAGAAAGTGAGAGGGATAGAGACAGAAGGAAAAAAAAAAACACAGTAAAAGAGAGAAAGGAAAAAGTAAATAATACAGTCAAAGAACAATGAGAGAAGAGAGAATGAGGGAACATCAAGAGACAACAGAGGAAAAGAACAAATAAACACACTTTATTTTCAAAGGGTTACAAATTTGGCACGCAGACCTGTCTTACATTAGACACTTCTAAGCTCTTTGAGACCACAATTGCATGTTACGAATAATGCATTCACACACATCATACATAGACACACACTCAAAAGTACACATGTTCGCATACTCTTACATGCTTATATATACACAGACACAATCATACTCCAATACATACATACATACATACACCCACACAGTCAGTCTGACCTACCGACAGACAGACAGACAGACATACATGCATGCACAGAGTGTGAGAAGAGAGAAGAAAGAGTGAATAAACAGAATGATACTGAAAGACAGATCTGGACAGTATCACCCATAACCAGAGATGATTATGTACTTCTTGTATCAAAACGTGATCCCAATTTTTTGCAAGTTACAACACAATACACAAGGATAAATGAAAGGCAGTGAAAACAGACCAAATGAGGGCAAAACATGAAATGAGGGCAAATTATTAAATGAGACACTATCATTCTCACACACACACTTGTAACTGTTTACAAAATACGAGCAATCTGTTAAATACCAAATCTGATAACACCCTGCTATCAATATTGGTCACCATCCACATCAGATAAATGTTATCTTTATAAAAGGAAATTTGTGAAACACATTCAAGCAAGCTGACTGCGTTACATCAACAGTTTTTAGTGAACTAGTAGAAGTCTGAATTAACAATAGTTCACTAGGTAAAAAATTCACTTCAGGGGGTAGTCAGATATATGTAGGCAGTATTGTAGATAAAGATATGTAACAGATGGAGCTGTAAACATACTAATATAAAAGGCAAGAGAAGCTTTCACAGAACTAGCTAACCTGTGGAAGTCAAAGGAAATTCAAAATTAAAATACTGAGCTCTAAGGTCAAATCAGCAGTGTGATGTTGACCACATCACTCAACGATGGTCAACAATAGGCTACTGGTGACCCCAGGAGTGGGCACATAGCCGAATGTGTCTATTTTAGGCTACTAGCGACCCCAGGAGTGGGCACATAGCCGAATGTGTATATTTTAGGCTACTGGTGACCTCAGATGTGGGCACATAGCCAAATGTGTCTATTTTAGGCTACTAGCGACCCCAGGAGTGGGCACATAGCTGGATGTGTCTATTTTAGGCTACTGGTGACCCCAGGAGTGGGCACATAGCCGAATGTGTATATTTTAGGCTACTGGTGACCTCAGGAGTGGGCACATAGCCAAATGTGTCTATTTTAGGCTACTAGCGACCCCAGGAGTGGGCACATAGCTGGATGTGTCTATTTTAGGCTACTGGTGACCCCAGGAGTGGGCACATAGCTGGATGTGTCTATTTTAGGCTACTGGTGACCCCAGGAGTGGGCACATAGCCGAATGTGACTATTTTAGGCTACTGGTGACCCCAGGAGTGGGCACATAGCCGAATGTGTATATTTTAGGCTACTGGTGACCCCAGGAGTGGGCACATAGCTGGATGTGTCTATTTTAGGCTACTGGTGACCCCAGGAGTGGGCACATAGCCGAATGTGTATATTTTAGGCTACTGGTGACCCCAGGAGTGGGAACATAGCTGGATGTGTCTATTTTAGGCTACTGGTGACCCCAGGAGTGGGCACAGAGCCGAATGTTTCTATTTTAGGCTACTGGTGACCCCAGGAGTGGGCACATAGCTGGATGTGTCTATTTTAGGCTACTGGTGACCCCAGGAGTGGGCACATAGCCGAATGTGACTATTTTAGGCTACTGGTGACCCCAGGAGTGGGCACATAGCCGAATGTGTATATTTTAGGCTACTGGTGACCCCAGGAGTGGGCACATAGCTGGATGTGTCTATTTTAGGCTACTGGTGACCCCAGGAGTGGGCACATAGCCGAATGTGTATATTTTAGGCTACTGGTGACCCCAGGAGTGGGCACATAGCTGGATGTGTCTATTTTAGGCTACTGGTGACCCCAGGAGTGGGCACATAGCCGAATGTGTCTATTTTAGGCTACTGGTGACCCCAGGAGTGGGCACATAGCTGGATGTGTCTATTTTAGGCTACTGGTGACCCCAGGAGTGGGCACACAGCTGGATGTGTCTATTTTAGGCTACTGGTGACCCCAGGAGTGGGCACATAGCCGAATGTGTCTATTTTAGGCTACTAGCGACCCCAGGAGTGGGCAAAAAGCCGAATGTGACTATTTTAGGCTACTGGTGACCCCAGGAGTGGGCACATAGCTGGATGTGTCTATTTTAGGCTACTAGCGACCCCAGGAGTGGGCACATAGCTGGATGTGTCTATTTTAGGCTACTGGTGACCCCAGGAGTGGGCACATAGCTGGATGTGTCTATTTTAGGCTACTAGCGACCCCAGGAGTGGGCACATAGCCGGATGTGTCTATTTTAGGCTACTAGCGACCCCAGGAGTGGGCACATAGCCGAATGTGACTATTTTAGGCTACTGGTGACCCCAGGAGTGGGCACATAGCCGAATGTGTCAATTTTAGGCTACTGACCCCAGGAGTGGGCACATAGCCGAATGTGTCTATTTTAGGCTACTGGTGACCCCAGGAGTGGGCACATAGCCGGATGTGTCTATTATAGGCTACTGGTGACCCCAGGAGTGGGTCTATATGCCGAATACATCTTGTGTTATGTCAAGTCAAAGCTAGGTGCTGCATTCTGAGATGGTGCTGCCTTTGCAATCTGCTAGTGTGCATTCTTGGCAGAATTTAACAATGCTCAGTCATCTGATACCAATTCACTATCCATGAATAATATAAGTATAGCATCATAAGCCTGGCTATTTGCATGAGAAAAGTCCTTTACTTTTTTTAAGTCGAAATCAATGCAACTGTTCCCCATGTGGGTTCCACTGCCCCATTTTGGGGTGGCCTGGGGGTGTAGCATGTCGTAGTAAAAGGTGACTAATTAGGGATTTCCCCCCTGAAATAGCAGCGAGAAATCAACAGTCTGCATACAAGCAAGCCAGATTTGTAAAACAGATGTGCATGCAAAATTCAAGTTCTGGAACAAGACAAGTCCAGAAGTGGACAAACAACCAGAACTTTCTGCCAGAGTTTACAGCCGATGAATGCTAGAAAGAAGCAGTATGGTGATGAAACATGAACATCTTCCCACTTTTTGAATTTGTACCTTAGTAACACTAACAATTTTCTTTTTTAAATCATCCAGTCCTACATCACCTAAAAATGGGTAAATATGGGCAGGAAAGACAGTAGTATAACTATGATGTATTTTCTTTCCCTAGAGAATGTTGGTGTACATACAATATTGGCAATATGGAAATAATGATATTCCACACTGAACTAGTATATTTAGTTGTTATACACTGAAATATCTCTACTGTTATAAGAAGTACATTACTGATCCAATGGCAATGAAATAATCCTTACTGAATTAATATAGCTTACTGTTATATGCTGAAGTACTTGATAATCAACACTGAACTAACAGAGTTGGTGGCTATACACTGATTTGTTTGCAAGTGGGGAGATAGGATTATCTATGGACATGACCATATGCCAGTGATGACAATACCCCTCAACTAAACTTGATCATACCAATGAAGTTTGCGTAGCCCTGTGCCTGGTCCCACACAAGATCTACTGATGCCTCTTACACTGACATAAGAAGTCTGAGTAATAAAATATTTCCTCAACAAGGATGAAACAAGACAGGTCAGAAGGAAAGTCTGTGCACTGTACCAAACGCCACTGTAGCCCAAAAATTATCTTCCCTTTGAATTAAATAAGGCAGGCCAAAGGAAGGATCATGCAGCATGGACAACAAACACATGGTCTATATTGTATATACTTTGTTCTATGGCTTTAAAAATAGGAAATGGTCATGTTATCACCACAGGCTGCAATCCCATGCCTTCCTATAGCATAATCTAACACTATCATCTGGACAGATGGAAAAGCCAACCAACTCTGGTCCACAGTATTCATTCATCAGCCTGTTGTGCCATTACATGTTGCATAGGGCTAGGAGTCTATTCCTCCATTCTATTCTATCCTGTGCAATCAGTTTAATATCATGGATGGAATCCGGTCAAGCCCCTTTGGCCTCTCTCTTCACAGTTCATTCTTGGTTTTTCTTGGACACTGTTTCATCAGTCCATTTGTTTCCTACTACAGTGAATGTTTGGTGAGTCTATTAGCTTCTCAGGACGAGCCTGATATAACACCATCTTCTCTGTTTTACACATGTTTGATACCAGTGACTGACCAGACATTTCTCTAATTTCTTCACTTTTATAGCCCATAATATACACAGAATAATTAGCTGAAAGTCAACTATTACCTACAATTAACAACCTCAAATGCACCAACAATGTAAAATCATAGTGTTAATGTCAGAATGTAGCAAAAGTCAAAATCCAAACAGAAACAGAATGTAATCAATACTCAAGAACATAGAGTATTATCAGAATGATACAATACTGTTTGCGTGTGTACATTTGGCATTCTACAGACGTATGCAGAGAACAGTATGCCCAGGACTTCCAATACTTTCCATGCGGATCACTTTAGCAAAACAAAAAAGGTCAAGGAATGCTGACTGCCAGTAAATGAGATGCTGCTACCCCAGGGTGTCACACTTACCAACTCCTAGTTTCATTGAGGTTGTGGTGTAAGAAATGAAACCCATAATAAAATTAACAAAACTACAACTATAAAAACATGACAGTTTATATGTAATCAAGGGTGTCTTTCAAAACCAACTTCGGTGTCCAGGTTGAACGAGCTACCAGATGATGCCATGTGAAGCAATGGCAGCCAGCCTGATGCTGACCACATACCTCACTGAGTGCTGAAAATCACCTGCCTGATCGGTCACTGACATAAACAGGGTCCTTTACATATCCATCTTCTTTCTTTTGTCCAACTGCTGTAAAGTGTCTTAAAGAGGAGTTATGTGTAGTTTCCTGTCTTTTGCTAGCCGTGTTGCTTGTGCTAAGAGAACTAATTACATGAAGAGAACTAATTACCCACATCCGAAAGAGACAATCTACATTCTGTGGTCATGTGATGAGACAAATTAAACTGGAATGCATCGTGATGGTAGGAACATTGGAGGGGAGGGGAGGCAGAGGGAGACTGAGAAAACAGTTTGACATTCTGGCATGGAAGATCATTTGTGCCAGAGTAAACTGATAGTACAAGAGACAGAAAAATCCAACCCACAACCCCCTAACAAGCATGTCGTAAAAGGTCATTAATTAGGGGTGTTTCCTTCATAATCAGAGTGCATATGTCAGAAAGGCAAGGAACCAGCAGTCTGCATGTAAATGAGCCAGATCAGTAAAATTCATGTGCACACGGGATGCAAGTGCTGGAACAAGACTTAAGTCCAGAAGTGGAAGAACTACCAGAACTTTCTGCCACAGCTTAAGGCTGGTAAAAGCTAAGAAGTTGTTTCACTGTCATATTTTTTGTTAACCAGGGGATCTGGCCAACACTCAGTCTGCAGGGAAAGACAATACATGACCATATACACTGAGTTATTACACCAATATTGTAACTTTTTATGGCAGCATGCTGCTCAAAGGTTAAACAGAGAAAGAATTAAAAAAAAAAAAAAAAACCATGAAATATAAATATGTATATCAACCTTTCTGCTAAAGAAGCGCACTAGTGACAAATCATCATCATGTGCCATGCTAATAAGTGTAGGGTGTCATATTTTGCCTACTCACACGACTACCAGATCAGGTCAGTTTTCTTGTCCTGCTCCATTCATACAACTAAGCCAGCCAGGTCTTTATCTCACCTTTGCTCTTTTTCTATCAATCTCGCCTGTGATAACCACGTTTTCGAGTCCATTCCTTCTCATAACACGTATGTCTGATATATACTCATAACATGTCTGATATATACTACTAGTCAAAATCAACGGCCACTCTATTATTTTTAACATACTTTTAAATAAGCGCACAGAATTATTAAATTAAAAACTCTTTAGTAAAAATGGGTGCAAAACGTCCTATGACAGACTGGTCCTCTATGCACATGAAGCATGAAAACAACTCACTGAAAACTATGGTGATCAAATGCAATTTGGTTTGCTGACTATAAATTCACATTTTAAATCTGAATTTTTTTTAACACTTCTGTAGTTGAAATTCCAGGTGCAATGTGACCGTTCATGAATGGAGTTCACTCTCAATTTGTTTAATAAACAGCAGACTTGGGGGTTGTTTCTTCACTTGCAAAAACCATGCCATCGAGAAAAAGCCCTGATACCTTACAAATAATGAGGGTTATAGCGCGACCGGCTTCAGCTGATGGGCCATGCTGTTGACGTCACAGAGTCAGCCTAACGATGCGTTAATGCAGCAGTTCTCAAACAAGAAATAAACTATTTTCGACGGTGGCGAGGGAAGACAACTGAAAGTAAGTATCTACATGCCTTTTTTTTTTTATTTTCACAATTTTTAGCCAACTTTTCTTGATTATTGCCACGGCACAGTTTGAGAACCGCTGCGTTAATGCATCGTTAGCCCGACCCGGTGACGTCAGCAGCACGACTCGTCAGCTCGAGCTAGTCGTGGTTATAGTGTGAGCTGAAAGAGGTTTATCTATCTGTGAAGTTGCTAGACAGTTTTCAGTGTTACACTCTAGTATCCACAGAATTTTGGAGAGATTTCAGGCCACATGACATGTGGAGGATCGCCATAGAGGCCCAAAAGACAAGATGATCGGTACCTCATGTCCATCCTGTCCTACCAAACAGTGACTTGTTCCACTCTAAGATTTCAGCTAAGACAAACTGTTAACATTAATGTCTGTCAGAGCACCATCTGCAGATATTACATGAATTTGGACTGGCTGTTTGACTTCCTACAGTAAGAACTGCTCTTACTCCTAGTCATCCTAGAGCCTGTGTTGCTTAGTGTCTTGAGCACATGGACGAGGCTACAATTGAGCCAAGTCCTCTTCACCCGATGAATCTCAATTTACTGAGGCATTCAATGATGGTAGAATTTTGAGTTTAGAGACGACCAGGGGAGCAATTTACTGATGAACCAATCCAAGAGGTGGATCGTTATGGTAGGAGATTCTGTCATGGTCTGGGGAGGCTTCTACAGACACCGCTGGAACCCACTCTACCATCATCCAAGGCAACTTGACCGGCCCAAGATACCAAATCAAAATCTTGAGATCAATTGTTCAGCCTGCTCTGGAGGTCATACATGGTAATGCCATCTTCCAAAATGATAATGCTCGACTCTATCAAGCTTGTGTGGTGAATGACTTTATCCAGTAATATGAGATCATCAGGATTGCATAGTCAGCTTGTTCCAATGACCTTTCTCCGACTGAGCACCTCTGATATGTCCTTGGTTGAAGACTGTCAACAATTCACTCCCTGCTAATGGATGCTGCACAGCTGACTGAATTTCTGCTTCAGAAACGGCAAGCTGTTATTCAGGATACTCTTCAGGGACCCTTGTGGTCTTGATATGTCTATGTCTATGCTGTCTTGAATGCATTGCCGAAAATGGTGGTCTTACCTGATTTTGAAATGTCTATAGGTCCAATATCTATTTTATGACTTTTGAAAAGGTGGGTAGCACACTTAACAGCCTCACTGAGTTTGAATGTGTTTCCATTTCTTCAAATGACATGTGAATGTGGTGTTCAGTAAATACCATTTTCAGTGATATTGTAAACATTTATATCAGATCTGTTTTATGGTTTCACCCCCGGTTTTTCTAAGTGGCCCTTGACTTTTGATGAGTAGTATATATTAATCTGAAAATCAGTAATATTATGAACTTACCTTCCGGATCATGTTTGTTGTCAACATCAAAACATCAGTTTCTTCATGGAATGATTGAGATGCCGCCAAGTAACCAATTCTCTACAGAGTAAAAAAAAAAAAAAAAAAAAATGCAGGTAATCTAGTAGATTTATTATAAATAAAAGAAGAAATGATAAAATTTAAGTTGTAATTCTACTATAAATATCTTACAACCAGTCAGAGAAAAAGCCAAAGAAATATTAGTTACATATCTTTATTCAAATATTAAGACAAAATTAACAGCTCATCATTCTCTGCAGTTCTTGTCTACTTTTATTTCATGCTTTGTTGTTGTTGCTGTTGTTCATGCTTGTTAGATAGCACACAATTTACTAACAATTTTATTTTAGGTTCGACAAAGAAGAAGATAGTCTAATTGTCCTTCAAATGACACATGTTATTTATTTAACTGTCGCTTTTATACAAAACATAACAGCTTAGAGGATGTCTGCATAATGGTTCAGGATTTTGACAAATACTTATAAAAGAAATTCTCCTAGTGTGTGCTCCAAGCCCCATTATGGTAGAAACACAAAAAGACTCAATGCCCCTTAACAAGCATGTTGGAAATGGCGACTAATTAAGTGTTTGCTGATGTGCTGGGCTGAAAGGTGCTGCCACGTAAGCCACAACCCAATGTGCCAACCACTGCTGGAAAATGCTGAAGAAGAAATGTCAATGCATTGTTCAATGAAAAGCCATGTCAAATATTATATCTCGCTACAATCTGAAGATAATTTTGAACAGTTCAGCAAAATATTGTAAACATGTCAAAACTATACCAGAAAAACTTTTTGGGTAGCCATGAAAGAAAAAAATGAGGTCAATAAAGGTGTGGAAATAGGACCAAATTTACTTTACTGTATAAAATCATTTCCTTCAACAAAACTGACTATTGCAACTCCACTGGGGTGGGCTACTTTATGATGAAGCAGATCTCCAGAAGGCTTGCTGGGATCAAGTGGACAGGGCGGCAGTACAAAGCATCTAGATTTCAAGAGACTGATTCAGGAAGTAAGAAGATCTGGATGGATTTCAATTTGCAGGGGAAAATAAGAGACTTTTTAATCAGGTTGCACCTGCCACCATCAGTATGGGAACTCCTCGCTAACTAGTTAGGAATGAACGAATGAACAAACTTTATTTTCAAAGGGTTACAAACTGGGCACACAGGTCTGTCTTATATTCTGTCCTTCCGAGCACTCATCTATCAGACCACAATAGCATGTTATCAATAATGCATGTAATATTTACAGAAAAATATACATAATGAAATAATGCATACTCACATCATGTATCCACAATTATACACACTCTGAATGTACACTCTCATATGCTAACACATACACAGACACAAGCCCACCAATGCAGACACAGGAAGGGGGCAGAGCACATGTGGGGAAGCCCCAAAAAGTAAAGTCCGTTCTTGATTAATTCATTCATTCACTTTTTTTTTTCTTATTTCAAATAAATGAACTGAGAATGATACAAACCTTGAATGTGAACTTGGTTGAGCTCATAACCTCTATAATGTTAAATGCTGCCCAGCTGATATCATAGCCAAGCATTTGAAGCTGCAAAAATTATAAAGTGTTTTATTATTCTTCAGAATGTTGACTGCAAAGATTATATTTCACTATGTGTCGGTTAAATGTGGATACACAGAAGAATAGTGCATATTTAATGGAAACAAAAACAATCAAACATAGAACAAAACAATGTTTTCCTGTTGTGAATTTAAACAATGAGGACACAAACAATACATGAATTTGTCGCCAGGCATATTTTGCTGTATCTCGCCAGGTGAGTTACTACAGAACTACAAAAACTTACATACTGAAGCACACATTTTCAATAAATTTTCAAAAATATTTAAATGTCTACTAAGAAATACAAAAATTCAGTGTAAAAATAATGTCCTTCAATTTATCCTATGGAAGAAAAATTAAACCTAGCTCCAACCTATGAATATTAAATTCTGACATCAAATCTGTATTGGTACATGCAAATAAATTTTTAATCCGCATCAAGAATGATTTTTTTTTAAAACACTCCAGTTGCCAGGTTGACACGGCCTAAAATTGGTACCAAGTAATGTCCAGGGAAGTAAAAGTGGCATGGGTGATGCTGACCACATAACCAACTGCGTGCCAGCTGATCTATAAAAATGTAGGTCTAACATAATATGCTCAATGCACCAAAGGTGTGAAAAAGGTCTTTGAGGTGAAGAATTGCTAGAAAGTCACAATGAAGATGGCCTCCCCAACTTTTGACATGCTGGCAATGAGAAGCAGCATTGTGTAATCTATAGATATTAATAAGTGAATGAAAGTCCTGCACTGCAATGCATGCCTGTAAATCCTGCAAACTGTACAGAGTGGAGTAGGAAGTTTCAAAATGGTGCAACTTTTGTGGAAGACTATAACTGGGTCAGGCATACCGAGTATTAACATCCAGAAACTACTGCAGCTGGTGAAGGTCTTGCACAGGAAAACTGCCAAATGACTGTGAGTGACATTGCCATACATCTTGACATCAGTCCAGGTTTAGCAAAACACATCATCCATGATGTGCTACCGTACTGTAAAGTGTCTGTAAGGTAGGTGCCAAGGCAGTTTGTTAAGAGCTTTTGCGGCACTTCGAAGCACAAGGTGATGGTTGCTTATCAAGAATTGTTACTAGGGATGAAACCTGGGTTCACTACCACAAGCCAGAAACAAAGAGAGCGAGTAAGGAATGGCGTTTTGTCTGCAGAGAAGGCTATGCAACTTTTAGGATGACCAGGTGTTTTTAAGAGCACTACATGCCAAGAGGAAAACTGTCACCAGTAAGAGGTATATAGATCTTCTCAGGAAACATCTTTGACCAACAATCAAATCCAAATGATATGGACTTCTGAGGAAAGGTATCCTTTTGCAACTGGACAATGCCTGATTTTTTACTGCATTTAAAATGATTGAAACCATCAAAGACCTCCACTTTCAGCATGTATCACATACCCCGTCAGACCTAGCCCCAAGTGATTTCCACATGCCTGGACAACTCAAAGACTCACTGAGAGGAAAGAATTTTCGGTTCGACTGGTGGTGAATGAGTGGTTACACACATGATCAAGAGATTATTTTTATCCAGGAATCAAAGCACATTATTGGCACTGGAGGACATGCATTGAACGCAGTGATGAATTCATTAAAAAATGATACATATATCCTTTACTTTTTTCAAAATATTTTCATCCAAAATAATATTTAAGGATTTCTATTTGAAACTTCCTCGTCTATGCTACCAGTCAAACGTGGATCCTTAAAATGTCTTAGAAGAGCGGCCGGAGTAAGAAGAAATAAAATTTGAAATTAAGAAATTTTAAAAAGACTTTGACCACAGTCAGTAATACAATTCAATACATAGCAACAGATAAGATGGTTTGTCCATCTGATTTTAAAGACCTAGTACCAAGTGCCTCAGAGATCCACATTGAAGAAAAATAATAACCATAATACAAGCGGAAGACCATGCACAGGATGCAATATGGTATCAAGAGAACAGTTTTAAAGAAATGCAAATCAACTTATACTAGAAAAAGCATATAGAAGATTCTTACATCCACCCCCTCCCCCCTTTTCCCAACTTTTTGATAAGTTAACAGAAGAGAAGAAGAAAAAAAGACTGCCACTCTGAGTTAAAATTCAAAATCAGAAAACTTACCAAAAAGATCATATTTCTTTCAAGTGTGATTCTGGTATACACACTTCTGGAACCTTATCAGTGCTACAGCACTGATCAAGATTCTCACAATGAGAATTATTTGATCTGAAGCATGTATTGAGAGATAAACATGTGCTTTGAAAAAAAAAAAAATGGATGAAGAAATTAATATCAAATGCAGTAAAACAAACCAAGTAAAGAGACAGCTAGCACGGCTAACCTTCCTCCTCCCCCCCCCCCTTTTTTGTTTACAGCTTAAGACAATCCCAAACAGAACAAAGAAAAATCCAATTCAAAGCATATTCCTTCCCACTTTTTGCTACCAGTGCCAGACATGGACACTTATAACAAACCATAAAAGAAAATTAGTAATCACGGCAATGAGACTTTTGAGAATGGTTGCCGGAACGACCACAACAGATATAATATGAAATGGGGTCATAATAGCAAAAGTCGGCATGGAACCAATTATAAATTACACATAAAGAGCAAATCAGATTGGTTTGCAAACTTACAGAGAATGCACTGTAAAGCCATGCCATACCATAAAAGGCATACACCAAAAGAGCAGAAAGTCAAAAAGCACAAGGCAGACCACAAACAAGACAGAAAGATAAAATCAGAGAAAATCTACATAAGAATGTGTCTATGGCTGAGGCGACCAGAAAAAGGAGAAGGAAATCCTTATATCTCCCTTGACACCCAAAGCAGTAAAACAGGAAGTGAAGAAGTAGGAGAACAGAAGTAGTCCTTCAACCAAACCAAAAATATATTATACTGGGAAAACCCATAACTGTTTTCTTACATGTATTTGTATTATGCTGTTTATCTTAACGAATTTTAATGTACAAAGAATGGAGGAAATCAGCGCAAAATATGAAAATACTCACATAAGTTAGCTTATTGACTGCATTGGCTTTGATGGCAAGGTTATCCTGTTTCAGCTCTTGTTTTATTTCATCAATGCATTCTGCTATGTACTTGCTCTGATGGAATATAATATAAACATTTCATAATTTTTTTTTCTCTTTACTGCCTTTATGTTACCACTTTTTTGGGGTGTAGGCAGTTTAGAGGGAAAGGGGGAGGGGGGAGGGGTCTTTGAGCCTGAGGACTTACGGCCACATGGCTAGTGCTGTCACCACAACTGTGCAGGTGAGGATTTTATTTTGCTCCGACAGAAAAAATTCCCAGTTTTTCCGAGGATTTGAACCTGGGTCTCCACATTTCATAATAATGTACAGAAACATTAGGAACTTTTCATTTGACAGATCATTTACATAAACTATAAACTTAAAATTAACATAAACACATTACAAAAACATACATGTCTACATGTGCAACAACAAAAACTAATTAAATCAGAAATGGACTTTTACCAATGTTATAATATTTCATAAAAACAATGACTAAAGCATCAGTTTAAAAAAAAAACAGTTCAACAATAAATCAACATCCGTAACAAATTTTGCTCTCACTAGTTAACCAAGGATATGTTCCAGTAAATTATTAATCTGGATGATATCACATGGAGGGGGGTCTGCACACGAAGTGATGTGCTGCTGGAGATGCAGGTTGTGGAAAGGCATGATCACAAACGCCAGACAACAAGGCACGTGATGATGATGATAATATTATTAATTATAAATCTAATCAAAAGAACAATATCATACAGAGATTAACATATGTATGTGTAGAAATATATCACTGGTTTAAAACAAGTTATACAAAGTAAAGTGTCAATGTACATATTTCTGTGGGGTGTTAGGAATTAGGCCTTTATGTATTCAAGTTCGGATTTCTGGTCAATACAGTGGATTAGCAGGTTTACTGTTTTTAGTCGTGGTAGAAAATGAGAAGGTCAGAGAAACTAGTACGCTGCCAAGGTGGAACTACAAGAAGGCTGACTGGACAATGTTCAAGCACCGTACCAGTATACTGCTTGGAAATCTCAGCATAGACCAGGATATAAACAAAGTAGTTAAAGAATTTAACAAATGCGTACTAAAGGCAGCAGGAGAATCAATACCAAGAGGTGCCCGTAAGCATTATAAGCCATACTGGAGTAATGAGCTAGAAAATTTACATAACGAAGTAGAAACATCCAGAAAGATAGCAGAGACCAGGCCAAACCAAGAACATCACAATAACTACCAGCATGCAAAAGCAAAATTTGTAAGGGAAAAGCTGCAGGTTAGAAGGGAAAGCTGGCAGGAGAAAACAAGGTCGCTGAACTTTGAAAAAGACACAAGAAAGTTATGGAAGCTTGTGAAACAAATTAATGGTGAAGACACAGGGTGGAACTCAAAGATCACGCTGCAGAAAGATGGAAACATGGTCACAGGAAAAGAGGCAGCCAACCTATTTGCGGACACTTTTGCTTTAGATAACGATATTGAAATCAGTTCAGAGAAAAAACACGAAATTCAAGAAAAGACACAATTTAGAAGTCAGAAAGAAATAACATCAGAGGCGCTAGAGGTGCCAATTACACTTAATGAACTGGAGTTGGCCATTTCAAAGCTGAATATGCGGAAGTCACCAGGAGCAGATGGTATATCCCAAAAAAAAAAAATGATTAGAAACTTAGGAAAAGCAGCCAAAACAAAGCTTTTACAGATATTTAATGCTTGCTGGGCAACAGGGAATGTTCCACAGATCTGGAGAGAGGCAATTATGATACCTCTCATAAAGCCTGGGAAAGACAGTTCTAATGCCTCCAACTACAGACCAATCAGCCTCACAAGTTGTCTCTGTAAAACAATGGAGCGCATCACCAACCTCAGACTACAGTGGTACATTGAAAGTGAAAACATCATTACACCACAGCAGGCGGGCTTTAGAAAGTTCTACTCTACGGAAGACCAGACAACATACCTCTCCCAAGAAATAGAGGATGCTTTTCAAGATAAGAAACTGGTACTCGCGGCATGGATAGATTTAAGGAAAGCTTTTGATAAGGTTTGGAAGGAGGGGCTTTTGAAGAAATTGAGAAACTATAAAATAAATGGAAAAATGTACAATTGGATTAAAGCATATCTACATAACAGAAGAGCCCGGGTACAGGTAGATGGTTTTTAAAAGTAAAAAAGTTCTACTGCGACAAGGCGTCCCTCAAGGTGGTGTCCTGTCGCCCACACTTTTCCTTTTATTTATCAACGATCTGGTTGCTGAGATACCAAATGGAATCAAAATGGCAATGTACGCCGACGACCTGGTACTGTGGTGCACCAATGAACATGCAACGATAGCCACAAAAACACTACAGCGGGCTACAAATGCACTTGAGGCATGGGCCAATAGATGGTGTGTCAGCATCAACACAGACAAATGTAGCACCACACTATTCACCCTCTCCCCAAAGCAAAAAGCCGGCACCATCAAAATAAACGAAATACCCCTGAGAGATGATAAAGAGCCCACATACCTAGGAGTCACATTTGATGACAGGTTGACATGGAGAAAACATATCAACAAGGCAGCAACCAAAGCCAGGAGAAAGACAGCAATACTAAGAAAACTAAGTGGAACCACATGGGGAGCAGATGGGAAAATACTCAATAAAGTATACAAGCAGAGCATACTTCCACACTTGGAATATGGGTCAACTGCATGGTGTTCAGCATCTAGTACCACATTAAAGGAGTTAGACAAAGTGCAAAATCAAGCGCTCAGAGTCATCACAGGAGGGATGAAATCAACCCCCATATTAGAAATGGAGAAAGCTGGGAAAACACAGGCACTGAGAGAACGCAGAGATACAAAGTTGCAAATACAAGCTGAAAAGTTCCTCAGTATGCCAGATCACCCGATGGAAAATAGATTTAAGAACCTAGCCTTGGGACGGTTAAAAAGAAGCAGCTTTATACACCAAGCAAAAAGA
Organism: Candidula unifasciata; assembly: GCA_905116865.2. Classification (NCBI taxonomy): domain Eukaryota; kingdom Metazoa; phylum Mollusca; class Gastropoda; order Stylommatophora; family Geomitridae; genus Candidula; species Candidula unifasciata. The sequence goes on from CAJHNH020002000.1 coordinate 72,279, forward strand.
ATATGTAGACAAACTCCTGACCTTCCAGAAATTGGCTGCCCCACTAAAAAAGTATTCCGGAACAAACCCCATGGAGAGAAAAAATGTAAACTAACGGTACAAATCCAGACAAATGTGAAAGGGATATTTGACAAGAAAGAGCAAGATAGTGTACAACGCAAAATGGCCACCCTCAGTTATATTGATGAAGAATACCCACAAGAACAATGGGTCAGAGTCTATACAGATGGGTCCGCAGAAAGTGCAGTTAGAAATGGTGGTGCTGGAGTGTACATCGAATTCCCAGATGGTACTAGGGATAAGTCCAGCGTACCAACCGGGAAGTACTGCCATAACTACGATGCAGAAACCCAGGCTATTAAGATAGCTACAGAGAAAACTGCTAAATACCAACCTTGGCTTACAGTATGTGGTAATGCTTACAGATGCTAAATCAGTACTTGAAGCACTCCAGTCTAGGAAACTACCAGAATTGCAAACACTGCTGACACAACTCAGCGTTCAGCGAAGAGTCGTAATGCAGTGGATACCGTCTCATTGTGGAGTGCCTGGAAATGAGAAAGCTGATCAACTGGCAGGGGAAGGTGCGAAAAAAAAGAGCAGCCAGATGTACCAGTCACATACCACCAAAAGAAAAGAATCATTAAATCGATCAGGAAACCACCAGCCCCAGCACAAGACGACTATTTTATTATGGACAGACCAGAACAAGTCATTATCTTCCGCCTCAGAACAGGGCACAACCGATTACGTAACCACATGTACACAAAATTCAAGATAGGTGTATCAGCCATGTGCACCTGTGGAAATGTGCCCCAGACCGCAGAGCATGTACTCCAGGACTGCACCGAATTTGACACATTAAGACAAACCTTTTGGCCAGAAAGAACAACAGTGGAACGTAAACTCTATGGACCACTGAATGAACTAACAACGACAGTGAAATTTATACAAGAGACAAAACTGCTGATATAGATAACTTATTTCAGGCGAACGAAAGAAAAAGAAGAAGAAGAAGAAGTCGTGGTAGGTTTTTGCTTCTGACATTTTCCTCCATATGTAGACTGAAAAGATATATTTCCATCACCCAGCTACTGAGCTGGGTGCACGGTGTAATACTGTCAGCTGCAGATTTAATTTGGAATGCTTTTCAGCTGTGCCCAATGTGGTTTGTGTTAAGAACTGTAGATTCAGATAAAAGGTAAATGGCCTGTTGCCACAGAGCTGGTGGTCCCTTGATGTGATTAACTGTGTGTGTACTACTAAACTATTGTAACTGCTGCTTCTATTGACAATCAACTGCATTCTAGTATCAAATTGTTTGTGCTGGCACTTCTGATGACTGCCTTATAAGTTTAATATGTGTGTATGCTATTAAATGTACTAAGACTGCAGTCTTTTTCAACTTTTGTTCCCCACAAAGGACAGTGATGGGGAGAGTGATGAACATTCTTTATGGTTTACGATGGCACAGAAGGGAGAAACTTTTTGGTGACCCATTTGCTGTGATGCTGGAACTGAGATAACCTGATTACATGTATTCAAGGTCAAAGGCATACTGAAGTTGTGAGACCAATTTCCTTCTTCATCACTTTTCTTTCATCTGATTCCCAGACAATATAGAAAATGATTTAGTAGACTTCCTAGTGTGGGTTTCAGGCCTCCATTTTGGAGAACAAAGAATAGATCCACAGTCCCACTAATAAGCACGTCGTAGGAGGCGACTAATTAGAGGTGTTTTCTTCAAAGTCAAAGTGCATCTACCTGAGAAGCAAGGAACCAACAGTCTGCATACAAATAACCCTGACCTGTAAAATAGATGTGCATACACAATGCAAGTTCTGGATCTAGAATCAGAGACCAAAGTAGAAGTGTGGATGAACAACAAGAACCTTCCGGTGGATGCTAAGAAGAAGAGAAAAAGATATAGTAGGCTGAGTCTATCACAGTGGTGCAAAGGATGGAAACAACTGCGTTGAAAACAAATTAAGGAAACTGATGAACAGTTAATTGGGATGAATTCAAGAAGGGCGAAGAAATTTAAAAAAAATAGCTGGACAGTGCCTTGTATCTAAGTTGAAAGACAAAGAAGATGCTGCTACACTGGCAAAATCATGAGGAGAAGGAGACAGAAAACTGTCAAACAGGCACTTAAATGGAAACAGACTGAGGAAACAAAGACATCAAAGAGAAAGCCTAAGACGAATATCGTTGAGAGCCCAGGGGTGCAGAATAAGATTTCACCCATGATATCTAAAGGGTTGCACTGACAGAATGGATTGGTCCCACGACTTCATACAGCTAGGTCCCATGACTGCATGCAGCCTATCTACCATAACTTGAAACATTAGATTGTTTGTTCAGGGTGAACGAAAACGAAAGCACCCAAGATGGCAAGCCGTTTTTGACACTCAATGGAAGAACAGGAGCTGGGAATTAAATACAGATCACTCCTTGGTAAACAGGTACACTAGCCCTTAATCAAACTTGGCTTCTTTGACTTAAAAGTGCTTTAAGGCAGTCTCTACTGGGAAAAGGGTGCTCTCTAAGGGATCAGGTCCATTTGCCTCCACAAACTCTGAGAATCACAAGTTCAGTATCACGCCTGCAACTATTTCGGAGTCAGGCTCAAGTTAAGAAGTTTTGTGCTGATGATAACAAATGACTAGTATATATAAATCTTCTTATCTGTACCAGATTTAAAAGAAACTTAATGAGAAAATAGCTTTACTGGGAGAAGAGGAAATGGTTGCCCATAATAAAGCACAAAATAGGACAATGAGTCAATTTACGTAAAGAAAAGATGGCCACATAGTAAATACTGCAATGAGTGGTATAAAGTGTTATGCCTTTCAATTTTAAAAACAATGACATACTACAAACAAAGCAGGGATGACAAATTCTATCTGTTCTTTCACAAAAAAATTCCCATAAAATTGTCTGGTACCTTATTTTTTTAAAGCAAGCAACACATGATGTATGAACAACACTTCACCATGAAACCCAACCATTGCACAGGTGTTCATATTTATTTTACATTTGGTCAGGGCTAAAGAAACATGGCTTCCCACAGTGGCCACTTCTACTGTATATTTACTGTGTGTAACAGTTCTACAGTTATGACATTTCATAGTATCGGGTTATCCTTCTAGATGTTTGCTGCAAAACCTGCTGGGACAGAAATAATGAGAGACCAATTTAGCACAAGGCCTAAAATGGTGACTGAACACGGACCACTGCCATGACAGGCAAGAGTCATTGTTCCAGACTAACGTATGGAAACTGGTAAACGATTAGTTTTTCAGGGAGGTCGTCTTGATGATAGCGACGTTCTGCAAACTGCCAACTAAGGACAGGACATGTTACCTGGACAAACAATAATGACGTAGTGACTACAGTTTCGACAATTTGCGGTCTTTTTGGCAATTTACGTTACCATGGAAACCGTTTGAAACTTGTTTGGGAAATGTCGGCTGGGGTTTCGGGATGGGTCCTAATCTTTCATGAAATTTTGCGATTGGTGTGATTTTCACCAGCTTTGAATAGCCGAAAACGGCGGGAACGAACCTGATTAACAGCGCATGTCTATGACAGCCGGACGTCCTCTGTTTTTCTGTTACATCGGTTTGATTGAAACATATCGCTAAGTATTCACGGTTGGCTTTAAGGCCTTAAACATTACCAGACAAGGTAATGCTAGTTATAACTGAATTCTCCGTCCAATTTTACACTTGTGTATACAATTTTCTTTCTTATCTGTGGCTGTTTCGTTTTACAGTGACATTTTTCATGCAATCGCTATTATGTGGCTGTGTCTGAGAAAAATTGTCTGCCATCTGTTTTTTACATCTCATCTCCACAAAAACCTACATATCTCAGCTCAGAAATGACATACAAGGCTAAATGAGGTACCATTGGAAAGAGATTGTTTACAGCTATCTAACTGTGCTGGTTTTATTGGCATTTTAAAAATTTGACTAAAGTACCTAAATGACGCGGTTGACAATCCTTTGTCTTCCAATTTACCGAATAATTTTTGAATATATTTTCAATAAAAACGATTTTATACTTGGCATTTTCGAACTGCATCAAAAGTACAATTTTACCACAAAGTTAAAAAGCCAATTACAGCTTTATGAGTTGTGGGGGCGTTAACCGAGGGATACACTCTTTATCGATAACAGGTAACTGTCAACAATATTAACCTCATTTTCCTTGTGATTCCGAATGCCTCGAACAAGATCCTGCAAATTTTTATCCAGAACTCGTTCGAGAGTTCCTTTGACCTTCTTCAGTGCCATGCTGAATGTATATTTATCAGCCGTGCATCACAAAACACACAAGTTAAGCAACTCCAATAAGGACGGTAGTACTCCCAATACAGACAGTCCGTGGAGCCTCCAATATGTCTTCCGTTTTGCTGTGATCATGTGATCTGACGCGTAGCCCTTCAGGGGAGATCATGGGTTGCCATTATTATCTTAGTGTTTTTCCCCCTCTTTGTCAATCAGCTATAATTACAAGAACTATTGGAACAACACCTACAATTAAATTAACTGACTAACAAATACTGAAATGGTTTAGTCATTAAACGAGGATGAATCCAATGGTTTTAGCAGTGTAGCTTACAGCATAAAAGTAGAAACACCAGGATGTAGGGGACGATCAAGAAGAGAATGGATCGATGGAGTCACTGATACTTTCAGACTCCACACTATGACAGCATACAGGGAAACCGAGCGTGCCCATACTCTGATACCGATATTGATTAAGCCAAAGTGCTTGAGGAAAGAAAAAATTAAAAACAACAAAATTGTTTTCCTTTGTGACAGTCCTCCAAGCGACTCGGATCAACAAGACAACTTGGAAAGAGAACTGACCCGCCAGCTAAACAGACTCGCAACAGACAATCAGATCGTTTTCCAGTGGATCTCGGCTTACTGCGTCATACCAGGAAATGAGTTAGCAAACAGACTTGCTAAAAATGGAACAAAGGAAAAACAACACGCCTACCCATTGTCATCTGCAGAAATCAGAACACTCACCAAGGGAGAATACAGGGAATTTTGGAGAGAACAAACTTAACAGTAAACTCCAAAAGCCCCCATTAGCGAACTCAGCAGAAAGCAACAAACAATTTTCAGTCTACGAACAGGACACTGCAGGCTCAACTACCACATGCATAAAATAAAAATTGTACAGTCCTCCCAGTATGCCTGTCAAAGAGGACCACAAACACCTGAGCACATTCTGAAGACCTGCCCACTCTATAAACAACTTCGAAAAGAGACCTGGCCTCAAGAGTCAAGTGTGCAAAGCAAGCTATGGGGAACCATGAAGGCAACCCACCTGACGGTCTGATCTGAGCATACGAAACCGAACGAGAAGAAGAAGGAGGAGGATACAGATCAGCTATTAACCTGTGACGCATACCGGCACAAAGCAGAATAAAGAAAAAAAAATATGATAGCCGATAGTCGTGGTTCCGATTTCACTGCAGACTGGTCTCTCTCTCTCTCTCTCTCTCTCTCTCTCTCTCTCTCTCTCTCTCTCTCTCTCTCTCTCTCTCTCCCCCTCTCTCTCTCTGTCTCTCTCTCTCTCCTTCTCCTAAGTAGGTCCCTTAAAGATTTCAATTGCAAATCATGGAAATGACGTTCAACCATATAGCCATATATCACAGTTATACTGAGGGAACCACAAACTGTTACAAGGTCACCTGTAGTCTAGTGTTGGTGAGCACTCTTACTGACCCTTTACACTGACAGTGGAAATCATTTAAATAAATGGTTCTTCATAGCCACATTTGAAAAACTAGTGAAAACATCAGTTCCGGCACAATCGTGAAGCTCACACAGGTAAAGTAAACGCATAAGATAGCTGGCAGATGTGCTAACACTAACAGTCCTCCATCAGAATTGCAGCCCATTGTTGATGCAAGCAGTCAATCACGAAACCCGACATTGTATTTTTTGCCGTTATTTATTAATTAACGTAGGATTTCAAAAAAAAAAAAAAAAAAAAAAAAAACCAGAAGAAATAAGAGAAATTACAGAAAAAGCACCGAGATCTACTGTCGTGTGACAAAGAAGATGGTAATAAATTGGACACATGTTGATAAGAAACGAGCAGAGAATCGCCAGGCATTTCCATCAGCCCCTTTAATGAGAGGAAAACAAATCTACCACGTTCAACCTACTACGAGCAGTTACGGCTATAGCTGTGGCATGTTTTTTTGTGGGCCAAGTATGTTGACTAAGAAGTTTTAATTGCACCTAAAACGAGAGGCTTGGACCAGTACTCTAGTATCTGGTGAGGGTTGTTGGGGAAATAAGGAGGGGGATGCAGGTGTACACGATCATCAGCACCCCTGTGCTAGAGAACTCTAATGCTCAAAGAAGATAGTTAAGGTTGGGGTGGGGGAAGCAGACACTGAAATGCGAAACAAAAAGATTTAGGTCAAGAGAACGTCTAAGAGAACCCTTGAAACAAACGTTAATGAATGGAATTGGATTCCATCCATGATATGGACAGAATGGATTAGTAGACTGTGAACCCTATCTGACATAAAATTGCACAAAAGGGCGAAATGGTGAATCTGATAATAACTCATTATCGGTGAACATGTCTTCTATAGAACGTCGCTCTTTTCACGGCACGGCTAAAAGTCTCTTTTATTTTTCTTAGCGAAATTTCCAGCACTGTGTGCTGTCGTAACCAAGGCATCTTCAGTATCCTATATCCACCTTCGCGGAAGTCTTCCTCTGCCTTGTTTTCTGGAAACTGCACCATCTAGACCACCATGAGCTTGCCAATTGTAACCCTGATGTTGAACAGGATATTAATCGTGTGAAAACGTCTACTACTACTACCACCACCACCACCACCACCACCATTACTACTACTACTACTACCACTACTACTACTACTACTACTACTACTACTACTACTACTACTACTACTACTACTACTAATGCTACTACAACCACTACTGTTGTTGTTGCTGCTGTTGCTGCTGTTGCTGCTGCTGTTTGCGAAGAGAACTGATTATCGGTATTAGAAAGAGCCATTTTGTATTCTTTGGCTACTTACAAAGAAAAGGAAAACTGAGCAGGTTTTGACAATTTGGAAGTTGGAGAGAGAGAGAGAGAGAGAGAGAGAGAGAGAGAGAGAGAGAGAGAGAGAGAGAGAGAGAGAGAGAGAGAGAGAGAGAGAGAAGCAAAGACAGACCAAGCGAGAAGACGCTGGATATTTTGACATCATGGCGTAACCGAAAAACTGTCACAAATTATTGATAATATATGAGATAAAGTGGCTATGAATGAACGTGATGGTTCTTTATAATTTATTCCCCCTAAACACAAGGAATCACAGAGTTCCCCAAAAAGTCGAATAATTTAGTTACTGTTTGAAATGAACGCAAGCTAACCCTAACGCCCTCATAATATTGACCTTTCCCGGGAACTCTGGGATTCCGCGTGTTTGAGGTAAAGAAAAAATTAAGAATCGACAGCGCCACACAGCAAAAACTATTACCGATTGCTGATTTAAGAATAGATATCATAGCATACCAGGCAAACTCATAGGTTATCCGTCTTTCCTTTGAATGTCTTCAATATGGGGGTCCCAGGTTAGATTTTTTGTTGTTGTCGAATTTGACTTCGAAATATGCGGGGTTGTCCTCTTTTGGAAGGATGTTGGCTTCTACAGATTCTCCTGTTCTAGCTTTGCGAATGAGTCGCGAACTGTTTTGGGAGGTCATTGATGAAAAGTATAAACAGGGTACGAGATGTAACACCTCCCTGTAGGACACATTCGTGTAGCCTGGCCAGCTTGCTCTAGTGTTCTCCCAGTCTGTCTCTTGCGCAGTGTTTGTAAAGAAAGTCTCCAAGCCAGGTATACAAATGCTCTTTTATCCCGCTGTGTACTAGATTTGGTCAGGTTGAAGAAAGAAGGTATTTGTATTTTTTTTTTTTTAATGGAAAGCATCTTTAGTTTCTTGTGCGAATTGGTATTTTAAAAAAAGTGTAAGCTGCTATCCCCTTCCCCACAACCGTGTATACAGGTTTGTTTAGTATTTTAGTTCTATAAATATAATTTGTTTAATACGTATGTAGTTAGTTGCATCCTTTACAGGACGTTGCAGAACTAACCCCATCATTTTTTGGCTGTTGTGGTTTTTCTAGGCACGTTTACGTCCAGTAGTTTGCCGTTGCTTCTCCATACCACTGTCGAAACCAACGCAAGGCGCAAGGCCCGCAGCTGGGATCAAACCCGGCACCCCGGCCTTACGAAGTGCGTTCGCAACGCCTAAGCCACATACGCCGACAAATACTTGTATACTCTTATATTTATTCGCAATTTAGGGGTTATTCTATTATTAAGCACTCAAACGTGGCTTAGGCTTATTTAGGCCCTAGTCCTCATTCCCTGAGAATGTTATTAAGGGTTCTGAGCTACGCGTCCCTACCTTCCTAATTTTTTCCTTGTGTTGGCGCCGCTGTGTTAGATTTAATGAGTCATCCGTGGTTTCATTTGTACACGAATACCCCATTAGAAATTAACGTTTCTGATAACAATAGTGTGTAGAAGCTGAAAACTACGGTCTGTTTCCAGATCGGGGATGTAGAGACAGGAAAAGCGAAGTAGAGAGAAGGAATAGATAGATCAATTGTTAGAGAATCAGAGAGAGAGAGAGAGAGAGACAGAGAGAGAGAGAGAGAGAGAGAGAGAGAGAGAGAGAGAGAGAGAGAGAGAGAGTAACATATAACAATTAAAGCAGCGAGCTTCGTGGCTTTAATTGATTTCGCGTGCGTGAAGAAATTATAGCTAGCAGTTCTCATTAATTAACTTGAAAGCACGTAATAATTAATTGTAATGTGTGAACAGTGATGAAATAATTCCATTTGGATAAGCAACAATGATATATTATGTCAGCTCTGTACGTGTTAGATTGAACGGTATGTTTGGAAATTTTCCTAAAACAGTTATTGTGTGTCATCATTATCAATCATCATCAGCATTGCCATCCCTACAAGAGGGTTCCGGGACTCCATTGAGGAGGGAGGGGGGTGGGCTGGGGCAGGATGGGGCAGGATGGGGTTGAAAAAAAAGAGGGGGTGGGGCTGTGGGGAATAGAGCTCATAACGAGCATGTTATGAAAGGCGACTTTAGGGAGTTGATAGGTCGAAAGGGATATCGCAGAGTAAGTTGTAAACCACAACACACCGTGCCAACTACCCTTTTCAGGACGAAAGCAGAAGATGATTGATCATCGTCGTCATCGTCAAGTGTGATGCCATTCATACATACTTCACATAGTGCTCACTAATAGTCAATTGCTCCATTTAGATCTGTCCAATGTAATGCTTTCGATAACCTGCATGAAATAAAGTCCGCAACCTATAGAATCTCTCCTCAACGTTTGTTGTACGGTTTCTCTTTGCTCCCTCAGTCCACTTGTTACCCATTATAGTGCACGTATAGTGTTATCATATAAAAGTTTGTTTTATTCTGTCACAGTTTTGTTCTACTGACAGAAATTTCTTACAGTAGAAATAATGCACATGAGTGATTTCAATCCTTACTTGTCTTGGACAGCATGATAACTTTCCGTCTTTCTAGACGACCGTGTTCCGTGGGCTAAATGAAGACATGGGAGTCACAAGTCATGATGATTTGATTCCAAGAGCAATTAAGACCACAGTGGAAGTTTCTTTTCTCCATAGCACAAAACTTGTGCAGTATTGCAGAGACAGTGTTTTGCTCATGCAGCATGATCCCTCACTCAGCCTGTTTTCGTTCACTTCAAAGAAAGGTAACACCAATGCGTTAAGAAGGAAGTATACTGCGGGAAGAGAGTAGTCCTCAGTCTGCCTGTCGGAAGTTTCCGTTCTAGACCAGCTGCCCTTAACGTTTAAGACATTTTCAGGTTGCATTTCCTAGTCTTTGGGAAAGGCTTAGCAAACTCCGCCAATGCACCCTCCCGCCCTCGGTACGTAGGGTAGCGTTTACTATAACATCCCCAGAGTTTCAGTGTGCTGTCTGGGTTTTGTCCTTTTGGAATGGTGTTCAGGCGCCATTTGTTTAGTCCCAGATAGCATTCCCTAGAAGACAAACAGACACGCAGTCCTGAATAATATGGTGTTAAATTGAGATAGCTGCTTGGATGCTAAATTCCATTAGTAACAAACGTTTACTATATAGGAGCTGTTGGCTTAGGCGTTGCGAGTCCGACTCGTAATCCAGTGTACCGCGAGCGAAACCCACTGCTGGCTGCGTGGATTTTTATCATGGTACGGGGCGTCGCAGGTCGACCCAGCCTAAAATGGGTACCAGACAGCCGGCGTAATGATGACTACATTACCCACCGAGTGCTGATGGTCTGTACAAATATGGAGCGCTCTTCCCATATGCCCGATACGCCTAAAGGCGTGGAAAGGGATATTTACTTTTTTTTAAACTTTATATAGGAGCTGTAAGATAGTACTATGGTAGTTTAGGGATTCATGTGTTTCGAAAAAAGACAAAAATAATTAATCACAAATATCGGAAAGAGACAGTCATTATTTGTGTTGCCTCGATAAGAAAAGGCAGACACTGGGACATGATGTGACGATGGGAAGATATACGGAAAGAGAGATAGAGGACGACGACTCGAGAAGATTCTTGACAACCTTTTTTCGTGGTAGAAAAGGGTGCAGTATACGAACTCATACGTGCTGTTATCGCAGTAGGTGTAGAGGCTTGATTACCCACGTTAATCGGCATAGGACTTGATGATGATGATGATGAGTATATGGACTTTGGATGCGTTGTAGCTAGCACGATTGCTTCCCGGTTGGTTGTCGTGTATTTGAGTCTCCATGTAGCTTGGAATTGTAGATGGAAAACGAATGTTTCTCTTAGATCCCGTTTGCTAAGAATTACTCTCTGTGTGTGTGCGAGGAGGGGGGGGGGGTGTGATAAAATTGGCTATTGTGATATTGATCATATATTTGATCAAGTTTTGATTTGATTGCAGAAGAATGACATCACAAACCTAGTAAAAGATAAGGCGTAGAAATGGCATTTAGCTTGTATGTTTGAGACATTGTACTATATGGTTCTGAAACTTAAAATGCAAAGAAAAAATAAAAACATGAAATAACTAAACTGACTGGTGTTTTTCTGTTATTTTTATGTTTAACCAACACTATGATTCTTCAAGTCGCATCCAGGATGGTAATTCCACAGGTAATATCCCATATACGCAGTTCTACCTCCATGGAAGTTTTAATTAGGGCACCCGTAGCTGCTATGCAGAGTACAACCAGTGTATACCCTGCACTCGTGCGCTAGTAAGGATTTTATTTAAATTGTTTGTTAATGAAAGCTTAGAAGAAAAGCAACTTGCCTTGCCACCCCACTTTATTATGCAAAGTACAAGAATTCAACAGGTCTCCTTAGCAGAACATGGACTGATGAGGTTAAAGACGTTATACATGGACACTGAATGACACTAGCCATTGCTACCCATCGAACATAAAGAGATAGGGTATTATAGACGAAGGATGAAAACATCCTAGACACATAAAAAGTGAAATGTAGAAGTCTTCAATTATCTAATGAAGAAAACTGATTACCCACATCAGAAGGAGACATACATTCCTTGGTCAAACTACGAGAAGGAGAAATTTTGAACATATGGGGATGGGGGAAAGAAGAGGAGAGGTGGGAGCAGAGGGAGATAAGAGAGAAGATGCTGGACAGTTTGACATGGAAAATCATTTGTGTAAAAAGTGAGTGAAATTACACGAGACGGAAGGCTGTTGATAAAAAAGACTACTAGTAAATTGGTTACAGTAAAAATCTTCAGATTATGCATTTTTCTCTGTGGCAAATTACGTTTGTGAGTCGTGAACACTCACTCGGTGACTGAGGAATAAAAAAAGATTAAAGCTTTTGAATTGAAATGTTTTAGAAAGATCCTTACAATACCATGGACCAAGAAGAAGAAAAATATAGACATTCTAAACGAGATGAACATCATGGAGAACTGGCTCATAAAATCATCCTGTCCAAAAAGTTTAAGTATTTTGGCCACATCATGGTGGCTTGGAAAAGACGGTGATGGAGGGTGCAGTTTGTGGAAGGCGAGGCAGGGGTTGACCACTGCGAAGATGTTTACCGGACATTGAGGAAGCGTTGGCATTGAAAGCACATGGGGCTGGAGAGCTGGCTAGGAAAAGGGATACTTTCAGGTGTGCCCTATAGAGAGCTACGTTCTGTAAAGGATTTGCTGATTTATGAGTATAATGTGGATAAATTTAATCCCATTTGTTTAGTTCTAAAATATTACACTTACGCTCGAAGCCACAGTTGCACAGCTAGCAGGACGATTGTCAATGTCCTAATACTGGAATTCCCTTTTGTGCTTTTAATTAGTATCTGTTAAATGATTTTTTTTTAAATCTGTCAAATCGTATTCTTAGTCCATCGTTAACCCCCTTCATTCTTAAGTCGCCTCAAATGAAAGATCACAGCCCTGGTAGTGCAATGGATAGACACTGGCTTGGCGGCCCGAAGGATTTTTGTTCAAATGCACATCAAAACAGATGTTTTTTCTTCAAATTTGACATTTGCTCCCATGTTAATCAAGTCTATATTGCTGACTAGCCTATAAAAACAAAATCTGAGTTTAGCATCATATGCCAAAATGCCACTGGGCCAAATAAGGTCATTTACTTACTTATGTATAATGGGAGATCAAATGACAACGCACACCTTTGCTTTACTCCTTTATCCGTTAATCATCAACATTGGTTGCCATTTATATGTAACATAAGGTTCGCTGTCTCCTCATCCATTTTATTCAATCCTGGGTAATTTTTTTCTTTTTCTCTTCTATATCAAAGATGGTATTTAATCCAGCACAGCTGGCTTTTGTCGCCAACATTCTTCTGGTGGTTTCTCTTGGACAGCTCTGTTTTCTCAGTCCATGTATCGGTTAACAGTTGCTATCATAAAGATAAACAACTAAAACAATCACTAATAAACGTACATTCTTCTTCTACTGTGGGTTCACCAGCTGTAAACTCCGGCCAAAAGTTCTGGTTGTTCGTCCACTTCTGGACTACAGTCCTGTTCCAGAAACTGAGTGTTGCGTGTGCATCCGTTTGACAGATCTGACTAATTTATATGCAGACTGTTGGTTTCTTGCATCTCAGACAGATGTACTCCGACTTCGAAGGAAGCTCCCAATTAGTCGACTCTTTCGACATACATTCAATCACATGTTTCTGTGCATAATAGATGGAATTAATTACTGTTACAGAACCACTAATGTGTCTCTTTTAGGAAGAACTAAGCAGCTTCCCGAATGTCAAGAGGTGAAGAAAAGACGCTGGCGTTGGATAGGACACACATTGAAAAACAAATACAAAGAACAATATATCTATTATATCTTCGCACTGGACCTCACAAGGGCGTATAAATAAAGGCAGACACACAAAATAACCCACACGGGGAAGGAGTTAGAGAGTGAAATTAAAATGAAAGAGAGGACAAGGGAGTGAACTACAGGTATTAGTATCGGATAGGTCGATTTGGCTGAGGGCCTATGCGACTCGCCAAAACAGGGGAAATTGGTTTGGGGCAAACTGACAGCCAACCAAACACAGATACAAAACTAATGTAGATAGCAGTTTATTTATTAAATCCAAATGTCGCAAAATTATAAACTACTGCTACTGCTGTTGCCGCCGCAGAGAGGTTAGAAATCTTATTTACATAACTGCTCCACGTTGTTTCTGATAGATGAAGCGCTGGGGGCTGCGTTAGCGTAGTTGATAAGAAGCTCGCTTTCAAATCCAGCTGCGACTCGCTGCAGCCCACAGTCGGTGTTCGAAACCGGGCGGCTTCCGGGGTTCACTCAGCCTCTAGGGAATGGGTACCAGAGTGATACTCTAGGGTAAATGGAGGAACGTCACTGTAGCTACAGTTATGTGCGAAGAACGGCGACACAGGCGGACAGTTCTTATCAGCTGTCCGTTCTGGTGGCAGAGCACTTATGGTTTATAACCGTGTGCAATGACGCTGGTTCACATCTCCCGACCTAACCTTTTTTTAGATGAAGCGCTGCAACAATATCAATTCCACATCTCTGTTTGGCTTTAAATACTGATATGGTTGATAACATTTTTTCACACCAGTTTAGCTTTAAATACTGATATGGTTGATAACATTTTTTCACACCAATAGGAAGTCAGGAAAAACTGGCCAACAATCTCATATCCCGATTCAGAGATGGATGTTCATTTTACTTCGCATAAGTGATGTCCAACATTCAGATAATAACTGCCTTTTATGTCCAGTCACAAGAATGATATCAAAAGGCTACATGGTCAACTTTCTTTTTCATGATGATCAAGTGAGCATGATCTTGTCTCTCCAAAGAAAGTTAAAAAAAAAAAAAAAAAAAACAAGTAAAGATCCCTAATTACGCCTTAGGCGCATCGGGTATATGGGCAGAGCGACTTATATTTTTACAGACCAATCGGCACTAGATAGGTAATGTGGTCAGTATTACGCCGGCCGACTTTACTTTAGGCTGGGTCGACCTGCCACGCCCCATACCACGATGAAAATCCTTGCAGCCATCAGTTGGTTTCCATCGCGGTACGTTGGATCACGAGTCGGACTCGCAACGCCTTAGCCACGGACGCTGCTTCTCTCCAAAAAAGGGGCTATTAATTCAAATGTTGCCTTCACGAGGAATTATCAAAATTTGAAATCCCGGAAGAGAAAACATGTTAACCCCACACCCTATCAAGATTAGACAAGAGACTTTAGGCGGTCCGTCCGGTCTTTACGCGTCATGCAAGTTAAAGAGTGCTGGTCTAAAAGACAATGTGTCCCAGTGGCAATGTTACGCTCTGCGTGCATTCTTTTTCATACTATATTTTTGAAATAATAACCTACATGCAAGTAACATGAACTGTATACACATCTGTTTCCCTTTCATGTATTTACTAGTTCCATCGAAGTCGTAGATCAGTGTCCACCAAATTTAGGAAAATGTTGATGAAATTGTGAAATAATAATAACAATGATTAAATGTTACTGCAGTTTTTGTTTTCTTCTAACTTTAAGGTATTTTATTTTTACGAAGTCTCAGATGTTGGAGAAACAAACGTATGCGTGCGTGCGTGCGCGCGCGCGTGTGTGTGTGTGTGTGTGTGTGTGTGTGTGTGTGTGTGTGTGTGTGTGTTCTGTACGATTCATATCTCAAGGATGAGAATGCTGTTGTTGCGACGCGTGAGAACTTGCTCTTTGATCCAATACCATGTATTGAAATTTGCATGTTTTCACAAGCTGTTCTTTTCCTCCGTACAAAGTGTTCCACGTGTCTGGTCTCGGAGGGAGTAGGTTCTTCTAGTCTCAATGACTTTTGTGCATTCAAAGAGATGATGATCAACAGTTTCGAAGAGGTAGTTACATAGCTGGCACTCTGGGGAGTGTTGTGGCTGTATTCTGTTAAGATGTCCACTGAGTGGGATTTGAATTGTTCTGAGTCTGAAGATACTGGCCTGGTTCCTCCATAAGGATGAGAATCAAACAGCTACAAATCTCGAAAACCCTGTTCAACCGTGTAGCCATATCGAATAGTTATATTTGGGCACCACAAAACCGTGACGAAGCAATCTGTAGTCTAGCGTGTATGGGCATATGATGTAAATCTATATTCGTCGAAGTCGAACCACGTTGGATGTGTAAGTCCCTTTTGTTCGGCATTTAAAAAATACACATTAGTTTAATTCATCATGGTTTATTCTTTTAGGGTAACCCAGAAGTTTTGTTGTCGTGTTTCGATGGCTTACTTAATCTCCCTTTTATCTTGTAGTGGTTTTTATAAAAACATTAACCAATAAATTCCAGAAAAGGAAAGAGCTGCACTGATGCAATTTTTACTCTTCGGCAAATTTGTGAACAGACAATCGAATATAATAAACACCAGAATCTTATATTCATTGATCAAGAGAAGGCTTTTGACAGGGTTAACAGAAATAAACTATGGAACATTCTTGAGGAATATCGTGTACCGGGTCAATTATTGGGAAACATAATGGCTCTCTATCAAAATAGCCTAGATCGCTGTAAGAACAACAGAAGGTATGACAGACTGGTTCCCCATTACATCAGGAGTACGACAAGGATGTGTCCTATCACCCCTACTCTTCATCACATATATGGATACAATTGGACAGGAGTCAAACCAAAACACAGATATTATAAATGAACTACTCTTTGCAGATGACCAATGTTTGTTACAAGAAGAAGAACAAAAACTACAACAACATGTTGATTCCTTGCTCACTAACTGTACAAAATTTGACATGAAAATAAACACCTCAAAAACTGAAGTAATGACCATAGGAAAGAAACACAGTAATATAAACATAAAGATCAATGACATACAATTAGAACAAGTTCAAGAATTCAAGTACTTAGGATGCATATTTACAGAAGATGGAAGACTCGATAAAGAGATACAGGCTAGAGTTCAAAAAGCCAATGCAGTCAACTACCAACTGGCCCCACTTATTCGTCATCCAAAGATCTCGTTACCAGCCAAACAACGGATGATCAACAGCATTTTCATCCCTACATTATGTTATCAATGCCAAACGTGGACAATGAACAAATCACATATGCAACAAATAACTACGTGTGAAATGCGATGTCTCCGAAGAGTCACCAACAATACACGAAGAGACAGAGTCACAAACGTCAGCATTAGAGACAAAGTTGGAACAAGAACATGCAAGGAACAAGAATGCAACCGGATCCGATTGCCTATAAGGCTTTTTACACTAGAACATCGGGAAGAAAGGCCCGAGGAAGACCCAGGAACTTCTTCTTCTTCTTCAGCGATCTCTGGTCATGCGCATAATCCACTGTGGGTCATAAACTGGGATGACTTTTCAAGGTCTCTTAGGTTTCCCCAAAGCTTAGTTGTCATTTCTACTGGGTGTTGCCATATGTCGCTCCGCAGCTCCGGCAGGAGAGGACAGTCTTGCAGGACATGTTCTGGAGTCTGTTCAGCACGAAGGCACCGGCAGAGAGCTTTTTGGCTCATACCTAATTTATGTGAGTGTTTATTGAGTCTGCAGTGTCCAGTGCGTAAGCGAAAAACTGTGACTTGGTCTGTTCTGTTCAAGTGTTTCAGAAAATCTTTTTCGTAGTTATAACCAGTGTTGGTTTTCCAATCTGTTTCTGATTTTCTCTTAATGAGAGTTTTGACTTCTGGAAAAGATAGTGGCTGGTAGGTCTGTGTGGTTTGTTACTGCCTTCCTTGGCTAAAGCATCTGCGCTTTCATTGCCTTTGATGCCACAGTGTGACGGAATCCACTGCAAGTGAATTTCTGCCTTATTTGACAACATAGCAAGTTCATGTGTTAGACTTTGGACCCAGGAACACATGGATAGACGGAGTAGCTGAATACGGCCAGAAGATCCAGAAAACTGTCACTCAAATCCAGCGAGATGCACAAAACAAATATTTTAAACCACGACACTGGGCTGCAACCCGGTAAAAGTGAAGAAGACAATAGATAGAATAAATTCAATGAACCTAACCCACAACAGCGACCGTTGGTTATTGCATCGTCTTTTGAATTTCTAGTCTGCTTACTGAGCTTAATCTATAATGTTTAGCAAACCACCAGAGGGATTTTTGTAAAATGATGTTCATAGAGGGATAGGACGAAGTGAAAGTCCGTCGTTGCGGTGTTCCAATGTTGTCTAACTCCAGCATCACGTACAGTTTAGTCTATTCTGTATCTTTTCCATGCTTTGATATGACAGGTTCCTGTTTCTACATTATTACTGGCTGTCGTCAACCATAACCCGGCAGCAGTCAAATACAGTAGCATTATCAGATAGTTTTTCCATTTGTCCTGTTGACAATGAGATCCGCTGTAGCGCAGTGGTTAGCACGGTTGTCTGCCGTCTCAGGGGTGCCGGGACTTAGAATCTTTGGCCCCTAGAGCCCCTTCTTCTGAAAAATGTTAGGGGTGATAAATGGCAGCAGAAGATACGAAATAATAATAAGAATCATAACCATGATAAAAATGAGTAAGCGATGAGTCAACAAACCTGATCGACAATATCATGCCAAACTATCTATTTAATCTCTGAGTGTGTCTTAATTCTTGTCCCAGTTATGTATTTAAAGTCGTCTAAATGTAATACTGTAGGGTTTAGAAACAGAAGCTTAAAGAATCAATCAGCGACTAAAGGAACGACTTTTCAGTTGCCGATCCAAGAGGAAGAATCCTAGTAACCACGTCCAGTCGTATGAAACGGCCATAATAGGAGATCATAATGTTCTAAACTAACCTGGTATGCCATATGGGGACAGGCGATGCGTCGAGGGAACGGGGGTGGGTGTTATCTCACCTTGAGATTACTCTGATGCTGTTGGTTTTTAATCCTTTCGATCCAGGATTGCAACCTAAACAATAGACAATCAGTGACTCCAGGAGCGACTATTCTGATGCAAATCCAACAGGATCATATTCCAGAAACCTCGTTCAACAGTTATATTGGCTTAACTGGTTGGTAATTGTCTCCCCCCCCCCTGGATTACAGTATGTAAATTAACACTCCAGTTATGAGAATCAAACAGGAGAAAATCCCAGAAACCCAGTTCCCCCGTTTGAAACATATAGAAGTAACATGCAGTCCAGCAAAGGAAAGGAATAGTTAACATACTGCCCACTATGGGTGAGTAATTGATAACTACGATGTTAATTACCCTAGTTAACATGAACGTGATATAATACACATTATCAACCTAGCCAAGTATTGCATAAATCAACCTGCTACATGGCTACAACACTACGAATTCTTCTGATTCTCCAGCGAATGTCTTTTGTCCATACTCGTCCACGTGATAGTGCTTGATCCTGAGCCGCTTGTCAGCAGACGCAGTCCGTTGACCTGCGCTGGCTTCCCCACGATGTCCATCTGAGAATGTGAACAAAGGGTAGACATTTCTTTGCTTGGGAGGCGCAATGAACTGCAAAGGAAGACAAATAAATGGGGTGGGTTTCTTCCTAGATGGTAACTAAACTGTGTTAGAGAAGATTGAAATAGGGGAGACAATGAATGAAAGACATTTTTCTTTTTGTGTGTACATTCAATAATGTTCAGTTGTCTTTAATGCGATGAATAAAACTGTTTGGATGAGTTTTTCATTATTTCCATTTTTTAAATGGGAAGTTTTTATTTAATTTTACCCTCAAATCACTTGACCCAGAAAGTTGACTCCTGTGTCTGGTTTTTTTTTTTTTTTTACGTAAGCGTACGTTGAGAATGCATTGCAGCGGTGCCAGTAGCATTTTTTTCTTCTAAATACACCTGGGCCCAGAACTCTTCATGTCTTCTTTCATGGTATTTCTGTTTTTAACTGCATTATTCGCTAATCTCAAGCAGATTTAGAAAAAATTATTGATTACTGCCGTGGCACCCCGGCGTATGCTTGCGGTACCCCTTGGTGCCGCGTCACTCAGTTTGAAAACCGCTGAGCTACAGCAACTTTAAAGTGTATCATAATGGAGGGGGAAAAACAACTCCAAACTATAGGCTCTGACCTAAAGAAAATAATAGGGGAAGGGGGGAACCTAAGGGGCCGACTTACAATAAAAAATTCATTAGAGGAAAAAAAAAAAAAAAATAGAAAGAGGATGGGGCTTCAAAAGGCCTAATTCTTTTGAAGAGCATATTTATTATTACATTACAACAACAATAATTTTGTGCTGAACGGCAAATAAATATGATAACATACTTAAAAAAAATGTGAAATGTATTTTAAAATACTGTTAAAGATAATGTATAAACGCAGTTAAAAAGACCTGGGTGTAGGGGCAGGGGTGCTGTTAATTGGCTCACATCCGGAATAGTGGCTGTTCTAGTCATTGGGGGTGGGGGGGGGGATGTGGAGGATGAAAGAGGTTATAATCTCAGTTTTTTTTATTAGCATCGTAATACCGGGGTGCCGGGTTGGATCCCAGCTGCAGGCAGTTCGGCAGCAGACCGCTTGCGTAGGCTTTGACAGTGGTATCGAGAGCCGACCGTTTAGTGGCAATGGCAAACTACTGAACGTAAATTTGCCTACAGAATCCACATCAGTGAAAAAAAAAATACCTGGGGTTTGTTCTGCAATATCATGTAAAGAATACGAAACTATTTGATCAGCATAGGACTGCTTGGTACCTCAAGGTATTGGTTGGTACAACCGTTTCAAGTGTCACAATTTTTATTTTCTTGACGGTTTAACAGGATATCTAGAGTTTGCCGAATTCGATTGCCTTCCATAATGCTATTCGTTGAGTCGCAGGGTTTCAAACCCTCGGGTACGAGCCTGGAGGGGAAAACAATCAGTCACGTTTTTTGTTTTTGTTTTTTAATGTTTTAACATTCTTCCCCTTCCCGTGTAACAGGGAACCGCTTTGTGATAGTCGGTGTGGCCGTTTCGTGTGCCATAATCTATAACTGCTTAGAAGGTTGAACCACATCACCCACCAAGTGCAAATTGGTCTGTAAAACATAGGTCTAGCCCTATGTGCCCAACACGCCTGAAGGCGTGGAAAAGGTTCCTTTACATTACTAGATAGTTGAACGGGGTATCTGGGATTGGTCTTGTTGGATTAACATCCGGGAAACCACAAGTCACAGATTAAAAATTTATGATCCCACTGTGAAGAGTAAACACACACAGATAATTTTATTCTTGATAAACATAACACACCGAATTCCTTCCCCTGTTTAACTGTCATCATCAGAGTTTGAAGTTTTAACAACGGATCAACATCATGGCACACGGGTAAGTAATAGTAAGTAAAGTAAAGATACCTTTTCACGCCTTAGGCGCATAGGGAATATGGGAAGAGCACCCATATTTTTTAAAGACCATCGGCACTAGGTGGGTAATTTGGTCAGCATTACGCCGGCCGTCTTTACTTCCCCAGTACAGTCATCATGGTACCCGGTTTAGGCTGGGTCGACCTGCGACGCCCCATACCTTGATAAAAATCCACGCAGTCAGCAGTGGGTTTCGATCGCGATACGTTGGAATTACGAGTCGGACTCGCATCGCCTAAGCCACGGACACGGCCATGGCACACGGGTAATAACCTATAAGGGTCTCGTTCTACTTCTAACTCAAATCCGAATACGAAAAATCTCAACGCAGTGCACGGACTCCGAATCCCAGGCGAAGGTCCTGAAATATTTTAGGTAGATTTTTAACTACAAATTTTGCCCAGAAAGCGCCGTTACTGTCGTCATCTACTTCATGTACCGTACTGATAAGCGTATGCTGCCACGTTTCGCCTTCTTACATGATCACCGGAATCCCGGATCACACCAAGGTTCTTGTCTGGCCTCCTCTCTATAGCTAAGCCACGCAGCTATTATTTTTCTTCTTCTGCCTTCATATTGCTGTCTTTCCATGTATCTTGCCAGTCGTTACCAAGCTCTTGAGTCCATTCCTCATTACAACATGTCCAGAAAACACGGACTGGCTACTTCTTGTACAAATACACATTCTAAAAAACTAAGTGGAATGTATAATATTATACCTCTTTAACGTCCTGTACAAAGTTTTGAAAATCAGATGCATTTTTAATGTAGAAGCCCACAGTACAGCTAGGGTCCATTTTGTGCATGGGTAGCTTTCTTGGTGTCTTGCAATGGAACGTCTGGAAGAAAGTAATTCCATATTTTTATTACACACTCCCCTTGTGGGGCAGGTGGGGGCAGAACAGAATACTGCCCCTACCCCCTTTTTTTCAATAAGCATGTTGTAAAAGACAACTCATTAGGGGTGTTTCCTTCGAAGTCATAGCGTATCTGACGCATCTGTCGAGACATTAAGAACCAACAGTCTGCAAGCAAAAAAGGCAGATTCGTAAGACGGATGCGCACGTAAAACGCAGGACCTAGAATTAAGCTAAGTCCAGAAGTGGACAAACAGCCCGGAATTTCCGTCGAAGTTTACAGCTGGTGAACGCAAACAAAAAAATATTACATACATAGATATCAGGAATAGCCAAATCTTTTTTAAACAGCATACAACAATAACAGATGTTTAGAGAGTTGAATAACACATTAGAATGAGAATTCTGAAAATGTTGTATATACTCAGGAGGTAATCAATAAGAAAAATATCTAGGCAATCAATAGTATCAATAATTATAAGATAAAGAAAGTGGCGTTACATTGGACACATTCTTAAAAGACCAGTGAGAATCATCAAACAGGCATAAAATGGGAAATTAGAGGATTAGGAAGACAATGACGCTCGAAAGCAACCCTAAAACAAACGTTGATGAGAGAGGCCAAAGCTGCTGGACTGGATCCTATTCATGATTTTGAAATGCTTCTACAGGATAGAACAGAATAGAGGAACAGACTGCGAGCCCTATGTAGCGCATAATGGCACAACAAGATAATGAAAGAATGTATTCACAGGGCTCTTGTTTCTCTACAAACAAGCAGTTAGAAAAAGATTCTTTAGAGATGTGGATATACAGAAGAAAAGGTCATACTTGGTGGAAACAATCAAACACAGAGGTTCTGGGGATACCACAAAAAAGTTACGAGAGAAATACTAAGCCATATACAAATTCATAAAACGCTTATAAAATACCACAAGGAAAAGAAAAGCTGGAGGCAAGCGAGCAATAGGCAGATAGCCATATAAGTGGGAGTATAACATCAAGAGATGGACATAAACATCTGAGAAAGAGTACATCAAGGGCGAAAGACAGAGCCATTGGAGAACCATTGCAGTCAACCTTCATTGTAGAGATGGCACCTGTTTTATACACAAACTTTGTGTGAACGAGTTATTTTATTTGCTTTATAACAAATGTATTATATCCGTGCTCCCATTTTTTTTCCTACTTACATGATATCATACTCACTTGATATTTAAAGTGTTTCTTTCCTGACTTACTGTTTTCTTTATCCATAACATCTTATTTTTTTTCTTTTTCTCATGTTAATTTTCATGTTTTATGCCTTTTTATGTTTTGTTATTAAAATCGACGTTACTGCCCACTGGTAATTCGCATGCGATCTCAACAGGGCCGGATTCAGACTTGATAGGGTTCGAAGCTGTAAATAGCCATGCAACCCTTACTAAAAAAAATAAAAAATAAAAAAAAAAAAAAAATATACGCCCTTAAAATATATACATGATGGAAGTATGTTGTCCTTTAATTTCAAATTAAAAGAAATGGGTATCTGTCCGCAGAATCATATAAATTATAAGTACTTCTTTCAGAGGCGTGTAAGGGCGGGCTCAGACATTAGTGTTAAGGTTGGCTAGCTTCTCTTCGGAGAGGTGAAACGTGAAATTTAAGCAGCCAGAACGTAGCAGGCTAAAAAAAAAAAAAAAAAAAAACGGAGGTTTTGAATCTCCTCTTAAAGAGCCTGTTAAAAGAAAATTGCACTCGTGAACAACAATAAAATAAGAATCTGTTAAGCCACTGTAGATCATAAGCTGCAGCTTAGCTTATGTCTAAATTCAGCACTGGTTCTGTCTTCCAGTGCAGCAGCCACTCTAGGTACCTCTAAAGACTGTACCAATGCTGTGTTTTGATGATCTATGTGCCTCTAAAGCCCTTACTTGTATCTAGATGTTTAGAGAAATAAACAGCATATTAAAATCAAAATTGTGAAAGGTTGTTTGTGCTCAGGAGTGAAGAAATAAGAGAAATGTCTGGGTAACGAACAGGGTCTCAGAAAATTCCGATGTTTGGTTCACAAAAGCAAATGAGAAAAATGGAGTCATTATGAGGAGTACACATTAAGAGTTATGACAGACAATCTCTCACCTCAGTTTTAAAATCCGAAGCAGTTGTATCAACTGCATCACGGCAAAGATGTGGATCTAGGTAGAGCAATTTATTGTCTGTAAAATAAATACAGGCTCAGTTTAATTCATATCTATAACATTGTAATAGTACAGTGTCAGATGGGATTTTTATGAGACAAATCACCAAAAGCTATCAGTTATGGTTAGCACAATGCCACATCTTGGAGTAGCAGGGTAGGGGTGTCCTCTATCAAAGGAGAAGTAAGGCGCCCTCCTTCCTCCGCTAGCCTGCGGGATATACTTACCGTCCGGTGTCAACATGGTGAAGTGGTCTGCGGTTAACGACCCGACATGCCCGCTGTGCAGAGCGAAGCAGAAGTTAGAACGCGTGCTGTCCGCATGCAGAAAAGCCCTTGGTCAAGGCAGATATACCTGGCGCCACAACAAGGTGCTTAAAGAGTTGGCAGCTGTTGTGGACCAGGCTAGGATGAGGGCCAATGGGAGGGCCAGTCCTACCATCGTCCCCATACGTTTCCTCAAGACTGGGCAAATTCACAAAGGTAGAATCAACAAAGACACACACGTTCCATCTATGCTAGACTCTGCGAGGTACTGGTTACTGGCGGTTGACCTGCCTAGCCATGAAAGGTACCTTGAGTCAATCCAGAAGACCAGCCTGCGACCTGACATAGTTCTCCACTCTGCGGAGAAACGGCAGCTCATCCTGATTGAGCTGACCGTTCCGTATGAGTCGCGAATGGACGAAAGCCATATGTACAAGCTCGAGAAGTACTGTGCCTTAGCAGCCGGTCTGAGGAGGGACGAAGCATACACAGTAAGAGTCTTTGCCGTCGAAGTCGGCGCAAGAGGTCTTGTTGCCACTTCACTATACAATGTGATTAAAGAACTAGGCTTACGTGGTAATGAACGCAAACGGACACTTAAACATCTGCACGAGGTTGCTGAGGGAGCCTCGAGCTGGCCCTGGACACAACGAAACAACGTAGGGGACGGGCCTCGGTGAGCTGGTCCGGCTGTCTAGCGGAAAGGAATTTCTCATCCCTTAAAAGTCAATCACGTCCGAACTGTCTGCCAGTGTCCCTCTGCCACCTGCTAACAAAGTCTAACATGTGTCTGGTATACCAATCGAAAGCTTGCCGCTCGGTGGTCCAGGTATGCAGACTGCTTTAATTATGCTGCCGCGACGACTTCTTATCTCACAGTACCTTTTGCAAATCACCAATTCATCTTGTCCCTGTCCGAATAACATCCGGTAATTCGTGCAGCATTGGAAACCAACCCTGAGCTTCATGAACTCAGGTGGGTCCACTCTCTGAAAATGTCTAGGAGCTCGTGGGCCGAAACCTTTGTCGACGAGAGGTTACTTCTACTGATGATTGGTAGACCCCTGCTGTACATGCTCCCCTGTGGAGTTTCTTCTTACTTATGTCAAGACGGAGTACTTGTTTACAAACCCTCCCCCCCCCCACCTCTTTTTTTTTCTCCCATGACCCTTCCCCCCGCCCAATACAAAATTATTCTAGAATGTATTATTATTATTAATCACACTGATGGAAAGGGCGGGGAGGTGGGGGATAGGGAGAGGGGGGGCGGGGGGCAGTGCATAGGGATAGGGTTAAACTAGCTTGCTTAGGATGTCCTGTTTTCATCTCAAAATATTAGTGGATTGTACTTTTTTTTCAGCTCGTGACATATAGTCACCCAACTTCTTTGATGGTACACGAGGATATCGTCTGCATACTACATTGTTCTTCCCATGCTCTATACACTGATGACCCCTGTTATATACAGATTGAACCGGTGACAATGATGATCCCTGGGACAGGCCCACAAGAGCACATTGAGGTTTAAAATACCGGGAACAACATTGCAACGACACTGTCTTTTGAATAGCACCGATGTGATCCAGTTGACCCATTTTGTCTCTGTGTCGTACATCAGCAATCTGATAAAGATGTTCTATGGGACGCAGTTGTACGCATTGTCTAAAGCAGTACTGGTCTAGTCTAAATCAGTGGCGTCTGTAATGCATAATTTTCCATTCCCGCCTTTGTACGTGTCGTATGCAAATACTGCAGCATCGCACAGTTGTCACCCCCTGTCGGTAACCACCTAATGTAGCGGGGAATACACCAGCTGACTCAAGTTTTTGGGTCATCATTCTTTAAACGATTTTTTGGACGAGTCTTTCTTCTGTATTCTGGAGTGTAATGATTCTGTAGCCATTTATTCTCGTGTGATTTTTCACAGGCTTAAGATTGCGTCTGATGTAGCTACGGATATGGTCCTCGATGTTTTGATGTTGGTGAATATCCTGGATAATTCAGCTGTATCCGCCTCCTCGAAACCTTTTGAGTCGCTGTATCTAATGCCATCAGGCCCTGGAGCTGTATTCGGGCAGGTCCTCAGTTATTTTCTGATGCATTTACTCTAAATGTACACTGTCATCAACCAACGTCCCCATGCATATAAGTCATATCAATGTCGTGTTAAGAGCTTAGTTGCATGTCCTTTATAGGACGTTGCAGAACCAACCCCAGCAGCCCCTGGGTGTTGTGTGGTTTCTCTAGGCAAATTTACGTCTAGTAGTTTGGCATTGCTTACTGGACGGTCGATCCCCTGATACCACTGTCGAAACCAAAGCAAGGCGCAATGGCCCGCAGATGGGATCGAACCCAGCACCCCGGCATTAGGAAGCTTTCGCATCGACTTACAATGTCGTATATATATATATATATATATATATATATATATATATATATATATATATATATATATATATATATATATATATATATATATGGCAACGCCACCGCAGCTTAGAAGTCAGCTAGTCTAATTGCCAAAAGTGTGGGGATTTAATCAGTAGAACATTAGAAGATGGATAAACAGTAGTCTGATAAAGCGTACAATCAAGGCTAGAGGCAGAGAGTGTCGGTGAACCATCTCATCCATCTTTTTTTGTGTGTGGAGATTATACTACATTTGTATACGACTTATTAACGGTGGAAAAAAGGCGATGGTAAGCCTGAGTTAAAGATGGACAACGAGGTTGGTATATATATATATATATATATATATATATATATATATATATATATATATATATATATATATATATATATATATATATATATATATATATATAAAGAGAGGTAGAGAGAGGACAGCGAATTGAAAGATATTTAGTAAAAAGGCTCACCTTGCCACCCAAGGAAGTACAAAGAATGTCTTGGTTTGCCTCCCATGATTCCCATACAGTTGTCGTGAGATAAGAGACTCTTCACACACGGAAAATAGATCTCGTTTGTCACGTCTGCTCCCAATCGCATGGGTATCAGAAGTATCAGTGATCTCTGCCATTCTGGATTCTGAAATTACATTTATTTTTGCCAGTATAAAAAGTGTTTTTTTGTTTTGTTTGAAAAAGGTGTCGAGGAAAGGATATGCATGCAATATAAATATTATGAAATGGCTGGTCGAACAAAAATACAAATTAATGATTATAGTAAGAAATGGAAGAATCGACTGCGAACTCAAAACGAAGAATCGTAACACTAATAGTAAGAATTTGAGGAAATGCCTAATCTCTATTGTAGTATACCATCGCGATTCGGGGACCATTTTGTCATCATTGCAGGAAATAAACCGACCACTAGCATTGCCTGAATTTACCATTTCTGCGGAGTGGGGTGGGGTTTAGGGGTAGGGGGGGGGAGGGCTTTGAGCTTGAGAATTTCAGGCCATAAGACTAGTACAGTCGCCACTGAGTGTGCAGGTTAGCATTATATTTTTGCCTCTGAGAGGAAAGAACTCATCTTTACCGATGATTCAAACCTGGATCTCCAGCCAGAGAACATAATGTCCATAATCAGTCAGCAAGCCACTGCTTAAAAAAAAAAAATGGCGGTTTAAATGTTACATAGTAAGTCTTCGAATGCCACATATCAAGAAGAACACAATTTTGACCTGCTTTAATATGTCACACCGAGAGAGAGAGAGAGAGAGAGAGAGAGAGAGAGAGAGAGAGATAGAGAGAGAGAGATAGAGAGAGAGAGAGAGATGGAGAGAAGAGAGAGACACAGAGAGAGAGAGAGGGAGGGAGGTAGAAACTGTTTTTTTAATAAACAATTGTATGTTTGATACCAAAATACTTCCAATATATCACTGAAATTGTACAGTTTAGGGCGGATAACGATATTCTTCTCATACGATGGAACTCGATACCCACACTTCAATTTTAAAGAAGATGGAAGCGTATCCAAACGCAGGTTACAACAGGCGGATGTTTTAGTAATATATAGATAGAAAAATCAGCTGATATAAAAGATAAAAAGCCCACAAATGTTCCTTAACGTTTTGTTTGCTTTTATGAGTCTTAGTAGTTTTTCAAAGACTTCAGATTGTTTCGAGTGCTAAATATAAAAACCAAATGTTACGCTGTTACCACATGATGTCGAGGACATTTATAATTTTGTCTTGGTTTATAAAACTGCTGGCAAATCTACGACTGTCCAGGGTTGTTTGCAGATGATCAGATTTACTCGTGAACTGAGATGTGTCTGTAAAATTGAGGACCGTTGGCAACGCTGTGTGAGACATGGTTCACGAAAAAAAAAAAAAAAACATTTAGTGGTTTGTCACCACCAAGGTAACCACCTGAGGTAAGAGAGGTCTTGGGTAGGAAAATACAAAACTAAACGGAATTGGCAAGGGATTCTTCTGCGATGGGCAATGATGGAATCAAAGTTCCGTAAAAGTCCTCAGATATGATGACAATACAACATAAATGACTGGGTTTTTTGTTAGTTACTATTGCATTAGATCCAAAAGCTGCTGTGTTGTCTGTTCGTGGTAGCCTTATTCCAGTATTGAGATGCACATTGTCTGTTGCTCGTTTATAGTTGGGAAAAGAAAAATTTTTGCCTGGAAGCTAACCACCCCAGTGACTTAAAATGAAAGCTTCGTTTCTTGTTAATATTTGTATTAATTTCTGATGTTGCGGCACCTTAAAGGCCCAGCATCATCTTGAAAGAGGATTCGCAGTCTTCTTATAAAGTCGAGGAGCAAAATAGATGGGCAGAGAGATAGCAAGCAGACGACTGTAATTGTTCGTTATTTTGTGCTATGGGTGACGCTTATGACAGGCAAACCATATGGGATAAAACCCAATGCAATGAACTCGACCCTCTCTGTTTTAAACACTCATTTTGGAAACGTATAGAACAGGATACTAAGTAACTTACCTCAAGATTTGCCTTTGATGTGTCTGTTTCGCTTTCCAGTGATCCATCATGACTTCCCACAGCTTGTTTCTTCGTACACAGCTTCAACACATCCTCTATGACGACTGGTCAGATTATAATTAAATTAATACTTAGGGCTAATGCATAATGATGGGATAATTCTTAAATGTCATCTGAGCAGTTGCAATCTCCTTATTTAGGTGCCTGTTCTAGAGCGAACACTGGCTGTGAAAACTCTCAAGAGACTATTAGTAGCGCGGACTAAGAGAAAACAAAAAAACTTGGGGGTTGGGGGATGACGAAAGGTCTAAGCCCCCTTAGTGTGACGACGAGGCCTTAGCCATATTACAGTGACGATGGAGCCTTAGTCCTATTTCAGTGACGATGGAGCCTTAGTCCTATTTCAATGACGATGGAGCCTTAGTCCCATTACAGTGACGATGGAGCATTAGTCCTATTTCAGTGACGATGGAGCCTTAGTCCTATTTCAATGACGATGGAGCCTTAGTGCCATTACAGTGATGATGGAGCCTTAGTGCCAAGACAGTGATGATAGAGCCTTAGTGCCAAGACAGTGATGATAAAGTCTTAGGCCCATTACAGTGATGATGGAGCCTTAGTCCCATTACAGTGATGATGGAGCCTTAGCCCCATTACAGTGATGATGGAGCCTTAGTCCCATTACAGTGACGATGGAGCCTCAGTCCTATTACAGTGACGATGGAGCCTTAAACCCTATTACAGTAACGATGGGGCCTTAGTGCCATTACAGTGACGATGGAGCCTTACTCCTATTACAGTAACGATGGAGCATTAGACCCATTACAGTGACGATGGAGCATTAGACCCATTACAGTGACGATGGAGCATTAGACCCATTACAGTGACGATGGAGCCTTAGACCCATTACAGTGACGATGGAGCATTAGACCATTACAGTGACGATGGAGCATTAGACCCATTACAGCTTAAAACGAATAAGCCTCTTTTTTTAAATTTCAGAACAATGTTTTCACAAGGGTAATTTTAAATAATGAGATAACGAACAAAATAATGCACAATTTATCGCAGGGAAAAAACAAACGACAAAATGATTTATGCCTTTCTGTTAAAAAGATGCAATATTTTGTGCTTCATTATAAATGAATATAAATTCTACAGCAATGCACAGGACCAGATACAAGAACTATACCGGACAGACCTCACCCACACACACACCCACACGCAGACACACACACAGACACACAGAAACACAGACACACACACACGCACACACATACACACGCACACACACACGCGCATGCACGCACTCTCTCTTTCTCTCTTTCTCTCTCTCTCTCTCTCTCTCTCTCTCTCTCTCACACACACACATGCATGTAGATACATTCAGATGTTCTACCTGTGCAGTCCTGGGCAACATACAGACAGATCTGACTTAAAACTGGTACACTTTGGCTGGCTTTCTGAAACGCATCTCTGAAAGTAATGTATCAAAACAGTTAACTTGCGAATGTTTACAGTAAATATATTTTTACCTCTGTGTATGCAATGACGTAGTCGTGTCAGTAGAAAACCAGGGTGCCATCTGAGTACTTTGCAAAAATATAGTGACGGCCACCTTTACTCAGTAAATTACTGTAAATGTGTAATTTTAAAAAGTGCTTTTTTTTTTTTTTTAAACACTGATTTGTTTTGTTTTTGTGCGCGTCTCTAAAGTCTGGATATAAAGCAAATTTCATTACCTATAATTTATTACATCAAGTTGACTTAAATTTTGCCATAATTTATTACATCAATATTAGAGACCTACTTTACTAATTTATTTTCTATGGCTCGCTAGGTAGGCCAGCTAACAGACTTCACTGCCCTACGACACACTTAAGACACGCACCTGCTGAGTACAAACATAATCTTTAATGTACAACGAACAATACAACTTATTACACCTTAAATAAGTTGGCAGCCCTTATCCTAAACGCCGGCGTTGAGCAGCTTTTACATTCACTGGTCAACCCAAGCTGTTCCCATGGATCCCCAAGGACACGATTCCAAACTAACAGTTTAACAGTGTTGACTAAGCCGCCGTCTATTGCCACGCGGGACTTAGTGACACACGTAAGATGTATGGCCTAAGTGTGACTGCGCAGTGTTCATCTCTCAACACGCGGTAATACGTGTTAACCGTAGGACCTTGGCTTCGCCAGTTAACTCGGCCCAGTTTATTCCGTGGTCAAGCTGCCCGGTCTCACACTGAGTTCTACTGAGGGTCATCTCGTTCATACGTGATGATTCACTATCAGCAACTCCGTTCATCCCGTAGCCAAACTGGCCTCTGACAATCAAGTTAACGTAAATTTTGCCATAATTTATTACATCAATTTTGCAAAGCGCTCCGACTTTTGCCTCTCATTTGATGGACAAAATTTTGAAGTGCTATTTACTACTCGAGCTAAATAAAGTGTGGGTATTAAATGTTATTTATCGAAAAAATGTGTTCAGACTTTAGGGACACCTGACATGTTCAGTGCTACACTACTATTTGTTTTGTGATGTAATTTGTTAGACGTCTTGGTATTTTGATCATATTAATTTGGTTTTTCGAGTTTAGCGATTTGGTACTGAACTGGAAGTTCACACTCAGAAAGCGAAGCAAATGGAAGAGACATTGTATCATGGTTCTGGGCTTAGAAGTTCACACTCAGATAGCGAAGCAAATGGAAGAGATATTGGATAAGTTCACTCCCTCTACTCATTAAGAATCTGCCTATGATTATCTCAACACCTTATAAATGTGTAGTTTACAGTAACCAATGTTGATGCACATGTACATTTTTATCCTGTGCTGCCAGTACCAGACACACACAGTCACAACAAACTATAAAAGAAAATTAGTAATCAGAAACTGAGATGTCTAGGAAAGGTTGCTGGAGTGACTAGAAGAAATAACCAGGAATGAGCTCATAAAAGAACAAATCGCCACAGAACTAATTCTATATTACATTTGCTTTAAACAGCAAATCAAACTGTTGCCCATGTAGAGAGAATGCCTTGTGACTTCGCATCATGCAACAACACTCCGGGATAGAAAGTTAAAATTGACAAACAAGTAAGATTAATGAGATAATGTAATAGTAGAAAGTCGTCTAGGTTCATCTAGGTAAAGACTCGTCATCACAACCTTCAGGACAAACTTATGCTAGCTCAGTCTCCCTTCACAACGGCTAGCGAAGAGTCACTATACTGATGGTACTAGTTATCCTCTGGTTAACTACTCGTCTTACCTTTCCTCGGAGTCTCAAGTGGCACCCAGAGGCTGCAGACACACCCTACTACATTATTCTCTAAAGGTACGTTTTTTTTTTATATCTTCCATTTTACTTGTACCCCATCCCACAGGTAAGAAATCACATCGGCCTTGTGTAGTTGCATTGATCATTATTCATTTTAAAGATCATCTTCATTGCACACTGGACATGATCATAAGTGCTCCGATCTGCTGAGTATGTATTCAACTGTTTTTAGACTAACAGCTTCCTTTCTATTTTGGCTGATGTAACGATGGATGATTCCGCATGGTTTTCCTATCTCGCAGCTCCAGTTGGGGCACTCAGGGTATGCACTCTATTCAGTGACAAATCATTTTCATCGAAACCGAAAGCCTCACAGCGTTTAGTCTCTCGTATGGCATTGACGATGTCTTTCCTGCCAATGGATGGCCCATTCCTGATAGTCGCATTGCCAGTCGAAGGGTCCGCTCTCTTATTGCCTTTCACACCAGCACACCCTTGGGAAAAAAAAATGAAGGTGATTTTGCGCAACGCTGCGTGCTGTATCAGTTGGAGCCACTGTTTCCGTATATGCAAAATATATATACATTAAGGAATTCCTCAGTTTGCCCCCATTCTAGGGCTTTTTGTTACAACCATGACCTCAACTGTGTAGTTGCAATACATCCTAAAGCGAGACCAGACCAGCCAGTCTATCTTACTGCTCATTCCCAGACACGCCTACATAGCCGAGCAAAATATCAATTCGACTCTCACCACTTGCGACCTCTGGAATGATGCGAAGAGAATCTGACTCCACTTTGTAAAGAATCAGAAAGGTGTACTATCTCTGGGGTAACTAATGAACCTATTACGAGCTGCATGGTTTAAAAAAAAAAGTAAAGGACCCCCTTTCAAGCCCTAATGGGTATTGGATATATAGTGAAATACTCATATTTTATAAACAGATCGGCACTCGTTGGCTAATGGGATCAACATTATACCGGCAACATTTACTTCGCATTTTAGGCTGGGTCGACTTGCGAGCCAATTTCACTTTTCAACACAATCAGACTGGATGCTGATTTGAACCCACGATCTTCGTCTAGCCACTATACTACGGTGGTTTCCGAGTTGCATGGTCCCGAAAGAGGAAATAAGAGAGTAAACAGGATTAAACTTCCCACCGTTTTCCACATACTGAACTGTGACTCTTCCATAATAAACTACAACATTTTTGTGACCTCTCTTGTCTGTAAATACTTTCTCGCTGTGAATTGCAAACCTGTTTGCCAATCCAGACAACCACCAGTAAATGCTGGGGTTAGTTTACCATCTCCTATAAAGGGTATTAAGGACCTTTTTCCACTCCTTCAGACGTGTTGGACATATAGTGCTAGACCTATATTTTATAAACTAATCGACACTCGGTGGGTGATGTTTGTTAACATCACACCGGCCGCCTTTACTTCTCAGGACTTTTGCCTGGTACCCATTTAGGAAAGGGCCAACATGGGAGCCAAGTTAATTTTTGGAGAATAAAAGACAGGCTTTGTTAAGATTCGACCTCGCGACATTCGGATTTGCAGGCCAGCGTCTAGCCGGATATCAAGACGGTACCCTTTGAAGGATATACAATTAACTATTTAACTGACCATACGCGAGGTGCATTTGAGGTTTGAACAGAGTCATTTTACTGAACTAACTACTTACATTCGGGCTCACCTGAAAACAAGAGCCACTGACGATGGCCCGTACCAGTCTCCTGGATATTTGTTGTACATTCGACCATAGCTGGCCAAATGGTGCAGGCAGAATGGTGTTTTATCTGATGGGGTATCCAGGGGATCGGAGAACCAGCGTATGATTTCTCTGTAAAATACGGAGTCTGTGTCTGTTTGTTTGTTGTACAATCTCCAGTCTGGAGTAGGAAATTAAGAGAAGAAACATGTTTTAAGGAATGAAATCTCTCTGCCGGAGGCAGCTGTTGCTTTAACTCCTTATACCCCGATTTTATTCTTCTTCTTTGTTCACCAGCTGTAAGCTCCAGCGGAAAGTTCTGGTTGTTCGTCCATTTGGATTTTGGCTTTGTGCCAGGGTCTGAGTTTTGAATGTACATCCGTTTTACTGGCTTATTTGTGCGCAGTTAGTTGTTCCTTACCGCTGGGGCAGATGCACTCCGGCTTCGAAGGAAGTCCCCAATTAGATATTGGGGAGGCAGTGGGTCTATTCTTGTTTTCCCTCACAATAGGGCCCCGGAACCCACACAGGGAGTATCCCGATCTAACTAAAAACGAAAAGTTCATTAGCTCTAGGATATCATTTTCAGTACCTTCCTTAGTTTGAGGCGACTGATAACACCAGTTTTATGTTGGCTAACTATTCTTCTTTGCCTGTCTTGTCTACGTTTCTGCCCCGCCATACCTCTTTTGACATGAATTCTTACAATCTGTCAAGGTTGCCGATTCGCAGTCGTCTTCTGAATCATTTACTCGTCATGCCTCCTTTAGAGCATTGAGAACATTAACCCAGTCAGTTACTTTTCAGGAGCCTACCGTAGCCCTACTCATTAATTCCCTCTTACCCCGGAGTTTCATGACAGACGAGATTTCCTCAGAGACTGCAACTACTCACCTAGAACGGCTAACGTATCACCGCTCTGTGGCTGAACAGAGCAAGAACAATATACAGCTGTAGTATGGGCAAGAAATTGACAATAAGTGTCTGGTATCCATAGATTTAACGAAGTCATTCATTATGATTGACATCAGTGCTCTCGAGACATTTCCACAAGTTCTCTTTTCTCTTTTCATTTTTTTCAGTATTCAACGAAGAATGCTCATGCTGATGTCCCAATGGCAACCTGAAAAACGTCTGCCCTTTGTTTCAGTGTGTTGGGAAATGAGCAGGCAGATAGACTGACCGATTCTGCACCACTTGGTGGTGAACTGATGTATGACAAGCTAGATGTTTTGAGGGCCCTTTGGGAGCGAGTGAACAGTGCCGAGGAACAGATAGATCATTACAGTCTCTGCTTATGGCGGTGTCCCGAGTGCTGTGATGTCGATTCCTTTTTCAACATTCAACATTCTTAAGGATCAGCCAGACGCCCTAATTACTGCTCATCTTGTCCGTGTCGCCAGGATTGGACACTCTGCCCTGTTACAGGGTCTGGGCTATCCTTCGAATAACAGTTCTAAATTATCAAGGCGGAAAATATACCCTAACAGGGTCTCAGTTACGTGTCAATTGCGCACTTCTGGGGACTACAACGCCACCGCCGAATTGCGAACCTCCGGCAATTTCCGCCACCACCGAGGATATCCCCCACGCCGCTCATGCGGCGTGCATTGGGGCTAAACTAGATGGCTAGGACTCACGAGCAAAAAAAAAAAAATGAAGGAAACTGCAGGAGATGCGGTAGCTGCTGCTCGTGAGTCCCAGCCATCTAGTTTAGCCCCAGTCCACGCCGCTCACGCGGCGTGGGGGATACACTCGGCGGTGGTGAAAGTCGCCGGAAGCGCGCAATTTAAGACGACGGAAGTGTGCAATTGACACGTGACTGAAGCTCTGTTAGGGTATAGTTTCGGCCTCGATAATTTAGGACTTTTATTCGGAGGATAGCCCAAGGTCTATTTTATCAGGGAGAAAGTCTTCCCCATTAACATATACAAAAACTGTAAATAATGATATTTTTTTCATAAAATGACTTATTGAAACTGGAAAGTTGAATTGAGACACTGGATGTGAGAATATACAGATGTACACGCTGTATTCTTTCGACCGTATTAAAAGACATACGACTGTTATTGTTTGTTTTGGTATCCAGAAGCCATGAGTTGTTAACCCTTAGGCTCGGTATTATGGATATCGCAACCTTTCGGCCTTGATTCCATTTTAAATACCGTAAATATGGGAGAAAATGTGACTTTTCTGCCCACCCACGGGAGTGAACCCGGACCACAAGGAGTTCGTCACCCGCTCACCGCGCAATCCGGTTTAGCCAACTACGCTAGAGAGCCGGACATACGACTGTTATCAAACCAGCATTGTCTGAAAAAGAATAGTTTGGGGAATTTATATTGTCAGAAATTAGGGTAGAAATTTCATAGCCCTTAACACTTAAAATAAAAAATCTCCACATGAAATAATATACTAAGACGCAGAACAGTTACTATTTGTGAGGATTTAACGTCGAACAACAAGCAGGTCAATAGACGAGAGAACAAACCTCTGCCAAGGAAATGGGTGACTAGACTTTGTGCAATCAACATCTGACCACTACGAAGCATACATCCCCAGCCACAGTCTGTGCTCAGTCTAGATCCAGGAATGGGATAAAAGTTCCTGCGATAGGTCAGCCAGATGCGGCTGACAAAGTCTCCGAGAAACTCGTCTTCTGTCAGCGTCGATTCATCATCTAACGAGTAATGAGAATGGAAAAGTTGGGTTTTGATCTTCCACTTTGTCTTTTATTAGCAAAAGTTGCGGCGGACAAGGTCCCCAGGAAACTTATCTTCCGTCAGCGTGGATTCATCTAACGAGTAAAGAGAATGCACAAGTAGGGTTTTGATCTTCCTCTTTGTCTTTGCATAGCGGCGCGGGGGAAACTCTCGGCGGCGAGTTTGACTCGACGTTTTGTTACGTTTCGTGACATCAACCCCGGAAATTTATCCTACTTTTGCCGCGGTATATTCGCGAGAAAGAAGTCCGCAATTTACATATGATTGAGGCCCTGTCAAGGTTTTTTTGTTTTTGGGCCGCCATAATATGTGGCCGTTATTCGGAGGATAGCCTTATCCTGGGCTTGGAGACATTTAGCCTTGACTCTCAGGACAGTGACTTGCCTGGGGCTTGGATAAATTGACCCATAAATTTATGTATAATAATTTACTTTGGCTTGGAGATGTGTACCTGTCATTATCAGTGAAAGGATTTACATTGGCCTTGGTGACCTTTAACAGTGACAATTAGTAAAATGATTCGCCGTCATTGTCCCGTGACTCTCTGTACACAGATTTACCGTGGACTTCGGGACTTTTACCCGTGACTGTCTGTACATAGATTTATCATAAGCTTGGACAAATTTATCCATGACTCTCTATATAGAGATTTACCTTGGGCTTGGAAAACTTTACCCGTGACTCACCTTACAGATATTTATCTTCAGCTTGGATACATTTACCCGTAACTCTCAGTACATAGATTAACACGGGGCTAGATGCAATGTTATTAAGCTCATATTCTGCTGACGATAAGGGTGGCCGCTTGACATTTTTACAAAATAATTGGAATCTGAATTTATAAATTTTCAGCCAAGCAGGTAGGTTCTGGCTCCTATGATGGTATATATGTATATATTGGGTTGAACAACGGATCAACATCAAGGCACAAGGGTAGTTACATATAAGGGCTCTGTTCTACTTCTAACTCAAGCCTGAGTTCGAAGAATCTCAGCGCAGTGCACGAGCTGTGTAGCACCGGCGAGGACACTGAAATACTTC
Organism: Candidula unifasciata; assembly: GCA_905116865.2. NCBI lineage: Eukaryota > Metazoa > Mollusca > Gastropoda > Stylommatophora > Geomitridae > Candidula > Candidula unifasciata. The sequence continues at coordinate 110,182 of CAJHNH020002000.1, forward strand.
GGGTAGATTTTACACTAACAATTTTGCCCGACATCAGCGTTATACTACTCTTTTCGATTTTCAACTGCCAAGGATTTTTCTACGTGCGCAACAATACAAGGGCGTCCGAACTCACTACTCAGAGACCAGCGTAAATTACTAGTAGTCCACGTGAAAAAATCCCAGCCTTAATCGTATCTCTAGGCGGACGCCATGCCTCACCCCTGCAGCCCTCCGCCCAAACACTTGTCTAATCTAGTAGCTTTGAGATCCTAATCTCCGTCTTGTGTCGGAATTTTGGGACGCTGTTTCGACCCGTTCACTTTTATAACGGGAGAATTCTCTCAGTCACACGTTGTGTCGGGTTTTGCAACGACCTGTATTCATCCTACTTGACCGTCTGTAATAGGAGATTTATCTAACTCTTCAGAGTCCTTATAGTAGTCTTGCAGTCTATTTAACACACACGCAACCATGGATGCCATCGAATATGTGCAGTTATCTGGTGTGCAGTCTTGCAAAATGCAAAACATTACAAGAAGTTAATATGTAGTAAAAGTAATCTGAAAGATACCGTGTGTGTATGTGTGTGTGTGTGTGAGAGAGAGAGAGAGAAAGAGAGAGAGAGAAAGAAAGAAAGAGAGAGAGAGAGAGAGAGAGAGAGAGAGAGAGAGAGAGAGAGAGAGAGAGAGAGAGAGAGGATCCCAAGAAGAACGCTCTATGATCTAAGTACATCAAGGAGTTAACAAGGTTTACCGAACGACTTCAGAGGGTCAACAAATTTCACTGATGCAAGAAAAACAGGTGTTTTAGTAACACAAATTAGTATTAATTTTTGAACAGGGGGTAAAGCGACGCACACGTTTAGGTAATGCTGTTGGGTTTCACATGAGTGTGTGTAAAAGCTGTTGTGTCAGTCAGTTATGAATGCTAGTAAACTCGAGGGTACTTTGCGATGGGAAAATATGAGGTAGCAGAAATTAATTTGATATTGTGACCTAAGGATTATTAATGATGAAGAGAGTTGACTACGACGGGTCAGATTATACTATGTATCTTGGCTAGAATCACTATTCAAATGTGTGCCTTCTCTCCACTAAAGGTATACATCTCGCAAGTTACTTATACATTACTGGATCAAGATTAAATTCGTACAACTTAAGAAATATATTATAGCATAGGGGAGTGCAGATTAGGGAAAGGTGCAGCTACTGTCAAAGCATCGGCGATTACCTTTAATTGCCACATAAGATAAGAAGAAAAAGAGAAGATAATAGGCATATGGACAGCTTTAGTGTTGAAGCTATGCTTATCAGTTGGGAGTCCGACAGCTTTCATAAAGGTGAATCAGGTCTATTGTCAACATTATAGCCCGCCTAATTATCTATAAGTTGTTTGTTGTCTCATATATATATATATATATATATATATATATATATATATATATATATATATATATATATATATGCTGGGAATCTAATACATTTGTTGAAATAATTTTAAAACACCTACTAACAATAATGACTTCTCGGATTCTCAATGATAGATCATAAAACCCAGTCCCATGAGCAGTTACAAAAAAATATGAAGCTTACAGAATTTGATTATTGTGCAAACTAAAATAATTTGCTTACTTTAAAGATTACCTTATACAAGCCATGTTCCTTAAGTCCTTATAAAGTGCTCCCTTATTCTTTAGTGAATCAAGGGTTATTTTTCTTCAGACGCTTGGCTCTCATTATTTCCGCAATCATTTCTTCGTTCATTCTCATTTCCTTCCTGATGTGCTCTCTCCACACAACCCGGTTCATGACACTTTGTTCCCACTTGTCCACCTCAATACCTGTATCATTCATGTCCCTGTTGCACACATCTTTTTCTCTCTATAGCAAAATGCCTGAGCAGTATTGTTATATGGAGACCATAGTTCGTGCACTTGGTCTGGCTAGGATTTACCTGTATGTGTTGAAGGATGGATGAAAGGATGACTTGCGCTGTGATTTTTCATTTGAGTGAGGAAGAGTTGCACGATTCGTCGACTTTGTCACGATGCAGCCCATACCCCTCTCCTCTTAGACTTGTCTGGACCTTGTCACCTCTATGTAAATGAGGCCGATTCGAAAATGGACTTTCCTTTATTGGTAAATAATCCTTCTTTTGTCTACATGTCGGGTTAACTACTCAATTATATCCTGATTATATCAGGAAGGTTATTTTTTTCACACTCTAGAGCTTAGGTGGGAGATTTATTGATAGTGTTGTGAAGCCATAATTCGAATGGTCGAACTACAGCTTTGGACGTGAATAAATCCCCTCCCACCTCTATCGGAAAAGACGCTTGGTTTGATCTTATTTTTGATTGAGCTTCCCGATAAGACAGACTTGCTGCCTTTGTGCTGTTTATCTACCAATCTCTGTTTGAATCACCGATTCATCCGAGAATATCCTTGAACATGGGATTCTAAACTTGTCTGGAAGCCATGTCGACAATCAATACCCTAACACTATCCTGTGCAACCCACATCTGGTAAACCATAATCCTGTCAGTGACTTCATAGTCAACAACTGCCGGTGATTCTGTAGTGTTCACCACCAGATTGTATCTGCAACCCTATAGGACTTGTATTTGGTCATAATACCTACAACTGCCGTGATCAGTGGGGGACATCAAGTAGAGTGAAACATGTTTTAAATTTAACACAGACCCATCTTCCGTGAAATACCCAGTAATAGTGACTTTAGCATTGGGGTAAATGTGTAGACAATCTTATTTATGTTTGATTATATTTGATTAACCATTAGCTTTAAGAAAGATTTCCCAAGTCGCATGAGGAGACATTATTCTAAGTGAACCGGATCTTGTGACAGATAAATGAAACACCAGCACCTGCGGTTAATCCTATACCTAATTTCCAGTTCCTTGGGCCCAGTGTTTCACATTTTAGCAATAATGATTTTGGCTGCTATTAGTGACAACACAGACGCTTATCTGTCATAAGTTGTCTTTGTTTCATACTTGGTGGTTACTCTTGCTGAATTCTTAAAAAAAAAATTCCTACAAGTGTTTCACTGATTACATGATGTTTTATTATTTTTTTCATTCTGTTCTAGTTTCCATCCTTCACAGTTCCTAGTTGTCTGGAGTGTTGTGGTAATGTTTTAATGGATGTTATACGGTGTTATTTTGATTTGCATAGAATTACTATTTAGTCTCGGGGCTTAATAGTAGTCAGGCCAAGTTGCACCTAGGAATGTTTATGTATTCTGTCGTGCCATAATTTGAGTCGCCTCACCCCTGAAGTAGGTTGGATATTCATTAGAGCTCTGGGATTCCGCCTAGACCACTTCGAGCCAACATCTCAACACTAAAACTACTTCAGATTGCCATTTAGTTCATTTGAGGAAATCCTAACAGAGGCAGCATTATTATTATTTTACAAAATAACCAGCATTATGTGAAAGACTCACTCTCTCTCCCAAGTTCATTTAAGTCCAATTGCAAGACGAATGAAGACGTCTAGAGATGAACTCGGGTGCAGTGGATAACCAGGGCGTTACCTATTTAGTTGCAGTCAGTTGTTGCAGTTGTGTAACACAATTATTCACATATCTTTTTGCCAGGGCTTTGATTATATTTAAGTACCCCTGCACAGATAAACTCTTGTCTTGTCTCTACTTTTCCAGTTTTTGCTGTTCAGCGGGGAACCACTTATTGTCCTTACAACATTTTCGTTTTTCCTCATCTCCCTACTTCTTAGTTTTTGCTTTTCCCTCTTCCCACCAGCACACACACACACACACACACACACACACACACACAGTTACACACACACACACACACACACACACATTGACCTGCTTTTCGTTTGTGGTAGCACGCTAAAATAAACGCACGCACGCACGCACTGGACACGCACGCACGCACGCACAAGCACGCACGCACGCACGCACGTACGCACGCACGCATGTCTAAGCCAGCACGTATACGCACGCACGCACGCACGCAGCCAGTAGCCCCCCCCATGCCCACCCACCCATATTCCCACCCACCCACTACACCCACCCACCCATCCATTTTCCCACCCACCCACCCATTCGGCCGAACCGACCCACCCACCCACCCACCCACCCAGGTGCCCCACTGGTGTTGGCCCACCCACCCACCCACCCACCCTGCCCAGTTCGTGTGCTGACCCACCCCATGACACGCACACACGCACGCTTCTCTCGCACGCACGCACGCACGCACGCACGCACGCACTCACGCACGCACGCACGCACTTCTGCACGCACTTCGGCACGCCACGCACGCACGCACGCTACGCATCACGCACGCACGCACGCACGCACGCACTGGCACGCACGCACGCACGCACGCACGCACACACGCACGCATATAGCAAGCAACAAGATATATTGCATAACACACACACACACAATTAACACACATTTTAGTAACACACACACACACACACAAACACACATCACGTTCACACACGTTAGCCTGGCTTAAAAGTACCTCCATATTCTGTGCATCTTGTGAATGGCTTACGAAAGAACAATATTGACCTGCTCTCTCTCTTTGTGGTAACACTTCCCCAAAATAAACATAGGGCTGTCGTACTTGAAGCTGGACTTTGACTGCAACGACCAACCTGACAAGAAGGTAACGTAAAACAGTTGTCAACAAAGATTGATGTAATTTCTACTTTCTAAATTATACAGTATGTGTGAGGCAGATAGTTATAGGGCCTGAGACGAGATCCTGTAGCAGTTTCAAAGCGTCAGCTTTATAAATCACCATATTCAATGAGCAAGTCCGCTGCAGGTAGAAAAGTCTCTCTTTCTATATCAATTTCTTCAGTCTATATGCTTTTATAACCAATGCATCTTCAATGTCTTGTGTCAACTTTTCGCGAGGTCTGTCTCTGCCTCCTTTTCTTGAAACTGTACCCTGCATCATCGTTTCCTCCAGTCCACCATGACCATTAACGTATCCAAAATGCCCTAGTTTTCGCAACAGAATCTGTATCAGCCTCGTCTCCTCCATGTTCAGATCGTGTAGGATGTCGACGTTTATTATCTTCTTCTTGACGCAAGATATTCTAAGAATGTTTCTGTTGCATTTCAGCTCACAAGCTCCTATTTGTTCTTCTTCAGTAATTGAGTAACAACGTATGACTCCCATGCACACGTTGCCACCAGATAGATGCATTTTCTTCATGCTGTTAAGTCTCTGCATTGCCAAAGCTAGTCTTTTTTCTGACTTTTTGTGTGTGTATAGTGGACATCGTTGTTCATAAACATTTAAAACCTTATTTACAAAAGATAAGTAAATTTTACATGGAGCAGCAGCATTAACTAGGTTAGGGCACTTACTTCCTGCCATGACGGTCATGCATTCGAGTCCACAATCAAGTGACGTTTACGTTTCTTCATCCACTAAGACTGAGTAAAGAGTATACAAGGAAATGTTCTAGCAAATAAAGATAATTGTCATAACATTGGCCATTTCACAGGTCAAGTGGTAAAGGTCTATAAAACATACATGTTTAGCAACACATACGTGAAAGGCGCGCTGAAAAAAAAAGATAAATAATGGCGACACAAACAGAACAGTGCACAATTATTGGGGAAGGGGGGGGGTGGGGGGGAGGTCTCTACAGTAAAACAGAAATCCCCGGCTCCTTCCTCAAATCAATTTATATTTTAAAAACAAATCAACCGCGATCAACCTACTACGAGCAGTATCAGTTATATTTGTGGTCTGGTTTATCTGTACCTCTTATGTTTGCTAAGAAATGTTAATTGCACCAAAATCAGTGACTCGGACCGGTCCTGTAGTGAGGGTTATTGTCTCAAAAGGTAGTTTTTACACATGACCACCCATGAGGACTGGCATATTCATAAATTTCCTTCAATCTTCGGACTGCCAACCCGTGATGACATAGACAACCAAACGCAGTAAACCTTCAGTGTATCAGCCTCCATTCTCATAACGGAAATGATTAACATTAGCGGCTTAAATGTTACTTACATACATACAAATCCTCAAAACACAGGAAGCACATTCAATGCCAAAACATTCATTTAGAAAAAAAACCTGTTAGCATGTTTCATAACAAGTCTGCAGGCCAATTATAACCCTGTCTGAATCAACGAGAACCGGAATGAAATGCTGCAAGTCTCAGTAAATGTTCCACCTACCGTATATGATTGTGTTCCACAGCGTCTTGAGTTTTGTTTTTGCTGTCTCTGGCTCAAGCTGGTGTTCTAGAATGTCCAAGTTGTTTCTAGAATTTGGTTCTTTTTGTTGAGATGAGCTTGATGGGTTCTGACTATACTTCTGTAATCCGTCTCGCGGCAACACTGAGCGGAAACTAGGCTGTACCTTATACTTATTAGATTTTAACTGGTAATGCCTGGCGAATTTAGCACGACGGTTTGGAAAAATCTTATATTGTTGATGTTGGGCTTTGCGTAAAGAAGATGTACTGATCGTATCACTGATGTTAGGTGGTTCTGTCTTGGAAGTAACAGTTGAGTTCGGCATGGTTTTGAAAGACATGGTAGGTTTTTTCCTGAAATCCGAGTGTGTATGCCGGCGGTGTGAAGGTGAATTTGAAGTAATAGTTTCTGAAGGTGTAGCAGAAGAGCACACATCCGATTTAATAGATTCATTAGGAGTCGCTCTTGGAAATGTAGTCTCATTACGTCCTCCAAATACTGGCTTTTCCTCGTTGTATCTCTTATAAATAGTTTCGCTTGATTTGCTAACATTGTCATTGTAGTCATTCATTTTATAACGCCGTGTGTTTTCATTATTGAAATGGTTGTGGCTTTTGGCCGAATTTCCCTGGTCACTGAAAAAAACTTCATTTGTGGCTTCATCATGATTATAAGCAGCTGAGCCAGTAGCTGTCATCAACTTTACCTGTTTGGAGTTTACTTCCATCAGCTTTCGGTGTTGGAGATATAACTGACCTGCGGATTGTCTACAAACTGTTTATTAGGCACTTATTTTACTGACAAATTAACTGATAAATTAACACGATTTCACAGTCTACTACAAGTTGTCTTGTACTAGAATGTTAGCGATACTGCCTCCTCTTAAAATCGAATGATTTTCTCCAACTGTAATTTAGAACATTCTTAAAGTGATGCTAATTTAAAAACATCAAGCAGCGATTAAAAAAAAAAAAAAAAGCTGATAACATTATTGTTCACACGGTGTGAGATTTGATGCGAGAATGTCTGATAACTATTTTGTGTGTTGACTTCTAATCATATGTTTCACACAATCTCTTGTTACAATCTCATACTTAAATCAGTTATGACTA
>CAJHNH020002000.1:122500-130709 GCA_905116865.2 Candidula unifasciata
GATCGTTAAAACTGCGGGCTTCAAATGCTTCTACAATAGATGGCACCTCGGACAGCTCAGTCTTGTGCGTGACAACATACCGGTGTCTGAGGTTGACATGTCTGAGTGGAATAGTGACGACTTACAAGTACACGCAGTCAGAGTGTTGGGCCCGGCCCAGTTTGTGATTGTCAATGTGTACGCCTGCAATGTAAAGGTGGACACAACGAAATAGCAGAGTTTGCTCCAGACGAAGGAAAAGAAAGTCCCTTACTGCGGAGGTTTCAACGCCAGAGGAAACCAATGGGGCAATGCAATCACTAATAAACAGGGAGAAGACCTGGAGGATGCCCTAGTGTCTGCCGATCTAGTGTGCTTGAACGACGGAAAGCTTACATGAATGGCAACCCGACAAGGGGATTCTGACAGCGTAATTGACCTGACCCTAGTGTCTCCCTCCATTGCATCAGGATGCAGGTGGAACACACTGGGATACCATGACAGTGATCACTTTCCTGGTGGAGAAGAGCAACATTAGAGGCCTTGTAATCAATGAGCCTGCTATTATATACGTCCGTACAGGGCAAGATGCCATTAGCAAAATCAAACGGGGTAAAAGAAGAGCTGATCGCAGACGGCGGGAGAGATGAGCCCAGCCACCCCTGAGGAAAGAAGTAGTCAACATGGCGTGGCTAGAAAAAAAGGGAAGCTGTCAAGACATGGCAAAAGGCAAGGAAAATTGATCCGTCACTTTCTGAACGCCTGATCAGTCTGAAAGATGAGGTCAACTAGCAGACAATCGCTTTCAAGTTAAGTGCGTAGGAAGCCAAGATCGCGAAACGGAACGAATTCTGCAAGAGCGTTTGCTCCGAGGGATCTCTTGTGACATTCTGGTGCCTTCAACGGAGCATGCACTGTGCCGCACGACCAAGGGTATCCCTGAAATGCGTGATATTGATCAGAAAAAAAGACGTTATTACGTTTCTCGGCGTGAGGTTTGATTGCAGCTTCTCATTGAAGGATCATGTTGACCATGTGATAACAAAAAAGCTCGCAAAGGTCTATCTGCAATGAGGATTATGGCTGCTTCCAATATCGAGCAAAGACTACTAATACTTCTATTCAACAGCCTGGTCCTTTGCCCTATTGAATACGCTCTTGCAACCCTCACTGTCAGTGCTTGCCAGATTGAACGACTCGAAAAGGTGCAAAATGAAGCCATGCGCAATATTTTGGGATGTACAAGAGACACATCCTGTGTAGCAATGAGGTATCTACTTGATTTTCTAAATATGAACCAAAGGACCAGTATCTGGAAGGCTTGGGCATACCTTAAAATATGTGCTGATAAGAAACACCCACTGCTTCAAGCGCTTTTTAGTGAAAAGGGCGACAGGCTGAAGAGGGGAAAAATCATGGCTAGGTCGTGCAGAAGATGTTATTAGGCAAATATGCAGCCTAACCGACATCACCTCTGGTACAGAGTGGATACATGTGCCTCATGCGTTTATTTGTACAATTTCCTGTATTGCCACACTCAACAGGCGATGTAGAGAAGAGAATCCTGTTGCTGTTAATGCAGAGGTTAACGCTCTTATCAGTGAAAATGCAGACGAAGCAGATGTTCTAATTCAATGAGTATGATCTAAAGGGTTCAGGCAGGTTCGGCGTGAAGACAATGGCTTGAATCATTACATAATTCCACTATCCGCACTGTGCATGGAGTCCCCTTTAACTTTGTTGCAGGAGACGGAGGAATCGATGGAAATGAAAGAGCTGATAGGCTGACTGGGCCCGCTATCACTACCGACGGTCTGCCTATGGATCATTCTGATATTATTTATGCCCTCAGAGAAATTGGAAGGATAAAGGACTTTGGGGGCAGTGAATCCACATCAGTCGCTAGAACAGCAGACTTGGGAATTAAGATCGACATAGCAAAATATGCAGCCTAACCGACATCACCTCTGGTACAGAGTGGATACCTGTGCCTCATGCGTTTATTTGTACAATTTCCTGTATTGCCACACTCAACAGGCATACACGGTAGACAGCTAAAAATTCGATTTTTGTAAACAAATCGAGACGTGAAAATTTCAGCCACCATTTTGTTGCGTCCGGTGCGCAATAAAATTGTATTTTCATTTTCACGTTACTGTTGAGTTGAATTGTTTCAAAATCCAACATCTCAGCAATCGGGGCATTCCCATAAGCACTTTGTCCCCATTCCCAGCAGCCAGTAAAGAGTTCCAATACTAATTGTGCCAGTACCATTCTAATTAAACGTCCATCTTACCTTTCCTCTGAGCCTCGAGCATCTGCCAGAAACTCTCGTCACGCTCCGCTGCATCAATTTCCCCAGACTGTGGTGATCCATTTGCTCTTCCGAAGTGTACACGCTCTCCCTCAAGGCACTAGCCACGTCTGCCCTATCATGCATCACTATTTCACTAAGTTGTGTAGAGCCAGCCAGTGTGTCTGCCTCTTCATTTCTCAACACACCGACGTCTCCTTGTGAAAAAATCCAGACAATATTTTCATCACCCGTACCCCGCAGTGAAGCATACCACTCTGCACGAAGCGTTCCTGTCCTGACCTTTCTCAGCATGCTTTCTGAGTCAGTTGCTATCACAATGTGTGTGTGTGTGTGTGTGTGTCGCGTTCTCTAATCAGCGGAAAGCTGCAGTGAGCGCCTCCACCTCCATTCTTAAGCTTTATGTTGTGGTATCATACGCTAGGCTCTCCTGCACCAAACGTCGACCATTAACTTTTGCTAAGAAACCACAAGCACTTTTTGTGCCTCTTGACACTGAACCGCCTGTGTAAATAATCAAATCCTCTGAGCGAGCATTATCTTGAAATATTTGCTGAATTTCAACGTCTGTGGCACCTGCTGGCCAGTATCTGTATTCCCGGCTCAACGTGATTATGACCCTACACAAGTCTAACTGTTCGGGTGGCACTTTAACCCACTCCTCTTCTCGCAAACCTGTCTGGTTGTGTCTTCTGCCTGAGCCATCCATGACTTCGCTCTCATCAACCTCTGGCCCTTAACTGCGCCCAGAGCTTCGTGCAAAGAGTGATCTGTGTCTGAAGCTACCCTGCAGCTATCACGTTACTGTAATATGTTTTAAAAGATTTATGTTATCCGTTACCCTGGTTCGGGCGGTCACGGGTAATCGAAGTTTAAGCTTGAGTTTTGCATGCCTATCCGTTTTAATTATTTCAACTAAACACTTTATGGGATTGGAAAAAAACTTATTCACGAACAGAACTGAGTGCCCACATCAGAAGGAGTCAATCTACACTCTTCAGTCATGACATGAGAAGAAGAAAACTAGTAAATCGTGACAGTGGGTAAGTTAGAGGGGAGGAGAAGCAGAGGGAGGTTCAGAGAGGAGACTTTGGACAGTTTAAAAATATGGCATAGAAGATCATCTGTGCCGTAATTGAATGCAAGTACACGAGACAGAAGATTGCGGTTAGACGTGACTATTGATGCTACAAAGCATGGACTATATAGAAAGCAGTATCTTTTAAACCGGCGTTTCTAGGACATCCGCTAACTGTTTATATATTTAGAATACTAAGAGGTGTGGCAGCTTGCCAAGCTGATTACAACCTCCCCTCGATAAATTAAAGAGAATCATTGCGTGACTGACTGACTGACTGACTTTCCACCCCACCAGGACATCACACAAGCGACAAACACCCGATGACACAAAGTGCCACCATATGGATGAGGATCGCCGTGGAGAGGTCCCAGAAACCGCGTTCAGACATTTGGACATATTTAAGGCCTGCCTATATTGCGGCCCCTGGCAAAAGCCAGGGTGGGGCTTCAAATAACAAAAAATTTCGTCCTAAAAGGGACGAAACTGAATAACATATCATTGCGTGACCGTTTGGTTACGACTAAATCTGCTTATTTAGAGCGGATATTACACTTAACTTTTGTGCAATGCATTATGGAAAGATGTCAAGTATTTCTGCTATTTTTTATTCATTTGTTTCAACTAACCCCTATCCTGTTACTTACGTTTGTATTCGATTGATTAAACAAAATGCACCAGACATTTAAATTGAAAAGCAGGATGACAACTCTATAGTGTGAAGTATTCATAGTTTAGCAGGTTATTTCCCTTATTAATAAATGCCTGGAGATGGTAATAAAAAAAAAAAAAAAAAAGCAGAAACAAAGGCTCGGTGCTACATTAATGGCCTGAAGAGTTCCCAGCAGTGTGTCCTCTTCTTTTGTTATTGCTTTTCCAGGGTCTGCATTCTGAATGATTGATGCCTAGCGCTAAAAAAAACCACTTACCACTCAGTGGGACTTTCACAGAGCACACTCCTATCACGGCTTTCGTGGAAGAAACTCGATTACCATACGCCGTCCCAATACGGGACGCTATATTTCGTTATTTTAAAACCCCACTCCGGCTGAGTGAGATTCAACCCCACCAGGACATCCAACAAGCGACAAATACACGATGACACTAAGTGCCACCATTCGAATGAGGATCACCCGGGGAGAGGTCCCAGACACCTCGTTCAACTCTCATAGGTTGAGTTATATTAGGGCCTCTGGCAACTGCCATTGTGGGACTTTAAAACAACAACAAAAATTTCATCTGACATTGGGACCCAGTGTGATTTCAAGGATACTGCGGCTATTGTCGGGGACCCTAATACAATCCAACAGTTGAACTGGGTTTCTGGGATTTGTACCCGAGTGATCATTATCTAAATGGTGGCATTTTTTGGGGGGTCACCAGATGTTGGTAACTCGTTGTACGGTCCTTGTGGTGTTGATCGACACATAGAAACTCGACAGCAAACGCGCTTACACGTGTGGAGAGGAAATTAAAAACTTTAGTTCGCCAGCTCACTTATGCACCTTCCTGCCGAAAAGTCTTTTTATGTCACGTGCTAAACATCCTGTCTGTCCTGATGCTACCACACTTAGGACATCACCCAGCGATAAACAACCGATGACACAAGTGCCACCATATGGATGAGGATCACTGTGGAGAGGTCCCAGAAACCGTGTTCAGACAATTGGCCATATTTATGGCTGCCTATATTGCGGCCCCTGGCAAAAGCCAGAGTGGGGCTTCAAATAACAAAAAATTACGTCCTGAAAAGGACGTAACGATATAATATGTAAACTATCCTTTTTATCTGATACCATGCCGTCCGCTTCTGTTCTCTTCATCCACAGTGATGTATGAAATGATTAAAGTATTTCAGTTTCCGAGACTATGCTGTTTATGAGGAGGTTTTCTTTAGTTTTTGTGCAATTTGCATTTCTTAGTTGGCTCAAAAAAACTAGACCACAATTATAACCGATACTGCTCGAAGTAGGTTGAACGTGGTCGAGTTTTGTGTCTTGTTTTACATAAATTGGCTCAACAAAGACTAGTTTGAGAATAGACGTGGAGGCAGTCATTGCTGCCTTCCCTTGGCTTGAGAATCAGCTGTACACACATGTCGTCATTGTAACTGACTCACAGAGCATGCCGAGAAAGGTTGAGACAGGCATGCTCCGTGCAGAGTGGCAAGCATCACTTCAGAGGTCCCTTATAGTTAGCATTCTTTGGATATTTTCTCCAGGTCACGTCGGTGGGAAATGAGCGGGCAGATAGACTGACCGGATCTGCACCACTTGGTGGTGAACTGATATATGACATGCTGGATGTTGTGAGGGCCCTTTGGGAGCGAGTTAACAGTGCCGAGGAACAGTTAGATCTTTACGGTTTGAGGAGAATGGCACTGGGAGGAGTTACAAGAGGATCTGGCCGACGGTCGACACTCGAGGGAGGTGCGAGACTGATATACAGTCAGACTGTTACTGGTGACATCGGAATTTTAAACTCTACACTTGCTGCTGAAGATGGGACGGAGCGCTTATGGGAATGTCCCGAGTCCTGTGCTGTCGATTCTTAATTCAACATTCTTATCGGCTGTAAACTCCGTGGGAAAGTCCCGGCTGTCTGTCGACTGATTCTGGACATCAGTCTTATTCCAGAACATGAGTTTTGTGTGCACATTCATGGGGGTTTTTACAGATCTGACTTTTTGTGTGCATATTTTGTGTTGATTCATCTTCTCTTACGAAGGGGTACTCCGACCTTAAAGGAAGCCCATAATCGGTTACCTTTTACACATGCACGTTAATGAGACAGTATTTCTATCCCCCCACCCCCCCCCCCCTCATACACACACACATACCAATAGGTCCCAGAGCAGAAAAACACAAAAGAACACGTGTACATGCAACATGTTAGAAGGCCCTTTGTGGACTGATATGTTTAACAAAGACAGACCACAGTATGGACTATAGGAAAAGAAAAAAGCTTATTCCAGCCAACGCCCACCACCCCCCCCCTCCCAACCAACTCCGAAAAAACCTAACTTACAAGTAGGCACCAAGATCTGCTGGTCTTTTTACGAGGTGGGATAAGCGATAATATGTCGATGATGATTTTAGTGCTATCAGCTGACATACGCTGGAGGCGTTAATCTTTCGATTAATGAACTACATAATCATGCCCATACATAACGAAGGTTGCAATGATTAAAAGCAAGTATACGGCTCAGTTACACCAAACCCCCCCCCCCCCCCCCCAACTTCCCGAACCTAGCTTCCCAAGCTGGTTCTTTTTGTGTCGTGACAGATTTTAGCATATCGCTGTCGCTTGCTACAGTATGAAGGTGTTTCACACGAACGTAAGACGTTTAACAGAATAACTGACAGACAACGCTACAAAAACACATTTTGTGACAAATGTAATGCCCTGTTTCACATTTAATATGTTCCTTTCTTCTTCTTCAAACAATGGCTACTGGTTTAAACTGTTAGATAGTAGCTTACAGTCTTTTACATGTTCGATTTATTTTGGGCGGAATCTGTTACATGTGTCCGTAGGTCTAAGTTTATGTGTGTGTGTGTGTGTGTGTGTGTGTGGGTGGGTGGGTGGGTAGGTTGGTGGGTGGTTGAAAAGTTTGGGGGTGGGGATGGTTAGTTTAACTTGTTGTGTGTGTGTGTAGACTGGGAATACTGTACCATGAAATTATGTTTGTCTTAGAAGGGTGAAAGAGAAGGAATGAGGAAAGAGTTGGGAGTCCGTTGTACCCACAATCAGCTGTGGGGACACCAGGTATATGTAGTATATCGTCTCTCTTGGACAAGCGATCTCATACATATTATTAGAAAAAATTCAGGTATGTAATGGCTTCAAAGGCGAACTACAATCCCTCCTCGAAAAAGACAAGTCTTTTTGGTAGTTAGGTAAGTTGTTACCCATCCAGGACATCCCACAAGCGATAAACGCCTGGTGACACAAGGTGCCATCATGCGGATGAAGATCACCCGCGGAAGAGGTCACGGAAACCCTTTTCAGCCGTTAGGCCCCATTTAAGGCCCTGCTATATTTAGGGCCCTTTGCAAAAGCCTTATTGGGGCTTAAAATTAACAAAATATAATAATATCTGCTCGATTGTATTCATGCACGTCTACAACACGAATGATCTCTAACGTTCCAACGTGTATAGGAATCATCCTATTGTACGCTCTTTTTGAAGAATACTACGATACTGATCCATTACTACACAATAAAGGTTAAGGCTATGCCATCTTCATTTATGTGGATCCTTAGCGTCATATGCTTTTTGTACACAATTTATTTATACAAAGTATTCTTGAGAAGGCTCAGAAAACCTTTAGTTAAAAAATTCCATTCGAAACTTTACTTTTTCGGTTAATTGCCAAAACGTGGATCTCCTAACAAAGCCGGGTGACAAGGGATGGCCATCACAACTAAATCAGCTGTAAAATGCCATCTACAATTACCACCATCTTCAGATATTTTTTTCCGCCTCTCGGCCCTAGTCTTTCCTTATTTTCTTCTTCGATCTATCTATATCGTCTATCTATCTTATCTATTATCTATCTTTCTATCTATCCTATCTCTATCTATCTATCTATCTATCCTATCTATCTATCTATCTATCTATCTATCTATCTATCTATCTATCTATCTATCTATCTATCTATCTATCTACTATCTATCTATCTATCTATCTATCTATCTATCTATCTATCTATCTATCTATCTCTATCTATCTATCTATCTATCTACATCTATCTATCGATCTATCTATCTATCTATCTATCTATCTATCTATCTATCTATCTATCTATCTATCTTCTATCCATCTATCTATTATC
>CAJHNH020002001.1:0-275000 GCA_905116865.2 Candidula unifasciata
CAATAGTTCTGGGGCGAATCAAATAACAAATCTCGTGGATTTACTCTCCGGGATCAATCTCCGCAGTAGCCTCCCGAGAGTTAAACACATTTCAGTGTGTTAGCTGTATGTAATACAGATTCACATTAACCACACGTGAAAAGATTGCCAAAGTTATCTTCACGCTTGTAGTTTCAAAAACATGATAGTTCATTAAATTTCAATGGCAACAACAACATTTAGGTTTTACAACATTGAAACACATGTGCCCGAAAAACATTCATGACACTATCAAATAGGAAATAAAGCAATGTGACAGTGCCCTACGAGAATGAAGAAATGTCCGCCTAGGAGTACTACAAAGTGATGAAGACACACTTGAGCAAAAAGACAGTTAGATCTCTATCATAAAATATAGATTGGAACCTAATTTCAATCTTACCTGGAAAAATGAAACCACGATGCCAAAAGTTCTGTCTCAAGCTTAGGTTAAGCCCAACAGATGGCATGTGCTCGACAGGATCTCATTTACCAACCTATAGTTCACCCCTTTATAACTTTTATCAAGCTCCTCCTACATTACGCCTAAAATCATTCTCATTAAGGGATATCACAGCTCCTCCCTTGTGGGTGTATATTCCCTGTCAGTCAGTGACTGTACAACAATTGTTTGCATTCCCACGCTCACATTCTACAGGTTCAATTAAGCTGGTCCCAGCTAATAGGCCTAGTCACACCTCCAGTCTACTTGACCTGTCATCACAATAAAATCCGACTTTGTCAATTCTTCTGCCAACACTTTCCGCTAACTGTGTCAATAGTGACCGTCGGACCTGCCGTCGAGTTAGGTAACCTCAGGGGGAATTAACCACAATTAGCCGGATTTAGCTGCTCCTAAAAGTCTGGCTAGGAGATAAAATATCTGACACCACAAATGGTGTGCAAATCTCCAGTCAGTAAGTCTGCTTGGTCAGTCTTATCTCTGTACCTTAACACTTAACATCTGGGAAAAAGTTGAAGTGTTTGATATGACCAACGGTCCAGGAGAATTAAAGGTGTGATGTGGTCGTCATTAAGGATGTATCCAAATCCCTATTTTCCTGTATACTTTTAAAATACAAAGAAATAAAAGTAGGTTGAGGAAAGACATTCTGGAGTCACCGAGCGTATTGTCACACACTCTAACACATATATCAATCTCTCTTTCCCCCCCCCTCCCATCTGCACCCAGACACCAATATTTACTATCAGTACCTCTATTCCCTACGACTCTCAAGCCAGTCCCACACATTCATTGATCTGGGTCAAACACCTCACGCACTGCTGACCAAGTCCTGACCTAAATTCTGTCCCCGTTCGTATGCACAAACTTCTGTTGTTAGTTTAAATGGTACACACTTGTAAGGTTATTAGTTTTACCAGTATGAGTGGGTTATTTAGGGCATAGGCTATTTAGTCTGTACAGAGGACGGTCTAAGTTCGAATCCGCTTCTCTAGCGATCAAGAACGGTCGAACCATGTGTGATCCCACAGCCGATACTGATCTCTCTACAGCAGTGACCACTTTAACAGACATCATTTTAGGTACTCGTAAACTATAATTAACTTACCCAAGCATAGGAAAAGTCCTAGGCGTCACAGACCGCCTTTTTAAAATGAATTATACAGGCGTCGATTGACACGTCTGAGTTCCAGGAGAGCCGGCAGAATAATACCGCTAAATTTCATTTCAGGCTTTGGTAAGAAATAGTTCCTTGTAAACATGAGCAAGGAGTAAATCGGTTTCTAAGAAACCTCAAATAACTCCAGTAATATTTATCCAATAGTTGCACATTTGAAAGTGAGGTTAAGTCAAAGCAACTAGAAGATGTAGACATTATAATTTTGTCCGATAAAGGCATATATCGATACAAGGGACTATATACCTTCCCGGACGAGTCCAAGTTTGAATGTTGTCTCGAATACAGGTAAGTCAAGTTACCAGTCTTTAGGACTGATGTGTAATGGCTTATCATTCCACGACATATAGCAAAAAGTCCCCACCCCAGATACAGGTAATCCCAAAAAAGTTTTTTTTTAAAGGATGCCGAAACTCAGAGTCTATTGAGGCAGCGCTGAAAATTATCATCATCATCAGGTCCTTTGCCGAACGTCGCTCTCATCACAGTTTTCCTGAAAGAAACTCGGTCTCTCGCCAGTTCTCACACCCCAGTTACTTTCATACTCAAGGAGTCACTTATATCCTGCGCCCATCTTCGTGTCGATCGGCCCCTGCCCCTCCTTCCTGGTACCATGCCTTCTGCTACAATTTTTTTTCAAATCCGTAGTGGCGCTTGATATAACCAAAATATTTCAGCTTCCGAAAAAGGATCCTGTTTATTAGCCAATCGTCCTTGATTTTCAGATCTTTCAAGATGTCACTATTTCTCCTCTTCTTTGTCCTAGCTATTCTGAGAATCTTTCTATAACATTTCAGCTCAAAAGCCCCTATTCTCTTTCTTAGGGACTAAGAGATATTCCACGACTCACATCCGTGTGTAGCCACAGGAAAGATGCATGCTTTCAAAATTCTAATTTTTATCTCTTTGCTGGTGCCATAGACTTTTTAGGCTGTTCAATCTTTTCATTGCTGTGGCCATCCTCCTTTTAATTTATGCCAAACAGTCTCCATTGCTGTTTATTATAGAGCCTAGGTATTCAAAGTTTGTGACATTTTCAATTTCTTCATCATTTATTGTTATGTTTGGGTGACAGCCAGTTTTATCTGTGGACACCATTTTCTTTAAATTCAAGAATAGATTTTGATCTTCACTTAAAAAGTTATAGCCTTTATAAATAAGGGTGTCAGTAGTGCGAACCACTGCTTACCGCAAAGAAGATGGCGTCATATTGGGTACACCCTGGGAAGAAGCGAGCAGAAAATGGAAAACAGGCGCTGAAATAGGAAACCGATAGGTTAAAGATATGAGAACCTTTAAGAGAAACCATTACAACCCTAAATAAACGTTTATGAGAGGGGATAAAGATTCTGGACTGGATTCCACCACTGACATCGTAATAACTACACAAGGTAGAACGAAATGGAGGACTGGACTGTGAGCATTATTTGACATATAATGACACAACATGACGATGATGACGATATTTCCTATCTTGTCTAAGTAAATTAATACAATTTATATTTTCAATTACATCAAGCGCCGCTGGTGTAGTGGTATCATGCAAGATTCCCATTCTTGCGACCCGGGTTCGATTCCCGGGCGGCGCATATCTTTTTATTTTTAAATATAGTTAGTGTGTAGTTTTTTCCCTAAGATATAAAAAGAAAAAAAAAGCTGCGCCACCCAGGATACCACTACACCAGCGGTGCTGCTTGACATTTAAGAGAACGATAAGTCCAGGTCAGTCGTGGTTGCTGTAGCCCAGTAACCATCATGTTTGCCTTCGAAAGTTTAGAGATTAGTGATGTTTCCTTTCCCTATCTTCTCCTGTTTTTCTTTTTTACGTTCACATGCTGTAAATTTCGGCGGGAAGTTCTGGTTGTTCCTCCACTTCTAAACTTTGGTCTTTCCAGAACTTCCGTTTCCCCATGTATGGAGTAAGGGGGCAGTGGTTCTCAACCTGTGGGTGCCGACGTTTTGTTTGGTCGAACAACCCTTTCACAGGGGTCGCCTAAGACCATCGAAAAATACACATTCACTGAAGTTATGAAGAAGCAACGAAAATAATTTTATTGTTGGATGTCCCAACAACACGAGGAACTGTATTAAAGGGTCGCGGCATTGGGTAGATTGAGAACCACTAGTCTAGCAGATATGCCGTATTCGATGGTGTGAAAGGGTTCTATACAAGTCAACAGGGAAAGTTCACTCGCTGGCCTATTTAAACTGCTGCGTATACTAAAATCGATGAAGAGAATTAAAACTGCAAAAAACCCGCCCAATTGTGTCAGACAATTTCGCTGCAGTTATGGTCAGTACCATTATCATCATCATCGTGTGACCTGTCAATAAGATTAGGCCAGTGGCTCTCAACCTTCTTTATGACGCAGCCCTTTAATGTAGTTCTCATGTTGTGGCGATCCCCAATCATACAATTATTTTCGTTACTACTTCATAATTTTAATGATTATGTGTTTTTCGATGGTCTTCTGCGACCTACGTAAAAAGGTCGTTCGACCCAAAAAAAAAAGGGTCGCGACTGACAGGTTGAGAACCGCTTTGCTAGACATGTATATCTTTAGACCAGGCAGAACTCGATGGTGTTTGGGGGTCAAAATTACAATGATAGATTTTACTTATATGAACTCCCCGTGTAGGTTCCCAAAAATAAGAACTGACCTACTGCCCGACCCCTAACAAGCATGTCGTAAAAGGCAACTGATTAAGTATGTTTCCTGATAGGCAAAGAACCAACAGTGTGTATCTAAATAGATCAGAACTGTAAAATGCATGTGCACGCAAAATTCATGTTCTGAAAACAACGCCACAATTTAGAAGTGGAAGAAAAACCAAAATTTTCCACCAGAGTTCACAATTAACAAACGTCAAAAACAAGTAAAAAAAAAAAAAAACTTACCAGAACATTTCTGGGTACTTACTTTTTTAAAATACTCGATTGACCTGTGTACCCTTTTCTATTACGAATATTCGAACCCAAGACATTCATGTCAACATACAAGCGTATAATCACTGTGCTACAGCGACGGCCCTAGTTAACAAGGGCTGTGCACTATCCGAGACTTTTTTGACATTTGAAACGCTTTCATCGTGCAAGGGCCTGGTTCTGTTACAAATGAGGAAGTTCATCACATTTAGACTTGTCGAACTATGGTCTAGTATTTGTCGGGGGGGGGGGGGGGGGGGAATTATACTACACAACTCTTTCCACGCTTTTTATAGAAGAGCAGGGTAACGGGGTTAGGTTGGTTCACCGCCTTCTCCAATAAGGCAGACGTGGTTAGTGCCTTGTGGGAGAGCGTGTACAGTTCGGAGGAGCAGATGGATCACCAAAGTCTGGTGAGATTGATGCAGGGGGGAAGGACGAAAGGTTCTGGCAGATGCTCGAGGCTCAAAGGAAAAAACAGCATGTTCATACCAGCACTGTGCTACTAGTGTCAGACTCTGACATTATCAAAGGCTAACCTACGTAAAATTAATACCTGTGAAAAGAGACCCCTGAGAAAAGCAGCCAACTTAAGGAGCAGTGGGTCTATTCTTCCTGGGATCTCATGTTGTTATCTCAGTGACTGAAAAATCTGCTGAATGCTTTGGTTTAAACAACGGTTTAGCATAATAATGCAAGGTAAATAACCCATAAGTGCTCCGTTCGACTTCTAACTCAAGCCTGAGTCCGAAGAATCTCAGTCCATGCACGAACTCCGTAGCGCAGGCGAGGGTCCTGAACTACTTTAAGTAGGTTTTTAAGTCAAAATTTTGCCTGGGCAACGCCATAAGGCTACTCTTTCGGATTTCCAACTGCCAAGAAATGTTTTTACGTGCACAACAATACACAGTCTTACTATCCCAGAGACCAGAGTAAAGTTACCTTAAATAATGACTTGATGTTCCTAATCGTTATAATAATAATTCCCCGAATTGCCCTTTTCTGCGAATTGCAGTTTAGATGTTGTAGTTCCGCCTGCTTGGAAGCAGAAAGTAATGCCCGCACGGTGATTGGACAAGGAGACAGGGGAAGTCAACTGACAAGGCGCATATGAAAATGAATGTTTACGTTTTTTCCCAATGTAGGCTGGTGAGTAAACTAAGATCGTTACGTGATGGCATGAAATTATTGCATGTAGACTAGCACTTGATAAACATTCTGGTAGCGCAGCTCAGTTTGCAAATGCTCGATTCTTTGAATTTGGAGCAAGAAAGTTCTAATTCAGGACCTAATGGAACGATGAAGTGAGAGAGAATTGAGTATGGTAGGGTAGGAAAATACTTAAAACTTAAAATAGGTATACTATTAATTAAATAAGTATTAATAATCTCTTGTTTCTGACTGCTAATCAAGGCATTTGGGTTCAGATGTTTTCAACCACTTACCATTTTGCTTTGGCAAAGAAGATTAAGAATGTATGATAGTAAACATTAATGATTTGACAGTTTCGAAATTTGCAAAATTTCCACTTAATTGCGGAATTTGGCAGGAGATTGACAACTAGTTATTACTATATTAGCATTGTTTGGGTATTTATGACGTGTGCAGTAATTAAATTGCATAAATATATCAATTTCAATTTTAGACGAGGGTTTGGTACAGACGTCAACAGTGCATCATCCACACATGTGACAAATTTTTGTCTTTGTCCGTAGCAGAGATTTTCTGTTAATAATTTATTTCAGTGTCTATTAATTCACATGAAAAGCTCCCCGTGTGGGTTCTGGGGCCCTTATTGTAGGGAAAACAAGAATAGACCCACTGCCTACCCAAAAGCATGTCGCAAGAGTCGACTAATTGGGAGCTTCCTTTGAAGTCGGAGTGCATCTGCCTGAGAGGCAAGGAGCCAACAGTCTGCACACAAATGTGTCAGATCTGACAAATGGATGCACACACAACACTCAGGTTCTGGAACAGGACTGCAGTCCAGAAGTGGACGAACAACCAGAACTTTCCACCAGAGTTTGCAGCTGGTGAACACGAAGAAGAAGAAGACATGAAAAGCTCAGTTAAAAAATAAATGCAGGAAAATGCTAATCCTGGGTAAATCTGATCCCCATTGATTATATAAATATGTTAATGAATATGTAAATATGTTAATGAATATTCACAGACACATTTCAATAGACTGGTTACTTTTGGAATCATGAAGGTTGGCTGCAATGGATCTCTTAAAATTTGTTCCCCTCTTATATAGGCTGTACACCCGCTGAGGCCGCTGTTTGTCCATGTCTTGATGGTATCAAACATTTGTGCCACTGTTTCCACTTACTCCTTTGTCTTAAATTTTCCCCTTTAATATAGTTGTCATAGTATGTTAGTTACATCTTTTTATATGGCCAAACACATATCAACCGAGCTTTCAGGCAAGCCTGCTACATAGTTTGCAAGGTTTATGTTTAGAAATAATATTGTTATAAACACAATCTGTAATTTTTGTGTTTCTTTGTAAATTATTTTTATTTCAATTGACTAAAATCGTTTGGTAATTTAATTCTTATTTTTGTCATTGCTTGATTTTTCAGTTTTAGTTGATGAGTTTTTCAGCACAGTAGTAAATGGAAATGCTAAAGTCAGGTTCCTCAGTGGTGTTATTGCTGAAACTTTGATTGCTGTACGATGTCTGTGCCCTGTGGAGTAACCCAGTGATCGGTGCTGTCACTCCAAGTGAGGCAAAGGTAACACTTCATCATCATCATCAGGTCCGACTGGCGTGGGCGATCATGCCTCTCCACAATCTGCGATCTCCTGCAGCATGTATCACTTTGTGTGCTGACACACCTCCATCCCGTGCAACAAGACTGTCAAGAATCTTCTCTCGTTGTCTTCCTCTATCCCTCCTTCCACAGATCTTTCCAGTGGTCACAACATGTTCTATTTTCCCTCTTCTCATAACATGGCCGAAAAATGATGACTGTCTCCTTCTGATGTCTGTGATAAGTTGTCTTTGGGCTTCGGCCTCTTTAAACACTTCATACATACAGGAAAATGTTGACTAGCTTTTGTTCATAAATGTAATCCTCACAGAAGATTTGCACCTGTTTTGGAATACTTGCATAAATATAATTAGATTTTGATTACTTATGACCCCTGTATGGGTTTTGGGGCTTCATTTTGGAAGCAAAAAAATTAGACCCAATGCACTTTGACAAGCATGTCATAAAAGGTGACCGGTGAAGGGTTTGCTTCTTCCTTCTTCTTCGCGTTCACCAGCTGTAAACTCTGGCGGAAGGTTCTGGTTGCTCGTCCACTTCTGAACTGCAGTCCTGCTCCAGAACCTGAGTGTTGCGTGTGCATCAGTTTTACAGATTTCATTCTCTTGAATACAGACTGTTGGTTCCTTGCCTCTCCAGCAGATGCACTCCGACTTCAAAGGAAGCTTCCCAAGTAGTCGACTCTTATGACATGCCTTTGTGGAGGCAGTGGGTCTATTCTTGTTTTCCCCAAAATGGGGCCCCGGAGCCCACACGGGGGAAAGGGTTTGCTGAAATTGGATGTGTTGGTTCGAAAGGCACGTATATCACACCCTAGCTGTGAACCACAATACAAAATACCAACCACCCTTTTAAGGGCAGAAGAAGAGAATTATTTATGAAAACATAATAGTCTCACTTTGGGCGCATCGATACAGTCATGAACAATAACTGCAACACAATTGTATCCCTATAGTAAACAACATGGGCTAACATAAACAAGTTAAACATACAACATCTATTCATACAGCTGAAACACTGACTAAAGAGCCAACTAATGCTATAGTTGGTTTGAGACATTCTGTAAAGCAGGGCTATTCAACTACTGCCAGCGAGCCAAATTTGGGCCGAAGAAGCCTAGCAGATGGCCCACGGATCACTGCCAATTATATTGTAATAATTATCTTTCTATGCTGGGGCTGTTGCCCATGATAATCGCCAGTTTCAAAAGTTTGGCCTTTGAGTAAACCTGATTGTATAGCCTTATAGGATAAGCAAGTAACTTTAACAAAAAAATTAGAACACACTTCCTTTTTTTTTAATATTCAGAGGCATCTGGCAAGTGGTGGCCAGCGGATCACTGACCAGGAAAACACAGAGACTTGATAGCAGTTTTCGTCATGAGCAGACCTCCGTATATCGACATTGATAACATTATAGCACAGCTGCTGAGTGCTAGGAACCATCCAGGAAAACAGGTACTGCACACTACATTATATACTCTCTATCTTTACCACCTGTAATTACCTATTTTTACGGCGATGAAAACAGAGGGTGGGGCCCTGGGACCTGAGGATTTAAGGCCACATTGCTTATGCAGTTACCATGAACTGTGCAGGTTTGGGTTTGTATGTTTGTCCCTAACAGAAAATTTTTAAATAACTTAGTGAGGATTTCTTCTTCATGGTCACCAGCTGTAAGCTCCGGTGGAAAGTTCTGGTTGTTTTATTTATCCCCATCTGGACTTTAGTTTTTTACCAGAACCTGAGTTTTGCATGCACATCCATTTATTGGTTATTCTCATGCAGACTGTAGGTTCCTTGCCTCTTAAGTAAATGCGCTCCAACTTTGAAGGAGACACCCCTAATTATTCAGCTTTTGTGACTTACTTGTTGGATGGTGGGTGTAGTGGGTCTCTTCTTTTGCCACCACAAGGAGCCCCAGACCCTCACAGGGAACTGAGGAAATGTTCTAACCATTTGGCCAGTCACTTCTCAACATTATACTTCTGGCTGCTAATTCATTCAATACTAAAAAGTATGTAAGATCTTTTAAAAGATGCAGTCCATTTTATTTTAGCAATTTGATAATGTCTGTATGTAGAATGCTTGGTACTCTTGAATTAATCAAGTAACCAAGTAATCAAGTTTATTTATTGGTACTCTTGAGGACATGTGTACTGTTAAGAACTGATTTTTAAATATTCCTACATAGTTTGTAGAAGAGCAGCATCGATCATACCAGTTTGTCAGTCACCTGGTGATCATAATGTTAATAATGTAAAAGTATGTATTTACATATGCATACAGCAGTGTCACAGACATCTGGGTGACCTTGATGGTCCGTGGCTCGTAAATGGGCTTATGACAGACAAATTAACTATGACACACACTGGACCCGAACGCACACAGGGCACACATGACAATCTTTATTGCAAGTACAGATATTACAACAGACAGTTTACTTCCTGCTGTGTGGCCACCTATTCCCTTGACCCTCTGGCCGAACGAACTTTACAATCGCCTCGCTCTCCAGTCTTTTCCACAGGCAATCTCGAGTGTGCAAACCACACCTGTGCAGGGGACTTTCTTTCCTATCGTCACACTGACCAAGATATCAAAGCCTCTGTCGAGCACGGGGTCAGTGTGACAAAGCTAGACATTATCTCACAGAACATGTATTTAACTGATTTAACTGGTCATAAATAAATGGACACTACCTACTTATTGTGAAACAACACAGTACATTACACCATTTAAATACACAGCACAAAAAGACTATCCTATTCTAACAGGACACTGTAAATCATCTATGCAGTCACTAAATAAATATACTAACTCTAACGTTCTATCTCTGTCTCGCTAACACGTCCACTCAGTCCTAACACTACACCTCAAATCCCTCTGTTCTCTCACCTCGTGCCTTTTGACCGGTTAACCCGCTCAGTAAGACATGGGACAATCATGTTGCAAACTTGTTTGGAGCAGAGTTCACTCTTACTTGTAGTCTTCAAGTGGTCTCTACTGAGCGCTAGTTTTGCCGTCGCAAACAACACAGACTTGTCCAGTTATGCCACTGACTTTTGTGTCAACTCTGGGGTGTACCCTGAACACGGTACACCCTTTGTGTGGTCTAATCCGCCACATGACTGTACTCACAGGGTTCTGACAAGCAATAACCTAATTGGAGACTC
Organism: Candidula unifasciata; assembly: GCA_905116865.2. Classification (NCBI taxonomy): domain Eukaryota; kingdom Metazoa; phylum Mollusca; class Gastropoda; order Stylommatophora; family Geomitridae; genus Candidula; species Candidula unifasciata. The sequence goes on from CAJHNH020002001.1 coordinate 10,531, forward strand.
AGGCCTTCACTTGAGCATGCTTGTTCGTGCTTGTTCAGTGACTCAATGAGTATGCTTAGGAGGATAGCGATGGGCTGGGACTGAAGACTGGTTGGAATCTGTGAGGCAGTCACAGCTGACAAATATCAGTTTCATTTTCTTGCCAAAGCATGCAGGTGTAAAAGGAAATGAACAAGCTGATAAAGCTGCTGAGGAGGGCAGACAGATGAAGCAGTGCTCTTCTGGTCTAGCAGCATACTTTGTTCCAAAACATATTGTTGTTACCTTTCCTTTGGAGTAAACAAGGCGGACCAACATAGAGATCATGAGGCATGGTCAACACATGGCCTCCATAATACTGCCCTGGCTTTGTGATATGGAGAGAAGGAACACAATTCCTCACTTTAATTGGTTTTGAAAAAACATTTCTTAATGGAGGCAGGTCTTTCTAGTCACACTCACCATCACCATGGGTTGTGATTTGTATGCCTCCCTTTAGTACAGTATAACATTATTAGCCGTAGAATGAACCCACCTAGAATGCGAATTCGATTTGCAGAAAAAAAAAAACAGTTGAAATAATTATGATACATAGCTAATTATTTTTGTTACTAGAAAGATGTTCAGAATTTTTCCCTGCGCTTCAAAATTTGGCGAAAATGTGACACAGCATTATCATTAAATAAATTTGCAGCGCGCATAGCCACCTCCTTATTAAGGTGATGCTTCTCAATGTAAGATGCAACAGTTTCCCATGCTTTCAGCATTTCTCTTATTTTGCCAGAAGATTGTTGCTTTTCTTTTACCTCCTCCTCTGACAAACTTTCCTCCAAAACTTCTTGCTAAGAAACACAATGCAACTCCATAAGCTCTTCGGTGGTCAGCTCTTGCCTGTGCTCTTCCACAAGCTCTTCGATATCACTGTTATCCACCTACAGTCCCATGATAGTGGCCAAAGACAGAATCTCGTTGGCTACAGGTTCCACAGGTGCTGTCTCGAACCCCTCAAAGTCACAAATCGACAACTTTCTCGGGCCAAAGCTTCTTCCAAGCAGATGTTAGGGTTCTCTTGGTAACCCCTTCCTCTGCCTTGTCGATCATCTTGAGGCAGGCAACAATGTGGAAGTGATTTTTTTCTAAACTCTTTGAGATTGAGTTTAGTCCCTTCAGTCACCTGAAAACAATGCTCGAAGAGTGCTTTTTTCTTAAAGTTAGAAATAACTTGTTGGTCCATGGGCTGGAGTAACAGGGTGGTGTTGGGAGGCAGAAACTGGATCTTGATGGACTTAAATTCTTCAGGGAGGTCATCTTGTAGGCCTGGAAGATTCATGTACATATATCACAATATAACACAAGTTTGAGAAAATGTATGATAAAAAAAAAACACTACGAGGCTACTGGAATGAGTAGTAAACACAGAATGATGTAATATGCGCACAATCCGGGACTTCTGTAATAAATGGTTTTGTATTTCTACTCGTTGTCTAGGCGGTGTTCATGCGTGTGTGGTGGATGATATTCTGACACGCTTCACGTTACACACCTGGCACAAGCCGACACCGATGTGAGCTTACGAGACATTACTTTATTGACGTATTAAAACTTACGACAAACAGAATCGTCCAGTCGATGTCTAATTGAACCGCTTTCGTACACAAACTCACGCAGCCATTTAACGAACAGTCTTCTGCAGGCATTCAAGCAACGATGGGTCCCATGGATTCAACACTGACGTTTGGACATCTCACACGCTGGCATGGTCGATCTCAGCTTAACATTTCGTCGGCAGGTCTCCTTTCTCCTCAGGCACTCACGTAGACATTCGCACATTCAGTCGCTCGTCCTCTCGCTCCAACAGGTCGACACAAACTAAACTTGACCAGAGTCAAGTCTGACTTATACCACGGGTTCCTTTCACGTGACAACACGTGGTGGTCCTTTACTTTTCCCGTGGCGACCTTGGGTCGCATCACCGTGGTCCCCGTGATAACTAGTGGTTAGTCACCTATCTCCAGATTCTCGTTTAATCCAAGTATCTGGACTATCTCGGTGTTTTCGGTCAGCTTTAGACCTTCCCCCAAACCATCCTAAACTGGGTCGAAAATATCCCCCATTACAACTTCCAAGATTCATTTAATGGTTTTTAAATCTCAACACAATTACAAATGCCACAAAGACATTTTTGTTTGAAAGGTGTCAGTGTCAATTACAGGTTCAGCTCCCAGAGGCACACATAAGACATTTGTGTATATTGTCGAGGGACATCTTTATGGAGCAGCCCATGTTGGTTGAACTGGATGCACCTGTAAACATTGTTGGGGACATCCATGGTCAGTACGATGATCTGCTGCGCCATTTTGATTCCTGTGGGTACCCTCCGACTGCCAACTACATTTTCTTGGGTGACTATGTTGACAGGTAAACAGAACCATTTCAAAGCGTGATAGCTTTTTAAATTTTACATTTTTGGTTGCAGTTGAAAAAAAAACAATTTTGAAACCTTTTTTCTGCCGTTTATTCCTAGACCTTTTAGATTCACATTCATGCACCTACAGCAGGCATCTCTTAGTAAAGTAAATAAAAGGACTATTTTCCATGATTCCAGGCATATTGGGCATTGGGTGGTGTGGTCAGCATCATGCAAGCCAGCTTTACTTTCCAAGGCTACCTGGTACCCATTTAAGACTGGGTTGACCTTGGAGCCAAGATTATATAAAAAAAAAAGTCTGGCTCTGCTCACATTTGAACCCAAGACCTTTGGATCAGCAAGCGAGCAGCACACATGTTTTTACAGTCTTGTCAATGGACAGATCTGCAGATTAATTAAAGCAACCTTTTTTGGAATGTTAAACAAATGCATGAAGAAGTCAGATGTATTGGCTGGAGTGTTCAGATATGATGTCACAGCTCTACTAAAACAGGCATAACAGTTACATCTGCAGACAAATGAAGAAGAAGAAGAAGCAATAGCTATTAACAAGGTTATCATTGAATCAGAAGTCTCTTTCTCAGCATTCAGATAGTCTGTTGGTCATAAAATACCCCCCCCCCCCCTTCCCCACCCAGAATAGTTTTCTTAACAGTACTTATAGCACTATTAAATATGTATCCTCAAGGTACAAACAGCACAAACAAATTTGTCCAGTTTCATCTTGTTGGATGAAATCAATTTCTTATCATTCCAAATTTTTTTATAACAAATATGCAAGGGAAGTGGATGAACAACCAGAAGTTTCTGCAAGAGTTTACAGCCAGTGTTCGCGAAGCAAAGCAAAAGCCAGTTTACAAAAATTAACACAGACCGTAGAACTGCAAATATGCAAAAGAAGTGGATGAACTACCAGAAGTTTCTGCAAGAGTTTACAGCCAGTGTTCGCGAAGCAAAGCAAAAGCCAGTTTACAAAAATTAACACAGACCGTAGAACTGCAAATATGCAAAAGAAGTGGATGAACTACCAGAAGTTTCCGCAAAAGTTTACAGCCAGTGTTCGCAAAGCAAAGCAAAAGCCAGTTTACAAAAATTAACACAGACCGTACAACTGCAAATATACAAAAGAAGTGGATGAGCAACCAGAAGTTTCCGCAAGAGTTTACAGCCAGTGTTCGCGAAGCAAAGCAAAAGCCAGTTTACAAAAATTAACACAGACCGTAGAACTGCAAATATGCAAAAGAAGTGGATGAACTACCAGAAGTTTCCACAAGAGTTTACAGCCAGTGTTCGCAAAGCAAAGCAAAAGTCAGTTTACAAAAATTAACAAACCATATAATTATACTGTTAGTCAACAATTAGTAAAGAGGCAAAGAGTGACTTGCTGTGAGAGGTTAGTTAGTAAATTAAATATTATTTTCATCCACTTACCTAGAGCTCCGAAATATCTTGACACAATTTATATACAGTGCGGTTGCACCATTTATGCACAGTCAATATGAAAGCAATAGTTTTCTTCAAACACAAGATAGTTTGCACCTGACAACTGTCGATATTCTCCAGATATGGCTTCTAAATTACCTCTCTTCTGTGATGTACAAGATTTACTCAGTATTTCTTTCTTCTATTTTAGGGTGGGGGTGGGGAAGGGCTGCATGGTCTTGAGGCATGGTGTCCGCCTCGAGTGTTGAAGGTTCCGGGTTCAATCCCCGGTAAGGGCTGGGATTTTTTCGTGTGGACTTGGACTTCTAGTAATTCCCCCTGGTCTCTGGGTAGTGAGTGCTATAAATAAATTATATCTGCAATGCTGTCTAGTATGAACTTCACTGTCTTTTGTAATTCAGTTAGCTTCCCCCAGTGTCTCTCTTGACCAGAAGTTTTGTCAGGAAACGTTGTATCTGGGACAGTCTTGGAGGATGTGATCTGTTGTACACATGGCTGATTCATAAATCTTAAATTTTGTGTAAATATGGCTGCAAAGTTAAATGTGCCCTGTTCTAAGTCGTAGGATAACAACTTGCTCTGGTGTGTCCATAAAATGGTAATCGTCTTGTGCCAGTTTTGGTGGCTTTCTGATTGATTTGATTATTCTCTTCTTCTGTTGAAAAGAGACTGATGTGTCGGATTGTTCTTCAGTTGCATCTTCCTTAGCTAGTTTATCAGCTCTTTCCTTTCCAGGAACTCCATAAATGGATGGTATCCATTGCATTTCACTATTAACTATATGAAGATGGTCAAGATTTGCTTAGTATTTTAATACTTTTCTACAATGGACACAATTTGCCTAGTTTTTACAAGATTCACTTAGCATTTCACTATTCTGTGATGTACAAGATTCACTTAGCATTTCACTATTCTGTGATGTACAAGATTCACTTAGCATTTCACTATTCTGTAATAAATTCTGAGTATTTTATAACACTACAGTTTGAATTCCTTTGGGTGCATTTACCATAGCAAAGAAAAAAAAAAGTAAAGATCCCTTTTCAGGCCTTTAGGCGCATCGGGCATATGGGAAGAGCTTGCATATTTTTACAGACCAGTCGGCACTAGGTAATGTTGTCAGCATTACGACGGCCGTCTTTACTTTCCCAGGACGCACATCCTGGTACCCATTTGAGGCTGGGTCAACCTGCGACGCCCAGAACCATGATCAAAAGTATTTACCATAAAAATACCATTATCTTTACAATACCAAAAATTTTTCACATTCAGAGAAAATGTAATAATTGAAAAGTACAATCAGTGTTTGTTTTGTAAATTTGCTTAAGCAGAGGACGTCAATCCTTAGAGGTGATATGTTTACTTTTGGCCTACAAGATCAAGTACCCACAGAATTTCTTCATGCTGAGGGGGAATCATGAGTGTGCCTCCATTAACAGGTAACTATACTCTGATAGTGCCTGCAGCACATCATTTTTCTTATATCCCATGTGGTGCTGGTGATCACCTCTGTGCATCGCTTTCTGTCTTATGTCATTTCTAACAAGCTAGATGTTGTAAGGGCCCTTTGGGAGCGAGGGAACAGTTTGGAGGCACAGATAGATCATTACGGTTGAGGAGACTTGCTCTGCGAGGAGTTACTAGGGGATCTGGCCGATGCCCAACACTCAGGGGAAAGGCGAGACGGATATACAATCAGACAGTTATGGTACCTTTGGAATCGGAACTCCTGGCTTGCTGCTGAAGTGGAGAATTGAGCGCTTATGAGAGTGTCATGGATGCTATGATGTTGATTCTTAATTCAACATTTCTAACACATATTTTCCTCATTGACTTGATGCTTAACTGTCCAGTATCATTATTTTGAGGTTCCCCCTCTGCCTCTCTTCTGTTCCCATTTTCCCGTTGCCATGGTGTGCCTCAGTTTCCCTTTTCTCATGGCGTAAACAAAGAATGTTAACTGTCTCCTTCTGATATGAGTAGTCATTTCTCTTTGTGGGTTCATTTATTTCAAACCATTTACATTTTCAGTTTGTCCACAGAGTTCTCCTCATTGCCTTTTAAAACATACAGGTTCTGGGGACTTCCGTTTTGGATAGCAAAGGATAGACTCTCTGACCCCTAACAAGCTTGTCGTAGGTGACTAATTAGAGGTGTTTCCTTCAAAATCACAGTGCATCTGCCTGAGAAGTGAGGAACCAGCAGTCTGCATACAAATAAGCCAGATCTGTAAAACGGATGTGCTCACAAAACTCAAGTTCAGAATCAAGACCAGAGTCCAGGAGTGACTGAACAACCTGAACTTTCCACTAGAGTTTACAGCCAGAGAATGCTAAGAAGAAGTTTATAAACAACATCTTTGCTGATTGCACATACATTTTTCACCAAGCAGCTGATTATCCATTATTTACTTGTCTTCATCAAAATTGGGTCTTTAAATATCTAAAGAACTTTCCTTCTCACCTAAATTGACAGACCTTTGATTGCCTTTATGTTATAAAATGCTGCTTTTGCTTGAGCTCTTCTACATTGACCTTATTTAATACATCTTTTGTCTGCTGTTATCAGGGTACTTTAGTCTTTCAGTCCCCAGACAACCCGTGATATATTACTATTCCCCAGAAGACTCAGACATCAAGTGTCTTTTCATATTTAAGTTTTGGTCAGTGTATACTGAATAAATCTGGCAACCACAGAGGTATCTTTCATTCATGTTTCTTTCCTACAACACAGCAGTTTTGAAACTGAGTGCATTTGGATTTAGTAGTCATGAATAAAAACAAAACAGCGCTGTCAGCTTGATGTGGAGAGTGATCTCCATTGTGCCTTGTCCAGTATCAGACCAAAAAATAGCAGATATCATCAAGCAAAACAGATTCAGCCATTACACCAGTGATTCACAAACTGTGCGCTGCGGCACCCTGGGAAGCCACGAAATATTCGAAGATACACGAGTTTTGTTTGTTTTAATCTCTTACATGCGAATAACCCTACTTTAACTTACGCTAGGGCGCCGCAGAAAAATGTTAATAGAAAAAAGGCACTGCAACTAAGAAACACTGGGAAACACTGCATTACACTGATATTTTGGCATTAAATCACTAGTTCTTGATAATTGTTTCTTGTTATTTGACACTTTGATTTATGTGCATGTTTTTCTTCAAGTTCTAGTCATCAGTACTTGGGATTTTTCTTTTGTTGACCGTCTTTTTAAAAAATCACATTTTGTTGGGGAGGGGGGGGGGGGGGGTCGTGCCATATATCAAGGAAAGCGCCACCTATTAAAAAAAGGTTGGAGGCCACTGTTCTAGACAATTGACGATCTCCATCAGCACGGATTAATTCATGCGCCGACACTTTTTCTGTGTTGTGATAAAAGGCCATCAGGAATTTTCTGTACAACCCAGATATAAACAAGGTAACCGCTAGAACAGAATCATGTATAATAACTATTACAACACAATCATTTAAAAAAAACGGATTGAGCAGAAAGATTAAAAATAACGATTAGAACAGAATCATTGAAAATAACTACAACAGAAACATTTAAAGTAATAACCAGAACAGATACATACACACATTTTTTTTTTTTAAATTCACAGAATAAATCAGTCTTTGCCATTACTATATGGGTATAATAATAGCAATCACATAATAAAACAATCGATACTTGTGCTATAAATTTAGTAATGTAACAGTCGTGAATAAAGTAATCTATATCTATGCTATAAACAGTAATAATAATCATAGAATAAAACATTCTGTATTTATGCTGTGGAACGGTGTAAAATCACAATCACTTAATCATGCAGTATTTTCTTATGCTGGTTGGAATAACTGTATCCAATCAAGAACTGAACTGATCGAATTAATGCTGTAGCTTCAGTTCACATTTCTTCTGTCTGTCAGGATATATGGCTTCTATGATGAATGTAAAAGACGATACAACATTAAACTGTGGAAAACCTTCACCGACTGTTTTAACTGCTTACCAGTGTGTGAGTACTTATCTCTGGTTATTTGTGTGTTCTCCCTGTGTGGGTTCCACAGCCTCATTTGTGGTGGGGTGGGGGGTAAAATGGACCCACTGGCTCCCCGTAACAAGTTATGGTCGTTTCCTTTTAAATTGAAGTGCATCTGCCTGAGAGATGAGGAACCAACAGTGTGCACATAAATAAACTAGATCTGTAAAACTAATGTGCACGCAAAATTCAAGCCCTGAAACAAGATTGAAGTCCAGAAGTGGACAGCCAACCAGAGCTTTCCATCAACGTTTACAGCCAGTGAACATTAAGAAGAAGATGATTTGTCTGTTAGTCACATTTTAATTTCCAACATATGTAGTCATTTATAGTATTTGATTGAGAAAGAAAGCAGTATACCCAATAGGTATTGGTTTGGAAAAGGTCCCTATAAACATTTTTTGCCACATACCTATGCATGTGAAATTGGGGGTAGGGGGGGGAGTAGAGTAGTGGCTAGATGCTTGTCTGCTGGCTTGTAGGCCTTGGGTTCGATTCTTTATAAGACAGATTTTTATAGTTTACTTCATAGAGTTTTTGTATGTGTTTACGCCTATACAGGAAAGTGCCTATCTTATAACATACACATGTACATGTATGAAGCTCTCTGTATGATCTGCAACAATACCAGAAGTTGAGAAGTGGACAAACAACAAGAGCGTTCAAAAGGAGTTTACAGCTTAGTGGATGCTAAGAAGAAGAAGATTTTCTAACTTGTTTTGGATGTTTGTAGGAGTCGCCGTGGCAGAACAGCTAGACGCTCGTCATGGATCGGAAGGTTGTTGGTTCGCTCCCTGGCGAAGCATTTAAAAAAAAAATGACCTTAGCTCCCACTTCAACCCAGCCTTGGGTACCACGTGCAGTCCCGATAAGTAAAGGTGGCTGGCAGGATGCTGACCACATCACCCATCTTGTGCTGATTGGTCTATAAAATAAAGGTCTATCCCTATATGCCCTATACGCCTCAAGGTGGGGGAAAAGGGTCCATTACTTTACTTTGGATGTTTGTGCTTTCAGGTGCTCTTGTAGACTGTACAATATTGTGCATGCATGGGGGTCTCTCACCTGATCTTACCGATTTGGACCAGGTAATGTCAATTTCCTCCTCCTTCCTCCTCTTCTACCTTTCATCTCCTAATGAAGTGTTGTCATTATAACTAACTCACACAAAGTTCTGTATGTGACGTAAAGTAAAGGACCCCCTTTCCATGCCATTAGGCAAATCGTGCTATTTTATTGACCAATCCGCACTCAGTGGGCAGCCTTTACTTCCCAGGACTTTACTGAGTACCCATTTTAGGCTGGATTAACCTGAGAGCCAATGTCAAAGTTTTAAAAAAAAGTCAAGGACCCTTTTCCACGCATTCAGGCATATAGGCCTAGACCTATATTTTTATAGACCAATCGGCACAAAGTGGGAGATGTGGTCAGCATCACCCTGGTGAGCCAACTTTATTTTTGAAAAAAAAAAAATCAGCCACAATCTAGGATTTGAACCTACATCCTTCAAGCTCAAGGTGAGTGTTTAGCCACTGCACCACAGCCCCCCCCCCTCCCCAAACTTATTTATAGACATGTTCATCATTGGTTACAATTTAATGATAAAATGATCTCACTGCTCATCTAACAAGCATGTTGTAAAAGGGGCAGATAACATAGCCTAGCTGTAAACCACAACACCATGTGCCAGGCGACAGAGAAGAAGAAGAATGTAATGGACGATCTGTTGCATGCCCTGTGTGTCATATAATAGCCATGGCACAACAGGATGATGATGATTCACAATTCATACATTAGAGATCCACATGTGGATTCCAGAGCCCCATTTCAAGGGGGGGGGGGGGGGGGTGTGGAATAAACTCACTGCCTCCCTAAAAAGCATAGCACAGGATGTGACTAATTGGGAATGTTTCCTGTGAAGTCGAAGCGCATCCGCCTGGGAGGCGAGGAACCAACAGTTTCTTCTTTTGTCCTCTCACTGATACCTGACTGTAGCCCAGTGTCGTGGTTGTGTCCTCTCACTGATACCTGACTGTAGCCCAGTGTCGCGGTTTTTTGTATTTGTCTTGCACTTCTCTGGTGGCTGTAATCTCTTTGTTTCCGCTACACCATTTATCCATCTCTCTCTTGGTCTTTCTCTCGCTTGTCTCCCAGATGTCCTGGTTTAAAAAAAAAAGAACCAACAGTTTACAATACAAAAAAATAATCCAGGTCTGTACAAATTGATGTGTACACCGAACTCAAGTTCTTGAACAAGACCAAAGCTCAGAAGTGGACAAACAACCAGAACTTTTGGCTGGAGTTTACAGCTGGTGAATGCTAAGAAGAGGGATGAAATGCATTAGAGATAAATGTTTACTAAAGCTGAAAAAGAAAAAGTGAGTTTGTGTCTACTAAATCTTTGCAGATTCGCCAGCTTCATCGACCAAGTGATGTTCCAGATCATGGTCTGCTGTGTGACATTCTGTGGTCGGATCCCGATGAGGTACAGTCTCTGCAGTGCTGTGCCATAGTTGCCTTCATTTGTTTTGTTTTTGTTGTTAGTAACTGACATGGACACCTTCCGGTTAAACTCAGCAGGTGCTCTGTCTGAGGTAGGTATGGAAGTCAATTCTCTTCTCAGTACACTGCTTCTTTACACATCTCTCCGTGGTGAAGTGGTCAAATCGTTGGCCTCGCACTCTGAAGGTCATGGGTTCGTTTCACGGCTGGTTCGTTTAGTTCACAAGTGCCTTTTTTAGCGGACATTCCTGGGGATCGTCAACGGAGCTACAGAGTTTGTACTTTGTGCGATACTCTCGCCAGGCGGTTAGCCCTTCTGTGGAGGGAGACCGAGCCATATGGGATAAAACCTGATGCAATAAAGGCGATCCTCTCGACTTTAATCTTTACACCTCTGCCTTATCAGAGTGGTTTTTTTCCCATTCATTCAGTTGTAAAAGTTGACTTCCATTAAAGTCAAAGTGCATCTGCCTGAGAGGTGAGGAACCAACAGTCTGTATATAAATAAGTCAGATCTGTAAAATGAATGTGCATGCTAAACTCAGGTCCTTGGACCAGACCAAAGTCTAGAAGTGGACCGACAACCAGAACTTTCCCCAAAGTTTACAGCTGTGAACTTGAACAAGAAAAATCTAATTCCAGTGTCTGTGGTTTAGGGGTTGTGATTGCAGTTTCGTAATTAAGCAATACCTGGTTGGTTTAATTCAGCTGCAGGCAGTTTAGCAGCAGACTGCTTTGCATTGATTTTAACAGTGATATGAGCATTGACTCATTCAGAAAGCAATGGCAAACTGCTGAGCATAAAATTGCCTAGTAAAACCAAAACCAACCAGCAAATGCTGACTGACTGACTTGTTGATAAACAGAAATGAAAATTTGACCTCATTCAAGCAGCTATTAAGAGATTTTGCTTATAACTGCGATCTTTATAGCATAATGCTCGTTCATATTTTGCTTCTGTGGTCCAGTTGGGTTTTGTTGTCAAAGAATGTTTATCATTTTGTGTTTCTTGATGTCAATTGAGTTCTTCTCTAGCATGCTGGCTTGGGTTTTTCAAGTAGGCATCCACTGTTGTTTCATATCATGTGTTTTGGTTTTGGGTTCCTGTGGCAAGGTATTGCTTCTGATGTTTGTATTCTTTCCGTCCATCCTGCAGTTGGGAGGGAGGTATTTGGTGGCTCTGTTTGATGGTGATTCGTGAGTCTGATTGGTTGTTTTCTTGGTCGCTGTGAAGCGTTATCTTGTTAACATCGTGGGTAGTTTGGTTGGTAATGTTGACCTGTCCTTGAAGGACTTTTCATGTTGTCTTGTCATCACTTCCATCGTCTCACTGCTGTTCTCTGTCAGAGGTTTTCCTGATTGTTTGATGTTTGGAGCTGTGTTGTTCCATCTCTGGTGATGTTTTTTTAATTGTTTGATGTTTGGAGCTGTGTTGTTCCATCTCTGTTAATGTTTTCTTGATTGTTTGATGTTTGGAGCTGTTTTGTTCCATCTCTGTCAGATGTTTTTTTAATTGTTTGATGTTTGGAGCTGTGTTGTTCCATCTCTGGTGATGTTTTTTGTTTGATGTTTGGAGTTGTGTTGTTCCATCTCTGGTGATGTTTCCTCCTGTTCCCTACTCATCTCTTCTCTTAATCTCTTAGCATACTGTACACGTCCTGCTGATCTATTCCTATTTCTTTCTCTGTCCTTTCTATTTTGTTGTTTCTGAATGTCTTTCAATAGTGCTTTAGTTTCTGCTTTCAGCTCTTCAAGCGTATATTTTCTTCTCTCACCTTTATCTCTATGTATCAGCTTCGCTACATGTTCATAGTAGCCACTTTGGTTTACCGACTTGGTGCTCGTCTGCGGATCAGAAGGTCATGAGTCAAATCTGAACAGGGGCAGAATTTTTCAAAAAATATCCTCAGCTTCCAGGTCGACCCAGCCCCAAATGGGTACCAGGTTAAGTCCTGGGAAGTAAAAGCAGCCGGCGTGATGTTGACCATGTCACCCATAGGGTGCCGATTGGTCTATAAAATATAGATCTAGCACTATATGGCCAGTACGCCTGAAAGTGTGGAAGAGGATCTTTTATACGTTCATAGCATTTCTTTGCTTTAAAATGGGTGTTCTTTTGAGAGAAACAAACCTGTTGTTTAGGAAAAGGGTTACTTCATATGAAAGCATCAATATTATTTTTTTTAATCCATTAATCCACAGGACATTACTGGTTGGGGAGAGAACGACAGAGGTGTTTCATACACATTTGGGGGCGATATAGTCAAGGAGTACTTGAGACGGTTCAGCTGCAGCCTGATTGCCAGGGCACACCAGGTAGTATTTCATCGTAATTATCATCATCGTTATCAGCTGCCTCTTTTGCCGCTGAGGATGAGGAGAAGAAACAGTTTGCAGTCCAGCAGCTTAGTGGGTAGCGTTGGCTATTGTCATTCTGTGTGATGTGTTTTCATTGTCATCAGTCCATTTTGTTCTTGAGCGTCTTCTTGGTTTGACATCAGGTATTTAGATGTAGCACCTGTGATGGTAGGTGTTGTGACAGCATTCTGATGAGATGACCAAAGCATTTCATATTATAAGAGTTCTTGTTAGCATTTTGTGGATCATTACCATGTGCCTCGCTGATAAGCATAGTTGGCCATGTCACACGGTCAACAGGATCATAAATTATATCTGTGGTCCCCTGTGTGGGTTCCGGGGCCCCATTGTGGGGAAAACAAGAATAGACCCACTGCCTCCCCAAAAGCATGTCGTAAGAGTCGACTAATTGGGGAGCTTCCTTTGAAGTTGGAGTGCATCTGCCGGAGAGGCAAGGAACCAACAGTCTCTATTCAAGAGAATGAGATCTGTAAAACTGATGCACACGCAACACTCAGGTTCTGGAGCAGGACTGCAGTTCATTAGTGGACGAGCAACCAGAACTTTCCGCCAGAGTGTACAGCTGGTGAACGCGAAGAAGAAGAAAAAGATATCTGTGGTTTTGTCAGGCCCTGGGCACGTGGCCAGATCCAAGGTATCTCTTCACATATCCAAAAGGCACTTGCTTAGAAAAGTAAGTAGTAAAGTAAAGGACCCTTTTCCACGCCTTTAGGTGTATAGCAAATAGGACTAGACCTATAATTGTATAGACCAATCGGCACAAGATGGGTGATGTGGTCAGCATCACGCCGGCTGCCTTTACTCCCGGGGACTGCACCCGGTACCCACTCAAGGCTGGGTCAACCTGGGAGCTAAGATCATTTTTGAAAAAAGTCTGGCTCTGCCAGTGAGCAAACCCACGACCTTTTGATCTGCGGTGAGCGTCTAGCCGCTCCGTCACGGCGACTCCCTGTCCTAGAAAAATGACTTTGAAAATCCATCATCATTGTTAAGATTACGTTTGTTGGAAGAATATTGACGTTACATTTTTTCCAACATAGTTGCTGTATCAGCTTAATTTATTTACCTTGTTGTTTAAATTTCAGGTTGTGGAAGATGGTTATGCATTTTTTGAGAAAAGAAAGGTAGGTGATTGGTTTGCAATGTTATTCTAACCTATTTATGCAGAAAATATGTCAGCTTCTCCCCATGGGGGTTGGTGGGGGGGGGGGGGGGTAGACTCACTGACATACGACAGTAAAAAAAAAGATAGTTGCGTATCCTCTACAAGAAGATGTTGCAGAACCACCCCCAGCAGCATTTGTTTAACAGTTTGTGATGTTACAAGGCAATTTTCATTCAGTGTTTTGCTGTTGTTTTCAGAAAGGTTGGTTGTCGATACCGCTGTCGAAGCTAACGATTATGTCACAAAAAGATGACTAATTGGGGAGTGTTTCCTTCAGAGTGCATCTGCCTGAGAGGCGAGGAACCAGCAGTCTGCATATAAATATGCCAGATCTGTAAAATGGATTTTCATACAAAATTGAAGTGCTGGAATAAGACTAAATTCAAGAAGTGAATGAAGAGCTAGAACATTCTGCCAGAGTTTACAGCAGCTGAATGCGAAGAAGATATATCAGCTGTTTTGTTGTCCATGTGGCAGTAACATTTTTACATAGGCATCAAATGGTCTCTGAACACTTTCTCAGCCTGGTTGTACACTCTGAGATGTTCATTTATCCCTGGATATTATCCTCACATTTCGTATTACTGTCTACCTTGAACCTTTCCTTCCGGCACAGTTTTTGTAATAGTTATTATGACTTTGAATATGGCTGAAATATTTCACTTTGTGAAACATTTCTTCAAACAGGTCTTGTCAGTGCATCTGTATTTGTTTCCCCTCCCATGAAAGCAACACAAAGAAAGAAAACATCACTTTGATACTCTTTTGTATATGGATGCGACTCAACTAACTATTATTTGTCAAATTTGTTTCTATTTCGTCCGCAGCTGGTAACAATTTTTAGTGCTCCTAATTACTGTGGAGAGTTTGATAATGCTGCAGCTGTAATGATCGTTTCTGAAGATCTGACGTGCTCGTTTAAAATTCTTAAGGTAAGTTTTGTCAGGAAGGCTACTATATTTATGGGCCCAGAACAGTCAGTTTCATGCTGTGATGCTATAGTGAATATTCTACTACCATGTTTCTTACCAAAAGATAGGGTCTGATATTAATCTTTACTGTAAAAAAAAAAGGGGGGGGGGGGCACTAGGACATATTTTGGGGAAATGTCTTTTTTCAGGTAAAAAAAATCTAAATTTATTCGTGTACAACATTCTATATTGATTAAAATGCAGTCATGTCATCTTGGAGAGTCACCATGGTTCATCCGCTAGATTTTCACTTGTAGATCGGAAGGTCGTTGGTTCAGATTCTGGTCGAACCGGGTTTTCTTAAAAAATGACCTTGACTCCCAGGTCTAGCCCTATATGCCCAATACTCCTGAAGGTGTGGAAAAGGGTTCTTTATTTTTACTTACATGTCATCTCCTTCTGGAACATTGTCGTAACTCCAAATGCTTCTTCTTTCGTTCACCTGAAATAAGTTGTCTATATCAGCAATTTTGTCTCATATAAATTTCACTGTCATTAGTTCATTCAGTGGTTCACACAGAAAGTTATTGTTGCAACAGTCAAGAGTTGATTTCCAAATGGAGAAGATATTTTGTTCTAGATTGTTTGTAACCCTAATGTGGACCCAGCTTAAATAAGACTACTAATTATTTATGTGAGAATAAGAGGCAGTGAAAGGGTTGCCTTTTTTGTTATGCGCTAACTTTGTGTGCTTGAGTCATGATAGTATTGTACTTTGTTATCTCACAGTCCAATACAGTGGCCTTTGGTTTGTTCGCCACTGATAAAGTGTAGTGTAGGCTGTTGAGCAGTTCAATGATCTGGACTTAAGAGTTAGTTCTCTAATGAGGTGTAAATACTTGGGGCATGGTAGTACTGTGCTTAAGCTGTCTCACAGTCCAAACATTTTGTTTGGTTCTTTATTAATATCCTACCCCAGATGACGTCACAGGACAGTCCAACATTTTAGAGGGTGGTAAGACTGGGTTTCCCAGCTTTCTGATGTTTTTAACGACCCTAAAACATCTAGAACTGGCCCTACGAGATAGTCCAGCCTAGGTCCCACGACTGCATGCAGCCTAGGTACCACGACTGCATGCAGCCTGGGTACCATGACTGCATGCAACCTATCTAAAACCCCCTGAAATATTAGACTGTCCCGTGACCTGTGGATTTCCCCTGTTTGGGGTAGGATATTAATAAAGCACTGGTTTTGTTTAGTGTAGCCTCATGAGCAGTTCGATGATCTGGACTTGGGAGTCAATGCTCTATTGAGGTTTAAAGGACAGTAGAACGTTAGCTTTTGGTTTGTTTCTTTTAAAGGGGGAAAAAACAAGATTTTTCATTTTGCATCTTGAAGAATATAATTTTAGCCTAGCTGTTAATCACAACACAACATGCCGGCCACATTTTCAAGGGTGAACACAGAAGAAGATGAAGACTTGCTGTCTATTATAACTTATTTTTTATAATGTTTCTGTTTTCTGCCTTTATCTTACAGCCAGCATCACTTGAGTCTTCAAAACCAATTCCTGCAAAAGGCAAAGTAAGATGAGGTTGAATATCAAGTCATAGATGTTCTGAAGTAACAGACTGCTCACTCATGAAGTTCCAGCAAATATGTCATTTTAGTAGTTCGGCATCGTACCACACTGCATGTTTTTCTTGGAGAATTTCTACAGGCGTTTAGTTTACAGGACTTGTAGACATCTGACTCTTTCTGTTGTCTGTGGGGCTGGGGGCTGTTATATCAATGTTTTGTAGCAAACTGTAGTCCCGTGTGATGGCAGATTTTGTTTGTAGGATAGAGCTGTTATAGCATGTTCCATAACCAGCTCTAATCAGATGTAATGGAGAGTTGACAAATTTTGTTTGTAGGGAAGAACTGTTGTAACATGTTCTGTAGCTAACTTTAGGTCACTGCAATGGAAAAGTGACAGATGTTTTTGAGAAAATGAAATGTTATAGCATTGTTCCATACTCAGATATGATAATAATGTGTCTAATAGGGTAGGAGCTGTTATAACGTTCCGTTTTAATCAAAGTTTATGTGAAGAAAGGTGACATTTTATTTTTAGTGGTAGGAACCATTACACCAATTTCTGTAGCCAGTTTTAGAACAGTGCAGTGATAATGTGACACATTTTGGTTGGACTGTTATAACATGTTCTTTAGCCAGCTTTAGGTCAGTGCCATGAAAACGTTCCATTTTTATTTTGGTTGGACTGTTATAACGTTGTGTAACCCAACTTTATTTGTGCCATAAAAATGTGCCATATATTGGTTGGACTGTTATAACATATTCTTTAGCCAACTTTAGGTCAATGTAATTAAAATGTGATACATTTTCATTGAACTGTTATAATATGTTCTTTAGCCAACTTTAGACCAGTTCCATGAAAATGAGCCCTATTTTGGTTGTAAGATTATACAGTGTGCTCTGTAGCTAACATGTGTTCAATCCAGTGGAGAGGTAATAGTTTACCAATAGCTAATTATTTACTTACTATTTGCTTTATGTTATCTATAGAATAATTTCTAAGACCAGTCATTTTGCTGCAGCTTGTTGTGAGTAGTCTTTACTTTGAATCTCTGCTTGGTGTACATTTTGTTTTACTAAACCTGTCTTTGTGATAGTTGTTTTCATAAAAGCCACGTCTGGTCCTCAGAACCATGCATTGCCAATGTCTGCATTTCATTTTTCTCCTGAAAATTGTATAAATAGTTACACATTTTTAAAATTCATGATATTTTTTTACATGCATAAGTTTTATTTTACTAAACCTATCTTTGAAAAATGTTTTTATAATTGGCAAGTATGGTCCTCAAAACAAATTCAGAACCACGCATTTTCCTTTTTTTTTTTTTACTTCATCATTCTCCTGTAAATGTTTAAATAGTTACACATTTCAAACAGTCACAGTATTTTCACATTTTAAAATTGTATTTGAATTAACCTGTCTTTGTGAATGTTTTCATAATTGCCAAGTATGGTATGAGCAGATTCAGAACCACTTTATTATTCTCCTGTAAATTGTTTAAATAGTTACTAATGATACAGTCATGCTATTTTCACATTTGCTTATTTTTTTTAAATATTATAAATAGCCCGCCATTCCTCTGTGATATATTTGTTGGTGATCTGTGTTTATTTATTTTGTGGATTGCAAATTTTGGGTACTCAAAATGATCAAATAAAATGTGTTGTTTGAGACTGTTATCTGCACTTAATTAAGGCTGGTGGGCAGGCACCAGTTTGAATGTGTGATATAAAGAATAGAAGCCAGGGCAAAAGGGAGGGAAGAATGACTTGGATGAGTTCTTTTTCTTCGTGTTCGCCGGCAGAAAGTTCTGGGTGTTCCTCCACCTCTGGACATTAATCTTGTTCCAGAACCTGAGTGTTGCGTGCACGTCCGTTTTACGGAACTGTCTCATTTGTATGTAGACTTGGTTTCTTGTCTCAGGCAGACGCACTCTGACCTCAAAGGAAGCCTCCAGTCAGTTGTCTCTTACGACATTCTTGCTGGGGAGACAGTGGGTTTATGTTTGTTTTTTCCTCAATGGTGGGACGCAGTACCATCACCTGTTTACAATATGTTTCCAACGTTTGTGTAATGAAACTTTGTGTTGACTACTGACACCTTTTTAGACTTGTTATGAGTACTGGCGCCTTTTTTTTTCTAGAAAAATAAAAAAAATAGCCTTTGCCAGACTTAACAGAAATATATAAGTAAATAAATATAAAACTTGATGTACATAGGTTTCAAACCTATCACCTTTTTGGGGTGACGATCTTGTTAAAGTTTATTCTCCAAAGAAAGTTTTGTCTAAGTCGGTAAGTTTATAAACTCTGGAAAACACATTGGAAGTACCAACTAAAAGGTAAAAATATCCCAGCTTTGCTATGAATAGAAAATAACGTTCAACAGAAATGACAGTTCTGTATAAACAGGAAAGAAGACAAAGTTTGTTGGTCAGTTTCTGTACTCTTGCTATCTTGCAAGCGTCATTTTCTTTTTGTTCATTCATAACCCCTTTCTCCTCATAAGAATCTAAGAGAAAATAAATGACCTTTTTTCGAAGCGCATCAGAAACACATGATTGGTTAAAATTCTCAGAAACTCTACCCGAAAGGAATTAGAGGAGGAGTTGAAGCAGAAGAAATGTTGAGTTTTGGTCACTTTTCGACAAGGTGATATTGTGCGTCATATGTTTGGGGGGTGCAGCGGGTCTATTCTTGTTACCCCCTAAAATTAGTATTCTTCAGTGGCACCTTTCTGTCTTTCCAGACGATAGTCTTATACTGTGCTATAAGGAGGCATGAGAGACTCACAGCCCATGGCTATGGCGAGTGTGACTAGCAAGACCTGCCCGTGTCAAGAAAAGTCTTCCACAATGATGGCATGGGATTTCAGGGCCATTGTTAACAACATTTGTGTTTAATCGTTTTCTTTTCAGACGCTTAGCTCTCATCCTTTCTGCAATAATTTCTTCCTTCAGTCTCATTCCCTTTCTGATATGCCTTTTCCACACTACACGGTCCATGGCATTTTGTTCCCATGAGTCTGCCTAAATACCTGTATCATTCATGTCCCGCTTGCATACATCTTTATAACGTAGTAGAGGTTGGCCTCGACATCTTCTTACTGTCTTTAATTCACCATAAAGGACGTCCTTAGGGACTCTACCATCCTCCATTCTCCAAGTGTGACCCAGCCACCTGAGCCTTTGTAGACTGAGCATGGAAAAGACTGTTGTAGTACCTGCTCTTTCCAGTACCTCAGTGTTTGTGATTTTGTCCTGCCACTTAATGCCAAGTATTCTTCTTAGGCATCGCATGTGAAAGCTATTAAGCCGTCTCTCTTGGTGCAAATAGGTTGACCTAGTTTCACTGCCATAAAGCAGAGTGCTGAGAACACAAGCCTGATAGACAAGGGTTTTTGTTTTAATTGCGAGCTTTCTGTTCTCCCAAACTCTCTTTGTCAATTTGTTCATTGTTGTTGTTGCTGCCTTAACTATCCTGATGTTGATTTCTTGGTCCAGCAATAGTTTACTATTCACTGTGGAACCCAGATAGGTAAAATGGTCTACTGTCTCAAGCTCTTCACCGTCAGTGTAGACTGCAGGTCTGACACAGGCACCTTGCACCATAACCTTTGTCTTCTTTTTGCTGACTGTTAGTCCAAATTCACAGCACGAATCAGCAAAGGCAGATAGTAAACATTGCAGCTCCTCCTCTGAGTGGGTGGTTATTGCCGCATCATCTGCAAACAGCAGCTCTCCGATAAGTACCTTTCTTATCCTGGTTTTGGCCTTCAGCCTGCGTGCATTGTAAAGGCTGCTATCAGATCGAAAATGAATGAAAATACCACCCTCCTGATCTCGAAAGGCATGTGTCAAAAGAAGTGAAAAGTGTATTCCAAAGAGGGTAGGAGCAAGTACACACCCCTGCTTCATTCCATTTTTGATTAAAAACTCCTACAATGTTACACCATCAAAGTTGATTGTACCTTTCATACCTGTGTGGAACGACTCAATAATGCTCAGTACAGTAGGTGGACACCCAATCTTCTTCAGTGCACTGAACAGACTTTTTTTGACTAACCAGATCAAATGCCTTGGTAAGATCAATAGTAGTCTTAGTTTCATTATATATGGGAAGCAGTTGTAGGGCAGCGCCAAGATGCTTCTTCTCTCTCGTTGTTTAGTTTTTCTTGGTGCATGTTAGATAAGTATGTTCCCCATGTAGGTTTCCCGACTCTGTTTTATGGGGGGGTATATCTACTGCAGAGACCCCACCAGCAGACGAATATTAAGGAGTCTTTTCTTACAAGTTGGATTGCATCTGCCTGAAAGGCAAGGAAGCAACAGTCTGGATAATAATAAGTCTGAAACAAGACTACAAGTCCAGAAATATACGAACAACCAGAACTTTCTGCACAATGTTACTTCTGGTAAATGCCAAGAAGAAGATAAATGTGGAAAAAAATAACTTATTTAAAACTGAAATGCTTCGGTGTTTAAAAATATAGATGGAGACCAATGATTCCCAAACTGGGTGGCAAGTTTCCTTAGGAACTGTAGAAGAATCTTTGGGGAATTGTGAAAATAAAATATCGTAATACCTCAAATGTGTTTTTTTTTTGTGTGCAGGTAAAGTTGACTGCTCAGGGTGTGTTATGAGGTGTGGGCACTCAGGATCTGTCCTGGGAAGTGAAAAGGCTACTTAGAAAGAGGTCTAGTAGCAAGATGTGGACTACGAACTCGTATGCACTCATGAATTGGCCTAGGAAGGGATATCACTGGTTCTAACCTTTGTTGATTTACACTGAGAGTATAGAATTTTTAAATTTTGCTTGATATCAGGTTAAGATACATGATAACTTAGGCATCAGCCATGCTAAATAATCAGTCCTGAGTCACAACAAGGGTCATGTGTCTGAGGTCGCTGCTTGTTCCCTACAGCTTATCTTGCCACATAGCTCCCTTGGGCCAGATCTTCGGTCTCTACTAAGAGTCTGCAGGCAGTCTAGCAGTACATGCTCAGGAGTGAGTCTGTTCCAGTCACGGGTGGCAAATTCTGTGACACCTCTTTTATGTTGTAAGTGAACTACATCAAAATTTAGCCACAAAACAAATGTTGAAACAAAATAAACAGCATTTGGCAGGGGGGGGGGTAAATTTATACATAGCACATTTATAGGTCATTTCACTTACACAAACAAAAATTAATGAGTAATTAAACAAATAAATAATTTATATTATTGTTTCCTCATTATGTTGTTGAGTTTTTTCAGTTGTGCAGAATATTGGCAGCAATTATATTCTTGATTTTAGTATTTTAATAGTGCTTTATAATTTTTGAAATCCTTGTTTGTGGATAATTATATTATTGAAAATGTGCTCTGTAATTTTCACGACAGTTTGTTAATGTTCACTTTTTAAGTATTATTTTAAAATTTGGCATTTGGTTTTGTACACTTGTGTATGGTGACCTTGTATGGTTGTGAATGACTTTTATCGGTAAATATGATTGTGTATGATTGTAGTCTTTAGGATTTAGGAGGAGCTTGGTCTTTATTCTTGTAGGATTGTGTATCTGCCTGATCTTTATTCCTGTAGGATTGTGTATCTGCCTGATCTTTAATCTTGTAGGATTGTGTATCTGCCTGATCTTTTTTCTTGTAGGATTGTGTATCTGCCTGATCTTTATTCCTGTAGGATTGTGTATCTGCCTGATCTTTAATCTTGTAGGATTGTGTATCTGCCTGATCTTTAATCTTGTAGGATTGTGTATCTGCCTGATCTTTATTCCTGTAGGATTGTGTATCTGCCTGATCTTTGTTCCTGTAGGATTGTGTATCTGCCTGATATTTAATCTTGTAGGATTGTGAATCTGCCTGATCTTTATTCCTGTAGGATTGTGTATCTGCCTGATCTTTAATCTTGTAGGATTGTGTATCTGCCTGATATTTAATCTTGTAGGATTGTGAATCTGCCTGATCTTTATTCCTGTAGGATTGTGTATCTGCCTGATCTTTAATCTTGTAGGATTGTGTATCTGCCTGATCTTTAATCTTGTAGGATTTTGTATCTGCCTGATCTTTATTCCTGTAGGATTGTGTATCTGCCTGATCTTTGTTCCTGTAGGATTGTGTATCTGCCTGATATTTAATCTTGTAGGATTGTGAATCTGCCTGATCTTTATTCCTGTAGGATTGTGTATCTGCCTGATCTTTAATCTTGTAGGATTGTGTATCTGCCTGATCTTTAATCTTGTAGGATTGTGTATCTGCCTGATCTTTATTCCTGTAGGATTGTGTATCTGCCTGATCTTTGTTCCTGTAGGATTGTGTATCTGCCTGATCTTTAATCTTTTTTTCTTGTAGGATTGTGTATCAGCCTAATCTTTTTTCTTGTAGGATTGTGTATCAGCCTAGTCTTTATTCTTGTAGGATTATTTATCTGCTTTGTCTTTAATCTTGTAGGATTGTGTATCAGCCTAGTCTTTATTCTTATAGGATTGTGTATCAGCCTGATCTTTAATCTTGTAGGATTGTATATCAGTCTGGTAGGCTTTTATTGTGTAGGATTATCTATCATTGTGATATTTAATCTTGCAGGTCTGCTTGTAGGATTGTGTACAGGCCTCATCTCTAATTTTGCAGGATTTTTAACCAGACTCATCTCTCAGTGCCCAATGTGCCAGTGCTTTTTACATTTGTATATTTGCACTAACAGTCAATTTAAACACATCTATTTCATGTCTTGTTCAGTGCTTTTTGATCTTTCAAAACTTACAGATTAAACACAGCATTCTCATTTAGTTTGTTGAAAAAGTTAGCACATATTGTTTTATGTTTTGTTTTCAGAGCTGCCCTTAAGCGGGCGGTCGGGATGTTGTTTCGTGGTTTACAGCTAGCCCATGATATGCACACCTTGGTCTAACACATTCGATTTTAGCAGACCCTTAATTAATTAATTAATGGCCTTGTATGGCACTTGTTAAGAAGGGGTGACATATTTATTCTCCACGATGGATATCCTAACCCCAGGGAATGATAATTCTATTGTGTAGTTTTTTTCCCATATATCCGACCTAACTACACAACAATGTTCTCGTTATAGTTTCTCAATGGATGTCCTAACCCACAATAATATTTTCATTATAGTTTTCATACCATATATCCGACCCTAAAACAATATGCTCATTATAGTTTTCTCACTGGATGTCCTAACCCACAATGATACTCTTGTTAAAGTTTTCTCATCAGATATCCCACTCCAGAACAATAATCTCATTATAGTTTTCTCACTGGATGCCCTATCCCAAAATGATATTTCTAGTCATTCTGTTTTCTTACGGTAAGCCCCATCCCAAAATTCTGTTTATGCTGTTTTCTCATTGTATGTCCCATCCCATATTCTATTTATACTGTTTTCTTACTGGATGTTCTTACCCAAAATGGTATCCTAGTTATACTGTTATTTTACTGCATATCCTATTCCAACATTCTAGTTATACTGTTTTCTCACTGGATGTCCTTTCCCAAAATGATATTGTAATGATACTGTTTTCTCACTGGATGTCCTTTCCCAAAATGAAATTGTAATGATACTGTTTTCTCACTGGATTTTTCCCAAAATGATACTGTAATGATGTCCACTTGTCCTTTCCCCAAAATGATATTGTAATGATACTGTTTTCTCACTGGATGTCCTTTCCCAAAATGAAATTGTAATGATACTGTTTTCTCACTGGACCCAAAATGTAATGATACTTTTTTCCCACTGGAAAAATGAAATTGTAATGATACTGTTTTCTCACTGGATGTCCTTTCCCAAAATGAAATTGTAATGATACTGTTTTCTCACTGGATGTCCTTTCCCAAAATGATATTGTAATGATACTGTTTTCTCACTGGATGTCCTTTCCCAAAATGAAATTGTAATGATACTGTTTTCTCACTGGATGTCCTTTCCCAAAATGATATTGTAATGATACTGTTTTCTCACTGGATGTCCTTTCCCAAAATGATATTGTAATGATACTGTTTTCTCACTGGATGTCCTTTCCCAAAATGATACTGTTTTCTCACTGTTAAAATGATATTGTAATGATACTGTTTTCTCACTGGATGTCCTTTCCCAAAATGAAATTGTAATGATACTGTTTTCTCACTGGATGTCCTGTCCAAAAAATGCTAAGCTAGTTGTGGTTTTCTCATTGGATGTCCTATCCCAAAATGATATTCTATTTACACTGTTTTCTCACTGTATGCCCTATCTCAAAAATTGTATTCTAGCTATACTGTTTTCTTACTGTATGTCCTATCCCAAAATGATATTCTAGTTATACTGTTTTCTCACTGTATGTCCTATCCCAAAATTATATTCTAGTTATACTGTTTTCTCACTGTATGTCCTATCCCAAAATTATATTCGTTATACTGTTTTCTCCCTGGATGTCCTATCCCAAAATTATATTCTAGTTATACTGTTTTCTCACTGTATGTCCTATCCCAAAATTATATTCGTTATACTGTTTTCTCCCTGGATGTCCTATCCCAAAATTATATTCTAGTTATACTGTTTTCTCACTGTATGTCCTATCCCAAAATTATATTCTAGTTATACTGTTTTCTCCCTGGATGTCCTACCCCTTTAGCGGAAAGTTCTGGTTGTTCATCCACCCCTGAACATTGGCCTTGATCCAGAACTTGAGTTTTTGCCTACACATCCATTTTACATATCTGCTTATTTGTATGCAGATTATTGCCTCTCAGGCAAATGCACTCTGAAGGAAACACCTGTGGTTTAGTCACATTTTTACATGGTGTGGGAGGTCTATTCTTATCTCCCCCCCCCTCCCCCCATGGGGCTCCAGAAACCACTTTGTTTACCAATCCATTCTTTGTGTTCCAACCCATTTGTTGTGTACCAACCCATTTGTTGTGTACCAACCCATTCTTTGTGTACCAACCCATTCTTTGTGTACCAGAGGTAGACATTCAGTTTATGGTAGGGTGTGTGTGACTTCTACTCCACTCACTCAGTTCTAGCCAGTCAGCCAGGACTGTTACCTGTGTTGTGGCACTGCCATACACAAACAATGAAGCCTATAGAAATATCTAAAGTGCAAAGTTTTTTGTATGTTTACTCTTAATTAATAACAGTTTTTAAAAAGGGTGGTTGGCACATTATGTTGTGGTTTACAGCAAGGCTGCAAAATGGCCTAACACATCTGATTTCAGCAAACGGCTAACTGGTCACATTTCGCGACATTGTGAAAGTGCGGGAGGTCTCCCTCTCACCGGTGGGGTATCAGAACCAATAGTGTCACCTGTAATTAGGAACAAGAAGTTTTCTAGTTAGTTAATTATACTTGAGAGATTTTTTCAATTTGCTATGTTTTCAGAGTTAAATTTGTTGACATGTTTATGTTTATCCTTCATGAGCTGTTGGAGTTGTGTTTTAATTGTACTTTAAATTTAGCATCGTAAGTGTTTTGTATTTTAGTTCAGCTATTTTGAGTAATTATAATATTTAAAGACATTTTCACGTGTCTGGGTTTTGATGTCATAGAAAAATAAAAGCACACTTCTTCTTTAGCGCTGTTCTGCCTTTCAGCGTCTGGTTTTAAAGAGGCCTCGGGTGAGAGCCCTGCTGTCTTGCTGTGTGTTACATAGATGCTGGTATTACGACCTCGACTGTTCCTTCCATCTATCCATCGCTTACATGGTTAACCCCTGGCTCTACTTCTATTGTGTCTGAGTGACAGGACCCTCTGTGTTGAACTGGCTCTACTTCTATTGTGTCTGAGTTACAGGGCCCTCTGTGTTAAACTGGCTCTACTTCTATTGTGTCTGAGTGACAGGACCATCTGTGTTGCTCTACTTCTATTGTGTCTGAGTGATAGGACCCTCTGTGTTGCTCTACTTCTATTGTGTCTGAGTGATAGGACCATCTGTGTTGCTCTACTTCTATTGTGTCTGAGTGACAGGACCATCTGTGTTGCTCTACTTCTATTGTGTCTGAGTGATAGGACCATCTGTGTTGCTCTACTTCTATTGTGTCTGAGTGACAGGACCATCTGTGTTGCTCTACTTCTATTGTGTCTGAGTGATAGGACCCTCTGTGTTGCTCTACTTCTATTGTGTCTGAGTGACAGGACCATCTGTGTTGCTCTACTTCTATTGTGTCTGAGTGACAGGACCATCTGTGTTGCTCTACTTCTATTGTGTCTGAGTGACAGGACCATCTGTGTTGCTCTACTTCTATTGTGTCTGAGTGACAGGGCCCTCTGTGTTGCTCTACTTCTATTGTGTCTGAGTGACAGGGCCCTCTGTGTTAAACTACTTCTATTGTGTCTGAGTGACAGGGCCCTCTGTGTTGCTCTACTTCTATTGTGTCTGAGTGACAGGGCCCTCTGTGTTGAACTACTTCTATTGTGTCTGAGTGACAGGGCCCTCTGTGTTGCTCTACTTCTATTGTGTCTGAGTGACAGGGCCCTCTGTGTTGAACTACTTTTATTGTGTCTGAGTGACAGGACCATCTGTGTTGCTCTACTTCTATTGTGTCTGAGTGACAGGGTCCTCTGTGTTGCTCTACTTCTATTGTGTCTGAGTGACAGGGCCCTCTGTGTTGAACTACTTCTATTGTGTCTGAGTGACAGGACCATCTGTGTTGCTCTACTTCTATTGTGTCTGAGTGACAGGGTCCTCTGTGTTGAACTGTCTGGTGGCAGGGATTATTCTAACTAGGTCTTTCTCTGCAGAGTGGTTTGCTAGCTTGTAAACCAGGGTTATTCAACTGGCGGTCCGCTTGCCAAATCTGGCTCTGGAGGCCTAGTAAGTGGCCCACGGATAATTGCCAGTTCTATTACATCAGTGATCTTTCTTTGCCGGGGCTCGGGCATCTGGCCCCTGAGTAAACTTAGTTGAATAGCCCTGTAGTAGAGCATGCCAGACAAAGTACAAACTTTGTGATGACCCTCAGGGGTCTCTGAAAAATGTGCTGCCAAGAACTGGAAACAAACCCACAACCTTTAGAGTGCGTGGAAAATGCCTAGATCAATTCATCACGCACACAATTCCTTAACTCTTTCTGTCCCAAATTATTTACAGTCGATGCACTATGGGAACTTCACTTACTCGCTCCTCTTCTACCTTGTGGTGTAGGGGTTTGCCAAAGAGATTGCCAGACTTCTCTGTCAGTTTTATTTCTGGCTATATTCCATTCCAGTCCTCAGTCAGGGACTGTTGGATGTTGTCTTACCAGCAGACCACTAAAGGAACAACGGCCATAATTAATAAAATATTGGTGCATTACTTAAACAGCGAATATACATGTTTGACATGCCTGCTCTAGATCATGCTTGTCACAACTGAAGGTCCACTGGGGGCCATACGGGTCACATTTTGTCACCATGAGTCCACACACAACAACTAATTAGAGTCTTTTTCTTCTTATTTTCTCTACTCCTGGAATGACTCACAGCGTTAGGACATAGATCTCTGGAACAGGACCCTTCTGTTCACTTCGTATAAAGTATTTTTCAGTGTCTCTGATATTCACATATTCTGTGTGGTTGACCTCTAGCTCTGTTACAACTGTATCTGTGTAACATTGCTCTCTGTAGTTCCCTGTCTGCTGTCAATCTTGTTGCATGGCCAAACCTTTTGATTTGTTGTCTACCTATAAAGTTTAGTATTGATTCTGTGCTGACTATCCTCCTGATATCATCTTTCCTAAGTTGATCTTTCCTCGTTACACCTAGCATAGTACGTCAACATTTAATTTCTGTCGTAACTCTTTTTCTTCTGTCTTCTGAAGACAGTGTCCATGTTTGACATTGATAGCATAGTGTTAATAAGAATGCTGTGTTAAACAGTGTTTTTTTAGTGTTCATATTCATATACTTGCATTCCAAATTGGTGCCATTGATTGGCTTTATTGCATCTTTGCTGAATTTCTTTATTAATTCTTTCCTCTTCTGAAACAATGCTCCCTATATATGTAAAATCCATGGCATGTGTGCGTGGTATCCTGAATGTTATGGTGCACCTCCTGGCTGGTTACCTCCAACTTCAGCACCTTGTTTTGCAAGGGTAGACTGGTCATACTCGAGGAGAGTAGGCTCATCCCTTCGTCTTTTGCTTTACCTCGTTTGTTGTCCCAACCAGTTTCCCGCTGGGGGTTGAGATCCAAACCTTGAACTGGATTGCTGGGAAGAACAGGGTCCACCACGTGAAGGTGAGGTAAGCTTGAGCAAGAGGGGCTAATAGACGTTAAGAGTCTTGTATTGTGCATCATTGCTCCATTTGGACCCCTAACTTGAAGCACTCCAGTCTAGGAAACTACCAGAATTGCAAACACTGCTGACACAAGTTAGCCTTCAGTGAAGAGTCGTAATGCAGTGGATACCGTCACATTGTGGAGCACCTGAAAATGAGAAAGCTGATCAACTGGCAGGGGAAGGTGCGATAAAAGTGCAGCTGGATGTACCAGTCACATACCACCAAAAGAAAAGAAATAATTAAATCAATCAGGAAACCACCAGCCCCAGCACAAGACAACTATTTTATTATGGACAGATCAGAACAAGTCATTATCCTCCGCCTCAGAACAGGGCACAACCGATTATGTACACAAAATTCAAGATAGGTGTATCAGCCATGTGCACCTGTGGAAATATGCCCTAGACAGCAGAGCCTGTACTCCAGAACCTTTTGGCCAGAAAGAACAACAGTGGAACGTAAACTTTATGCACCCACTGAATGAACTAACAACGACAGGGAAATTTATACAAGAGACAAAATTGCTCATATAGACAACTTATTTCAGGCGAACGAAAGAAGAAGAATGTAAAATCCTTTGCTTGCTTTAACTGGTGTTTAAGATTTGATATTGGTGGTTCTTTCTTTTTTAGAGAATGTCATCACTTCTGTTTTGTCTGCGTTGATCTTCATATCGTAGTTGTTGCATTCTGAGTGAAGACTATGAATATGTTCTTGTAGCTGTACAGCTCTAGGTGCTATGATTGCCTGGTCATCGGCGAAAAGCAATTCATTTAGTAATTCTCAGATGTTGTCCCCTTCTAACTGGAGTAATATAACAAAATTATTGCAGGATATTTCTTTTGTGCAGTTTTAGAGAACACATTCCTACCAGGATGTTCAAGCATGTCTCTGTCTCACCAGTGATAAATTTCTCAACTGCCTTACTACAACACCAGGACACAGCAAGATCAGCAGTAAAGATTGTTATAACTATAACAAAGGTATACATTTATCAACTGTGTATAAAAACTTAAATTTAAAAAACAAAAAACATTAACAATGAAAAGAACACAACTGTAATCAGAAAGCAATATGCATTACCCACACACACACACACACAAATTTTCCAATGGCAGTTTGAGAAATTTTTTCTCTCAGTAAATTACCCATTGAACTCTTCATATGCACAGTTGTGGTTGTCATTTATTACATTTTACTTGCAAAAAGAAAGGTAATTCAGACTTGAGGAAAGTTTTTTTTTCTAGATCTTCCCCATATGATCCTTTTTAAATTGAAACAAAAACAGACCCACTGCCCCTTAATAAGCATGTCATAAAAGGCAACTAATTAGGGATTTGTAGAAATTGAAAGTGTTGGACCAAAAGCCATAGATATCACAGCCTAGCTGTAAATACAACACAATGTGCCAACTGCTCTGTTAAGGGTGAATGTAGAATGAGAAGAAGACTATAGATCACTGGCAGGAAGTTGAGTTACCAAACCATTAAAGAATATTTAGCTGAAGTCAGTGCTGTAGCAACAGACATTTTGAATTTACATAAATAATCAAAAGAAGACAAAGAATAAAATAAGATAGTATAAAATAAATTAGGGTTAAAATAAAATTAAAAAATAAAAGGTAAAGGACATTCTTCAGGCCAATGGCGCATCGGGCACATGATGCTAGACTGGACTTAATGTTCAACACAGTTTTATCTCATATTCTTTACTTATGGCCCCTGACTGTCACAGCTTTTTCTGGAAGGTATTCATTTCTGGTATTCACAAGCATGTCACATATTCAACTGTCCCGAACCCACGACTTTCCAAAACCGCAGGTGAGCATCTAGCCGCTACACCACGGTGACTCCCAATATGATACTAGAACAGGAAATAATTACCTGTGAAATGCGTTAAGGTCACTAACAACGCAGGAGGTGACAGGGTTAAGAATACCAGCATTAGAGAGAACGGTATAAGACTGTCTGAATTATATTGACAGACAAAGAAAGAAATGGTTCGGCCATCTAGTGAGAATGCAGCAAACAAAACTGCAAATCAGACATTTTACAGCATAAGATATGGAAGGAAGGTGAGAGGAAGACCAGGTAAGAGATGGATAAATAGTGTAGCTGAAATCTGCAAAAAAAGATGAACAAATTCTTCACCCAAGAAGCGCAAGACAAATACAGAAAACCAAGACACTGGGCTACAACCTGATATCAGTGAAACAGCAAAAGAAACTAAAAGAAGAATGGTTGGCCATTTTAGACCAGCAAGTATTTAGTTTTCATCTGAGAAAAACAGTAATTTGGTGGTCTAAATTATGTTTGTCAAAAAAAAAAAAAAAAAGGTTTAACAAAAACAAATCAGTGAAGGAGTATTGTAGAAACAGGTGCTGGTGATCCGTACAAGTTACACCCACTTCACTTGCGCTTCCTGCTCGAAACTTCAACAGCCAGACCTTTGTGTTATTCTTCTTGCCATGAGCATAATTTCCTGGTGTCCCAGCCGATGTGATGACCCTGTGGCACGGGATCAGCAGAGCCATTGGGTTGGTAGCCATGGCATGGCCGGCTGCTCGACTTGCTTGCTCATTGCCACACAACCTGGCCAGATCTTTGTAAGAAATGGTTTTCCCTATCGGAGCTGCCTCGGGTAGCTGCTGTAAAGCTTTTGCACAGAAACTATCTGGAGAGTACAATTTAAAAACAAAGCAGGTAAAATTATTTTAAAACACACAAAAATTTTTTTTTAAAAACAACAACAATAATTTGACAAACCTAAAATTCACTTCATCTGAGCATTGCGTGGATGTATGTCTTTTTCTTCTTCTTTTCTCTTACCGTTGTATCTGTACAACGTTACACTCTGTGGTGCCTAATCTGATGATGCTAATCTTATTAGATGGCCAAACAATTGGATTTGTTGTTTACCTATAAAGTTCAGTGTTGGTTCTGTGCTGACTCCCCTCCTATCGTCGCTCCTAAGTCAACCTTCCCTTGTTACACCTAGCAGAGTACATAAACATTTCATTTCTGTCATGACTATTTTCCTTCTGTCTTCTGGAGACAGTGTCCATGTTTGACACTGATAGCATAGCATAGCCTTGGCTGATGTAAGTAGACAATGAAATACAATGGTACCTCAGAATACGTCCACTTTCTGTAAGACCAAATTAGCATCTACCCTGTTTAGATGTGAAAAATATTGCTTGATATAGGACCTTTGTCGCCTGCTAGAACTTCTGAGCCTCAACCAGTTCCAAACGTGGAGTCTCCTTCCAAGCAATATCTCCTCCTCCTCTCAGCATCATCCTGGTAGACACTTGACTCTTCTCAGCAAGGTCATTTTTTGTATTTTTGTATTTAGCAGTGTTTACATTATTTTATGTTGAATTAAGAATCGACATTACATCACTTGGGACACTCCCATAAGTGCTTCGTCCCCCATCTTCAGCAGCAAGTGAAGAGTTCCACTTCCGATGGCCCCAGTAGCCATCTGATTGTATATCCATCTCCTTCTTTTCCCTAGTGTTAAGTGTCAGCCACATTCCCTGGTAACTCCTTGCAGCGCCATTCTCCTCAAACCATAATGATCTATCTGCGCATCCGCACTGTTCACCCGTTCCCAAAGGGCCCTCACAATATCTAGCTTGTCATACATCAATTCACCACCAAGTGGAGCAGAGCCGGCCAGTCTATCTGCCTGCTCATTTCCCAACAGACCGGAATGACCTGGAGAAAAAAATCCAAAGGATGCTAACTACCCATAACCTCTGAAGTGATGCTTTCAACTCTGCACAAAGCATTATTTTATTCAACTTATCAATGCATAATATGCCAAAAACAATAGGTTTTTCCATGGGAACGAATGAATAATTCTCCTTTTATTTCTTTTGGATAATTCCTTTGATATAAATCCAGTCTGGTATAAGTTCAAAGATCTGGATGGAACATACTGAGGATGTAGAGAAAACGTACCTGAAAACCTCTAAGAAATTAAAAAAACTCACCAAACTGTCTTAATCTCAGTCAGTTTATTATTACCTGGTAAAAGATGTATGAATGAAATAATGTATGAAAGGAGTGAGGTCAAGTGCTGAATGTCAGATGGACCTACAGGCCAAATTGATAAACCCTTTTGTAAATAACTTGGTTCGTTCAGTGTGTATGTGCGGTGTTGAATCCTGATCTGCTGACACTGTAATATGCTTTCTAGCAGATATGAAGTTCAAGTATCTTTCTTGCAGATATGAAGTTCAAGTATCTTTCTAGCAGATATGAAGTTCAAGTATCTTTCTTGCTGATATGAAGTTCAAGTATCTTTCTTGCTGATATGAAGTTCAAGTATCTTTCTTGCTGATATGAAGTTCAAGTATCTTTCTTGCTGATATGAAGTTCAAGTATTTTTCTTGCTGATATGAAGTTCAAGTATCTTTCTTGCTGATATGAAGTTCAAGTATCTTTCTAGCAGATATGAAGTTCAAGTATTTTTCTTGCTGATATGAAGTTCAAGTATCTTTCTAGCAGATATGAAGTTCAAGTATTTTTCTTGCTGATATGAAGTTCAAGTATCTTTCTAGCAGATATGAAGTTCAAGTATTTTTCTTGCTGATATGAAGTTCAAGTATCTTTCTAGCAGATATGAAGTTCAAGTATCTTTCTTGCTGATATGAAGTTCAAGTATCTTTCTTGCTGATATGAAGTTCAAGTATTTTTCTTGCTGATATGAAGTTCAAGTATTTTTCTTGCTGATATGAAGTTCAAGTATCTTTCTTGCTGATATGAAGTTCAAGTATCTTTCTAGCAGATATGAAGTTCAAGTATTTTTCTTGCTGATATGAAGTTCAAGTATCTTTCTTGCTGATATGAAGTTCAAGTATCTTTCTAGCAGATATGAAGTTCAAGTATTTTTCTTGCTGATATGAAGTTAAAGTATCTTTCTAGCAGATATGAAGTTCAAGTATCTTTCTAGCAGATATGAAGTTCAAGTATCTTTCTTGCAGATCCTGCTCTTTCCCCCATGAAGGTGGGGAGATCTATTCAACACAATCCCCAAGGAAATGGTACTTAGAAATAGGTCAGGAGAAAAATAGCATTCTGACAGATGCAAGCTCTTTTCAGGACGAAATGAACTATTTTTGTTTACCAACTTATGCTACGTGTTAAACTGAAACTTCACTACTACAATTAATAAATGCAAAATCATAAAACTTTCTGTGATCAAGCAAGTAAACTGGGCAGCAGGAGGGAACCATCAATGTCAACACACATTGGGCATTCCCAAGCAGTGATGCAAACTTGCCAACTGGTCAGCTCGTTCAATAATTTTTACTGTTTTGTGTGTACATCCATTTTACAGATCAGGCTTGTTTGTATGCAGACTGTTGGTTCCATCCTTCTCAGACAGATGCACTCTGACTTCGAAGGAAACACTCCTAATCAGTTGCCTTTTATGACATGCTCGGTGAAAAGAGGCAGAGGGTCTATTATTTTCTCCCAAAATGGGACCCCAGAACCCACACGGGAATTAGATTTTATAGATGATCTAGTAACATGCAGAGTGCAAAAAATATCTAAGCAAACATTATATGGTGACAAATGGTTTGTCCAATAAACTAAATAATGTTCAAATACAATACCTTTCTTTACAACAGAACTGCACAGTGACGGAACATCTGTACTAGCCACCTTGTGCATGAAATAGTCTTTCAGCCACATATAACACTCATTAGCAGGACGACAGTCTGTAATACTTCCATCTTGTTTTCCTGTTTTCAGTAATACAGGATGTCTGCAGATTACATGGAGAAAAATATACTATACCTTAGACACATTTTTTTTGGGGGGGGGGGGGGGGGGTGGGGGGATGGGTGCAGGAAACCAGCATGTTATTGATGGGAACATGTTTCCACATAAAAGAATGCATAAGGCAACATTGGAATCACCAGACCATATGACAATCAATCAAATAGATTACATATGTATAAACATAAATTTTTCATCATCCCTTTACGATGTTAGGGCTTTTAGAAGTGCTGATTTATTTACTGACCATTTTCTGTTGGTAAGTAAAATCAAGCTGAAGCTTAAAAGATATGTAACATCTTATAATCATAGAAACCAGTATAAAGTAGGATATCTCAGGGATAAAGAAGGAATAAATTTCAGTTACAATCTCTAATAAGTACCAGCTGTTGCAGCAGTTAGATGAAGAAGTAAGCACTGAAGCTGGGATCAAATCAAGTGAATTTGGAATGAATCTTGTGTAGAAGTTCTTGGCAAGAAAGAACGGAAACGTAAAGTGTAGATAACAGCAGAAACCCTTAAAATGAATGAAGAAAGGAAAAGTAAAAAGGCAGACTTAAACAATAGCAAAACTAGAGCTGCTAAAGCTAGAGCTCAGGAAAAATACACAGAAGTTAATAAGGAAGTTAAGCGGTGAATAATAAGGGCAGATAAGAGGAAATATTTAGACGAACTGGCACAAGAAGCGGAGAAAGCAGCAAAAAAAAAAGGGAACCTCAGAGACCTTTACAGTAACATAAGGAAATTTACAGATAAATAATTATAGTCAGCCAATTGTATCAATCAAAAATAGTCAAGGAAAGGTACTCACCAACACTAAAGATCAAATATACAGATGGGATGAATATTTTGAAATACTTCTGAATGGACCAGCCCTAGAGGTTTCTCTAGATATCTAGCCTTTGGAAATGGATCTGGATATCAACTGTGAGATGCCATCCAAAGAAAAATTAGTAAAGCTATCAATCTTCTGAAGGAAGAAGACACAATCAGACAGGTTTGCATCTTTGAGAACATTGGGCGAGGAGAGGAGTGGGTCAAAGTGCCACCTGAACAGTCAGACTTGTGTAAGGTCATAATCACACTGAGCCGGGAATGCAGAGACTTGCCAGCAGGTGCCATAGAGGTGGAAATTCACCAATTAATTCAAGGTAATGTTCGCTCAGAAGATTTGATCATTTACAAAGACGGTTCAGTGTCAAGAAGCAAAAGAAGTGCTTGGAGTTTCTTAGCAAAAGTTAATGGTCAACGTTTGGTGTAAGAGAGCCTAGCATATGATACCACAACATCCAGCTTAAGAATAGAGGTGGAGGCGGTCACTGCAGCTTTCCGCTGGCTAGAGTACACGACACACACATCGTGATTGTAACTGACTCAAAAAGCAAGCTGAGGAAGATCAGGACAGGCATGCTTTGTGCAGAGCGGCATGCCTCGCTGGGGAGAACACGGGTGAGGAGTATTGTCTAGATTTTTTCACCAGGGCATGGCGGTGTGTTGGAAAATGAACAGGTGAACAGATTGGCTGGCTCTGCACATCTTGGTGAAATACTGATGCATGATAAGGCAGACGTGGTTAGTGCCTTGTGGGAGAGCGTGTAAAGTTCGGAGGAGCAGATGGATCACCATAGTCTGGTGAGATTGATGCAAGGGGGAAGGACGAGAGGTTCTGGCAGATGCTCCAGGCTCAGAAGAAAGGCAAGACGGACGTTTAATCAGAATGCTACTGGCACCATTAGTATCGGAACTCTTTCCTGTCTGCTGAGCGCTCATGTGAATGCCCCGAGTGCTGTGATGTCGGTTCTTGAATCAAATTAAATCTTCTGAAAAAAAAAGAGGTGGCAGGTCCAGATGGTATCCCAGCAGAAGTTATTAAGGCCAATATAAACACATCAACAGAATTGCTACATAGATCATTTAGTAAAGTTTAGGAGGCTGAAGAAATACCTGCAGACTGGAAAGAAGGATATCTTGTGAAACTGCCCAAAAAAGGTGATCTACAGGAGTGTGAAAACTATAGAGGAATTATGTTGCTGTCAGTTCCTGGAAAAATATTAAGCAGAATTATTTTGAAAAGACTAAAAGATGCTATTGAAATTTTTTTAGAGATGAACAGGCAGGTTTTCGGCCAAACAGATCCTGTACTGACCAGATAGCCACATTATGTATAATAATGAAGCAAAGCATTGAACTGAATTCACCACTTTACATCGGATTTTTAGACTATGAAAAAGCTTTCAACAGCAATGATGTGGAATATCTCTGGAAATTAATGGGCTACTATGGAATCCCACTGAAAATTATTAACTTATTTAAGGCAGCATATGAAGACATCTTCTTCTTCTTCTTCGCGTTCACCAGCTGTAAACTCTGGCGGAAAGATCTGGTAGTATCACACTCCAAGAAGTGGAATCGTAAATCTATTTGGGCAGTGAAAAAGATGGGGGAACTGATAGAGATATTAAAATATGAACAAAAGGCAAGAGGAGCTTTCAGAGCACTAGGAAAGTTGTGGAAGTCAAAAGAAATTAAAATTAACACTAAACTTAAAATTTTCAGTTCTACTGTCAAATCAGTACTGTAGTATGGAGCGGAAACATGAAGATAAACTACAAACATTCACTAACTTGTGTCTGCACAGAATAGAGGAAATAAATTATATGATATAATCACTAATGCGGAGCTTTGGGATAGAACTAAACAAGTTCCAGTGGACCGAGAGGTGAAGAAAAGATGCTGGCGTTGGATAGGACACACTGTGAGAAAACCTAAGAATGATATAACTAGAATGTCTTTGCACTGGAACCCACAGGGGCCAAAAAAATAAAGGAAGTCCAACAATTACAAAACATGGATAAGGGAGCTAGAGGGTGAAATTTAAAAGATGGGGAGGACGTTGGGAGATTCAATTAGGAAGAATAGAACAACTTGTTTGAGAGCCTATGTTCTATTGGGCGTTGGAAGGCACAAGAAGAACAAATTCTTCTTCTTTGCATTCACCAGCAGTAAACTCCAGTGGAAAGTTCTGGTTGTTCGTCCACCTCTGGATTTTAGTCTTGTTTTTGAACTTTAGTTTTGTGTATACATCAGTTATATAGTTCTGTCTTATCTGTAAGCAGACTGTTGGTTCCTTGCCTCTCAGGCAGATACACTTTGAAAGAATCACCCCTAATTAGTCTACTTTTAGGACATGCTTGTTAAGGGGGGCAGTGGGTTTATTCCCTTTTCCCCAAAATGGAGTCTTGGAACCCACATGGGAAATACTTAAGTAATGATTGCTGTTAGAAGCTAAGGTGGCGCAATGGCTATCACACTTACTCACCAGCCCAGTGGTCACAAGCCTGAATCTTCACTGATGCAAATATTGGAAAGAAAAAAAAACTCGGGAAGAGCATACAAATGGTTATCAGAAAATGTTACGGGAAGTAAAGGCAGTTAATGTGATACTGACCATAACCCCCACTGAGTTTTGCACGCACATCCATTTTACAGACCTGGCTTATATGTATGCAAACTGTTGGTTGATTGCCTCTCAGGCAGATGCAGTCTGATTTGGAAGGAAACACCCCTAATTAGTCAGCTTCTGCAACTGCTTGCTAGTGGAGAGGGGATGTCTATTCTTCGTTCTCCAAAACTGAGCCCCAGAACTCACACAGCTGAATCTGATTAAGGATGTCTGTTAACATGGAGGAGCAGCTGGCCGAGTGGTGATAATGTCAGGCTCTCATGCCAGAGACCCGGGTTCAACCCCCCGTAAGGCGATGGAGATTTTCTGTTGGGAGCAAAATTAAACATCCTAACCTGCACAGTCTGTGGCGTTAAACCCTCAAGTTCACAACCTCCCTGTTTACACAACCCTAAAAGATGGTAAAACAGACAGTAGTGACAGTTACCATGGAAGACAAAATTCCTTCGAAGTCGGAGTACAGCTGCCCATGAGGCAGGGAACATTAAAACGGTTGTACACGCAAAAATCCGGTCCGGGTGAAAGCCAAAAGTCCAAGCGGACGATTAACCGGAAATTTCCGCCGGAATTCACAGCCGGTGAACGCCCCAAAAAAAAAAAAAAATGGAAGACAAAAAATATAAACTGAGAATATATCTCCGTACAAACCCGACATCTGCTGAAAATGTACTATCATCTTTACCACAAGGATGAACAGCATGTAGTCCAGCCTGGCAACTGGATATCTTTATGTCCCCAATAGGAGAAGTCACAATAAATTCTAGAACCTTTCCTGTACATGGGATGGTTGTTAGTAGTGACTTCATTTTCTCGACTCCGATCTTTCTGAAACAGACTGCTATATAGAGACATAAAAAAAAAGATTCAATTTTATGTACAATCATTGACAACTGTGTCCCAGTGTGGGTTCAGGGCTCCATTTTGGGGGCAAAAAGAACAGATCCACTGCCCCCCACCCCCAACAAGTGTGTCATACAAGGTGACTAATAAGGGGAGTTTACTCTGAAGTCAGAGTGCTTCTGCCTGCAAGGCGAGGAACCAGTAGTCTGAATATTAATTAGACAGATCTTTAAAATAAATGGGGAGTCACCACAGTGTTGGCAGCCAGACACCCGCCTTCAGACTGGAAGGTCATGGGTTCGAGTCCTGACAAAGCCAGATTTTTTTTCTTAAAAAATGACATTGACTGCCAGATCGACCCAGCCTTGAGTGGGTACCAGGTGCAGTCCTGGGAGGTAAAGGCAGCCGGCATGATGCTGACCACATCACCCACCAAGTGCCGATTGTTCTATAAAAATAGACGTCTAGCCCTATATTCCCAAAACACCTAAATGCATGGAAAAGGATCATTTATTTTTTTTAAATGAATGTGCATGCACAACTAAAGTTCTGGAACAGGACCAAAGTCCAGAAATGGATGAACAACCAGAATTTTTGGCTGGAGTTTATGGCCAGTGGAGGCTGAGAAGCAGAAGAAGAAAAAGAAGAAGATTCAGCAGCTCTAAATGGGTGATGTGGTCAACATCATGCCGGCCGCCTTTACCTTCCAGGACATTACCTTCTACCCAGGTTAGGTTGGGTTTACCTGAAAGCTCAGGCCAGTTTTAGAGAAAACCATCTGTCTAGATCAGCTGTTCTCAACCTGTCGGTCGCAACCCTTTTTTGGGTCAAACGACCCTTTCACACGGGTTGCCTAACACCATGATAAAATACATATTCATTGAAGTTATCAACATGAGGGCACTCCATTAAAAGGTCGCGGCATTAGGAAGGTTGAGAGTCACTTAATCCATTTAAATCCAAGATCTTCACACCAGAAAGTGATCATCTAGCTACAACACAACTACGGCTCCCTACTACTAGTTTTTTTCTCAGAGGAATTTTTGTGAGTATAGGTATGTAGGAGGAGCCACCGGGGTGTAGCGACTAGATGCTACCCTGCAGATGTGAAGGTCGAGGGTTCAGGCCCTTCCCTAATGGAGCTGAAATTTTCAACACGCCCTACTGAATCTGTGTGCTGCCAAGTTTCGTCAGAAGTTGCAATGGCGTTACTTGTGCATTTACTTCTTGTCTTATCAAAAAGGCAATGAAAGTTAAATTCATTACACTCCATTTTATGTGCCAAGTATTTGACAGTCGGCCACATTTGCATTCACAGGACTGTTTTAAACAGTACCATACTATGGCTAAGCTGCACTGAAATCATTACTGATATATTCTGTATATAATTGTGCAAGATTAATATTTTGTGTGCAGCGGTCCAGTTTTCTGCCATTTTTGCTTTCAAATTTTGTTCAGCATCCTTTACGAGCCTAGAGCCTCTGAGTTATAAAGTAACCCAGAAACTTATCATAACTTTTGAGTTTGTTACGAAATTAAATAAACTTTGAAATCTTATTCTCAAATGTGGATATTCACTGCTCCTGAGGCTGCAAACCCATGGTAAGTGAGTTATTATTTTACAAAATTCTTTTTTTTTTTTTAACTAATTATAACAGTATTAAAAATTTAAACATCATTCAGATTCAAAATATATATTCATTATTCTTTTAAAAAATATACACTTGGATAGGGATTGGAAATATATTCTCGATTGCGTTTTTTGTTACACCAACCCCTCTGCCATTTTTGGAAAGGGAAATAAATGCGAGCCAAGTCTGTCAAAATTCATGGCCTGAAAGAGTTGAGCAAACATAAAAACTGTAAAATATGCATAATTAACTTGAAAAAAAAAAGAATGTCTGATATACAATATTAGGTTTTAGGTTTATACAAAACATTCTACCGCACTGTGATATATTATATGACGAAGCTACCAAACCAATGATTACCTTGATTTTGTTAACTATAAGTATAACCATCTTTCAAATAACAAAGCAAAAAGTCAGTTTATTGTTTAATGTTTATGCTTATTCAAGGGATCAACATCATTGCACACTGTGCCGCACAGGGGTGTAACCCATAAGTGCTCCGTTCTTCTTCTAACACAAGCTTGAGTCTGAAAAATCTCAGCTCAGTGCACAAACTCTGTCACTTGAATTCGACCTGGCTGTTATATTGTGAAGCTCGCTGAAATACTTTTCGTTGGGTTTTATTTCTTTCCTACGAACTCTGTTGTACCAGCGAGGATGCTGAAATCCTTTTTTTTTAAATAACTTTTTTTTAAATTTGAAGTTAAAAATCAAAAGTCAGAGAAACAAATATTTTAATTTTCTGTTTTCAGCAACCACCATCTGCAAACGGAATACACTGGCAGTCGACAGCCACTGAAAACGCATCTTACATTAACAAAACAAGCAACAAATGAAATTAAGATACTTTCTGCATTTTTCACCAACCTTCTGTTTTCATCACCAACAACAAAAATCAACAAATTAGATTAAACTATCACCTCCACTAGCAAACGACAGCCACCAAAAACCCATTCTATATAACCAATTTAACAAGCAACATAAGGCAAGTTAGCTTCTGTTTTCTTTACCAACCTTCTGTTTTCTTTACCAACCTTCTGTTTTCTTTACCAACCTTCTGTTTTCTTTACAAACCTTCTGTTTTCTTTACCAACCTTCGGTTTTCTTTACAAACCTTCTGTTTTCTTTACCAACCTTCTGTTTTCTTTACAAACCTTCTATTTTCTTTACCAACCTTCTGTTTTCTTTACCAACCTTCTGTTTTCTTTACCAACCTTCTGTTTTCTTTACCAACCTTCGGTTTTCGTCAATAACTACCACCTCCACTGGCAGATGACAGCCACAGGAAACTTGGCTAAACTCATTCTATATATAAATATTAACAGCAAGCAACATCTAAGATATCTTCTGTTTTTTCACCAACCTTCTGTTTTCTTTACCAACCTTCTGTTGTCTTCTTCGGCCTTCTGTTTTCATCAAAACCAGCTGTGAACCAGGGTTGCCAAATAAATTTTTTAAAAACTCCATTTTAAGCCAAACTTTAAGCCAGAAAAAGCCAAAAAATAGTATGCCAAAAATTGACATCACAGCACTCGGGCATTTCCATGCGTGCTGCGTCCTCATCTTCGGCAGCCAGCGCATAGTTCCAGTCTTGATGGTACAGGTCACAATCTGGTTAAATTTCCGTCTTGCCTTTCCTCTGAGTATAGTGAGCCGGCCAGACCCTCTGATTACACTCAGGTGCCTTATTCTCTCCAGGCCATAATAATCTTCTTTCTCTAATAACTCCGTAACTTGTTCACAAAGTGCCTTAACCACATCTGCCTTGTCATATATCAATTCATCACACAGTGGTGCAGATCCAGCCAATCTGCCTGCCTGTTCTTTACCCACCACGCCGACATAGCATGGAGAAGGGATTCAAAGTATGCTCACCACCCGTGACCTTCCCAGTGAAGCTTGTCACTCTGCTCGAAGCACGCTGGCCACTCTGCACTCCCGGCCCAATGTGTTCATAACCCTACACAGGTCAGACTTTTCCTTTGGCACTCTGACCCACTCCTCTCCTCGCCCTATGTTCTCCAGTATGCATACTTGTCTAATAATGTCTACTGCTTGAGCCATCCACGATTTTTCCCCTTACATCATCTGACCCTTACCTGAAGCCAAAGCCGAATAAAATGCAACAGTGTACTCACGTCACATCAAAAGCTCTAGATTATATGTCATCATCAGTGGGTGGAACAAGTGGAAGATGCAGCGTAAACATTTTAAGCCTTAAGTGAAGGCGAGATAACGTGTATTTTTTTTTAAAATTAGGCATGAACATTTAGTTCTATGCAACTGTATTGTGTCACTTAGATAATTAATTGTGCGTATTGCACAAGGCAGTCATGCGATTTGCAACTGTACTGGCTTAACTTTATCATTACTTTGCCTAAGATGTTACTTAGAATAATTATAAGGAGGATAAGAAACACAATTACACCAGAAATCAGCGATGAACAATATGAATTTGCAGAAGGAAAAGGTACAAACAATGCCATATACATCCTAAGGGCATTGCCAGAAAGAGTTATAGAAGCAGAGATTGACTTGTTCTTATTCTTCATAGACTATACAAAAGAATTTGCCCGTGTGAAACATGAAGAAGTAATGAAACTGTTGGAAAAATTAAACATTGATGGAAAATATCTACGAATAATAAAAAATGTGTATCGGCAGCAAACAGCAGCTATAAGAATGAATTAACAACTGTTTAGGTATATTTCAGTGCATAAAGAGATGCGTGCGACAAAAATGTGTACTGTCACCTGATTTATTTTTATTATTCAGTGAATATTTAATAATATTTTTACTTGATATGCCCGGAATTGTGGTTGGTGGGCATAAAATAAACAATTTACGTTATGCTGATGATACAGTCATGATAGCAACAAGTCAGAAAGAACTACAGGAAATGTTATGTTATCACAATTGACGTCACTGCACATTGGGCACTCCCATGCGTGCTCAGTCCTCCGATGCAGCAGCCATTCCAAAGTACTTCCACTAATTTTCCCATGAGAAGCTGGTTATATTGTCTCCTATCTCGACCTCGAAGACGGCATAGACGTGTTTCACCATGTCTCACTCCCATGTCACGCAATTGTGCTAGTGTCAGGGATTCCACATTATCCACCAGTCCAGCGTTGACAATATCTGCTCTGTCCCTGCTTCTTCCCACATGCCCTAGTACAATGCCTGCCAACTGGTCCGCTCGCTCATTTCCCTTTACACTCGCATGCCGAGGTGTGTAGATCCAGATGAGAAAGGCTAAGTGCAATTTTCGGATGCTTTCTACCTATTCAGAGCGCATACCGCCTATTGCTATCTTCTGAAGCATATTCATGGAGTCTGATACAATTACTGCCTGTGTGGCGGTTTGTTCAGATAAACATGCAAATGCTCTAGAAGCAGTGGCTATTTCCATGGTCATGCTTGACGTGGTTGTCTGGTAAGCGCCGCTGTCCTCAGGTATTGTTTTCCCCCTTCTTTGCGCTGTGTATGCCCAGCGTTGATTCGCGCTTAACGGATCCATGTGTATAGATGATGATATCTTTTGGGTCTGAATGCTGGTCCATCAGTTCCCTTACCTATATGTCTACGACCGCAGGAATTTGATCCCTGTAGTAC
Source organism: Candidula unifasciata (assembly GCA_905116865.2). Classification (NCBI taxonomy): domain Eukaryota; kingdom Metazoa; phylum Mollusca; class Gastropoda; order Stylommatophora; family Geomitridae; genus Candidula; species Candidula unifasciata. The sequence goes on from CAJHNH020002001.1 coordinate 54,539, forward strand.
TTTCCGAGTGTGATGACAACCTTAGAGATGCCATGCATGTCTACTGGTGTATTCGTCCATTCTTCTTCGTGACTGATCATGCCTAGGTCACATGAAATGATAGACATTGTGTGGTAGAAAGTGGAAGAATGGGCCTCAGTTTGAATAATAGAGAAACAAAAGTAATGGTGGAACCAAAGAAAAGAATTTTTCCAAAATGTGTAATAAAAGTCAATGGTGTTATTTTAGGACAAATACTGGCGAACGAAAGAAGAAGAAGAAGGACAAATACTGAAATTTAAGTATCTGGGCACATGGATAACATCTGATGGAAGATGCATCGCCGAGATTAGAAACAGAATATGACATGCAAAAATTTAATTTTATAAAATGAAGAACATCTTAAGCAATATATCTCAGTCATTGAAGGTTAGAAAAAGAATTCTTGCTTGCTACATACATCCAGTTTTAACATATGGTAGTTAGTCCTGGACAATCGGTAGGCAGGCCAGACAATTTCTTGAGTCCTCAGAGATGTGGTTTTACAGAAGAATGCTTAGAAAACATTGGACAGCCAAAAAGAGTAGCCAAGAGGTTTTGAAAGAGGCGGGAGCCCGAAGACAACTTATCACAGACATCAAAAGGAGACAGTCCTCACTTTCCGGCCATGTTATGAGATGAGGGAAAATTGAACAGATTGTGACCACTGGAAAGATCTGTGGAAGGAGGGATAGAGGAAGATAACGATAAAAGATTCTTGACAGTCTTGTTGCATGTCATGGAGGTGTGTCAGTACACGAACTGATACATGATGCAGGGAATTGCAGATTGTGGAGAGACATGATCGCCTACTTCCAGTCGGCAAGGCACCTGATGATAATGACGACTGGCTTTTTGATGGAGTTTTCAAGCGGTGTTTTTCCAGATTTTTCATATTTTTATGTTTCTAATTCTTGGTACAATAGTGCACTGACATAGTTTACAATATGCTGCCTCTGATTCGTCCAAAGATTTGTTGAGCCATGGTATGTTTTTTTTAAGTACTATTATACTTGCGATTGCTGTCATAAGATGCTTTCCGCTTTTTTTGTTTGTTTGTTTGTTTGTTTTTGATGACATGGGCATTGCTAAAAGTAATAACGCAGTTGGAACTATGTCTATGTCATCTCTACTTTATATCCTCAGGTAGTTTTTGAACAGTCTGAATCACTTGGTATCAGTGGTGGGTTTTGGTTTGTTATCCCGCTTTTATTCTAGTAAATTAACATTCTCTCCGAGTAAACTCCCACCACCATCACAGATAAGTCTTCTAGTCGACGTGACTTCGTACTGCATGAAGTGTGAATGTACGATGATTTATCCATGACCTGCTTTATTACAGGTAAATTACAGAGGGCCTTGGTTTATCGCAGTCACGATCCGTTTAGGAAAACATATTCATACACATGCTGTTTGTTCATACATTAAGAGATGGCGCGAATCTCATTGAGTCCGTGTACCAGCTGTAGCAGGACATCACAACCAAAGATAAACCGAAATAAAGATGTTAACTGTAGGTCTAAATTGCTGTTGTTAAATTAGTGTGTTTCTCACGGAGGATCCATGAAGAAGGTGTGAGCACGGCTTGTGTAGAAAAGCCATAAAAAAAGAACCCAAACAAGCCAAAATAAGCCAGCTCTTTGACAAGCTAGTTCAATTTTAAATAAATCAGATTCGTGGAATCTGGCTTAGAATAAGCCAATATAGCAACCCTGCTGTGAACCCATTGCCACCGAAAACCCCGCGAAAAAGTCTATATTTAGCACGAAGACGTCATTAAAAGACGATGTGGTTTGTCCACTAATCAAACAGCATGTTCTGTAGAGAACGTCGCTCTCTCCAGGACACGCCAATTCTCCAGCTCTAACATGCAGTACATTACCTCGTCACAATATGGGTTGCAGTTTTTCGTTATTTTAAAGCCCCACCCACCCCGGTTGGAGGCCCAACTATAACCTAACGGTTGAACGGGGTTTCGGGGATTTGTGCATATAGGATTCTCATCCGAATGGTGGCATTTTGTGTCAATGGGTGTTGATCGCTCATTGTGCGGTCCTGGTGGGGTGAACATCACTCACTCCAGCTCTGTGTGAGTTCTTAGCCAATAGCCATTTGGTGTCCATAATTTCATGAGCTGAAAACGGGACATCACACACCATTTTTAGCTGAAAACGGGACATCCCAGGCAGTTTAACTCCCACCCCCCCCCAAACCTCAAATTTTTCTAGAATTTATTATTATTAGTATTGGTTCTTTTCTTCTCAATCACTCTATCTCAGATGGGAATCCGGGAAAAAAAAACACACACACCACACACAAAGAAGAACAAACCCAGTTACATATGAACTAAAAAAGGGGAGGGGGAATGGGGTGACAATATGGAACAAAATGTGTTTAAAACAGACATATTTTAGGGGGGGGGGGGGGTGGGAGAGGGGGAGAGACAAGACATTTTTCCACACTTGTTACCGCTTGGCAATCCATCGCTCAACCACTCTAGAATCAAATAATTAATCAGGTGCCGTTTCTACAATACAGGTCGGCTGCAACGGATCTCCAACACGCCCTGGACATACATGCTCTCAGATTGTTCGCCCATCTCATATCACCCACCTACTTGTATCGCTGTCTGCCTCTTGCCTGCCCAGCCACCCGAGAAGCACAGGTCAAATAAAATACAGAAAAGCTACGAGCGACACTGGGCTGGCTACAGGCCATCAACAATGTAAAACGACAAGCGAGTAAGACGTCAGCTGACGAGGCGTGTCCCCAACTATCACGGCTACAGTTTGTTAGGCCAAATTGCACTTGAAAACTTTCAGCTGTGGTTGACAATTGAATCGTGAATATTTTTTACCCGCACACAATCTTTTAATAATAATAGCTACATTAATGTATCATAATATATTTTAATGAAAATATTTAAAGTGTGATAACGTGTTAAGAAAAATAAATATTATATTTTTCAAGAAATAAATATGAACTACCGTGTTTGTAGTATGTGGCCAGCGTGTCCCTGTAGTAAACAGTTGACGGCAGGGGACAGGAGGCTGGCGACACAGCGATGTTGTGGATTTAAATTCTGTGTAGTTTCAGGGACACCTCTTGTTGATTCATCGAGCGTGGTGTTTTTTGGGTATAATTTCTTTATATAGTGTTACCGACGTAACTTTGCATTGTTGTTTCGTTTTCAACGGCAATAATAATTAATATATCTTCAACATGGTTTAATCATAACAACACATCACAATAATTGAAATTTCAATTAAACTGAACTGAATCCATGATGCCTCAGAAGCACCCGATCATACCTGGAGGAAGACCCAGATCCTCATCTTATGACGACGTTCTGGATTTAGACGATGCTAATGAAGGACTATGTGGTACTTTGTTCGTTAATCTTAATGATCGTAATTGTACAGATGGACACAGAAGGAGTGTGGGTAGGACACACATGACGGTACACGGCAGCGCCAGTAATTTAAACCAGAGCGACGATACTTTTGACAGTGATAGCAAGCTTAGCTCCGGGAGTTCTGCATTATCAGGACGTAAAGGGTTAACTCTGAAATCCATGCGCAGAGCTGTAAGTCGGGTATTTGTGAAAGAATCTAAGTTAGCAGACATGGCAGTTAATAAAAGATACGAAAAGTCCAACCAAACTAATGACCTGGTAAAAGTGTGGACTCCAGATCTTAGACACCTTGGAGATAAAGCAAGCAGTAAATCAAAATCCAACGATCTTCCATACAGTGGTACACTGTCAACTGCTCGACCTTTAATTACAAATTCTCATATTGGAATGCCAGTTACCATGTGGAAAAGAACACCCGGTACAGTTGGAATCTACAACCATGGTAATAATTGTTTTATGAATGCCATACTTCAGTGCTTGAGCAATACAGATTCCTTCACTGAATATTTTGTAAGAGATTTTTACAAAAATGATTTGAAAAATGGTGCTGCTGGAAAGAAAGGTGTTTTTCGCTCTTCACATGGCAAAGTCACAGAACAGCTTGGGCATTTCTTGAAATGTTTGTGGTCTGGAAAGTATACCAGGGAAGTGTCGGAAGGATTTAAAGCAGTTGTTGCCAAATTCAACAGTCAGTATGAGGGAGATGATCAACATGATGCTCAGGAATTTTTATTGTGGCTTTTGGACAGAGTCCATGAGGATGTAAGCATATTCACGAAAAGGAAAGCAAAGCCGCAGAAAGTAAGTATCCTTCTAAACGTATTACCTTTTTCTTTTTCAGTATTTAGAGACTTGTCCCTTTCCCATTTCTGGCTAATTTTTAAAGAATTAGTGTTTTAATCAAACTTGGTGACAATTTTAGTAAGAAGCATATGTTTGGTGACAACTAGGGGAAGGGGTGGGGGCACCATACATGGTGACAACTTCTCTGGGAGCTCACACTCTGCGTCATCTCTAGTTAGATGGTCACACATGTTGATATCAGTTGGGGCTCACACATGATGATAACTCTATTTGGGGCTTCACACATATTGCCAGCTTTAATATTCACAAAGGGTGAAAGCTCTATGTGGGATTTACACATGTCGAGAGTCACACATGGTGACAGCTCTAGAATATGGTCACAAATGGGGACAGCTCTAGAATATGGTCACACATGGTGACAGCTCTAGAATATGGTCACACATGATGACAGCTCTAGAATATGGTCACACGTGGTGACAGCTCTAGAATATGGTCACACATGGTGACATCTCTAGAATATGGTCACATGTGGGGACAGCTCTAGAATATGGTCACATGTGGGGACAGCTCTAGAATATGGTCACACATGGTGACATCTCTAGAATATGGTCACATGTGGGGACAGCTCTAGAATATGGTCACATGTGGGGACAGCTCTAGAATATGGTCACATGTGGGGACAGCTCTAGAATATGGTCACAAATGGGGACAGCTCTAGAATATGGTCACACGTGGTGACAGCTCTAGAATATGGTCACATGTGGGGACAGCTCTAGAATATGGTCACAAATAGTGACAGCTCTAGAATATAGTCACAAATAGTGACAGCTCTAGAATATGGTCACAAATGGGGACAGCTCTAGAATATGGTCACAAATGGGCACAGCTCTAGAATATGGTCACAAATGGGGACAGCTCTAGAATATGGTCACAAATGGGGACAGCTCTGGTTTTTAGTCACAAATGGTGACAGCTCTAGAATTTGGTCACATGTGGGGACAGCTTTAGAATATGGTCACATGTGGGGACAGCTTTAGAATATGGTCACATGTGGGGACAGCTTTAAAATATGGTCACAAATGGGAACAGCTCTAGAATATGGTCACATGTGGTGACAGCTCTAGAATATGGTCACAAATGGGGACAGCTCTAGAATATGGCCACACTTGGTGACAGCTCTAGAATATGGTCACACGTGGTGACAGCTCTAGAATATGGTCACACGTGGTGACAGCTCCAGAATATGGTCACACGTGGGGACAGCTCTAGAATATGGTCACACGTGGTGACAGCTTTAGAATATGGTCACACGTGGTGACAGCTCTACAATATGGTCACACTTGGGGACAGCTCTAGAATATGGTCACACATGGGGACAGCTCTGGTTTTTAGTCACACTGAGGACAGCTTTAGAATATGGTCACACTGGGGACAGCTTTAGAATATGGTCACATGTGGGGACAGCTCTAGAATATGGTCACAAATAGTGACAGCTCTAGAATATAGTCACAAATAGTGACAGCTCTAGAATATGGTCACAAATGGGGACAGCTCTAGAATATGGTCACAAATGGGCACAGCTCTAGAATATGGTCACAAATGGGGACAGCTCTAGAATATGGTCACAAATGGGGACAGCTCTGGTTTTTAGTCACAAATGGTGACAGCTCTAGAATTTGGTCACATGTGGGGACAGCTTTAGAATATGGTCACATGTGGGGACAGCTTTAGAATATGGTCACATGTGGGGACAGCTTTAAAATATGGTCACAAATGGGAACAGCTCTAGAATATGGTCACATGTGGTGACAGCTCTAGAATATGGTCACAAATGGGGACAGCTCTAGAATATGGTCACACTTGGTGACAGCTCTAGAATATGGTCACACGTGGTGACAGCTCTAGAATATGGTCACACGTGGTGACAGCTCCAGAATATGGTCACACGTGGGGACAGCTCTAGAATATGGTCACACGTGGTGACAGCTTTAGAATATGGTCACACGTGGTGACAGCTCTACAATATGGTCACACTTGGGGACAGCTCTAGAATATGGTCACACATGGGGACAGCTCTGGTTTTTAGTCACACTGAGGACAGCTTTAGAATATGGTCACACTGGGGACAGCTTTAGAATATGGTCACACTGGGGACAGCTCTGGTGACCTTTTCTCCTTATTGATGTCATTTAGTAGAACTGGGATCAGTTTACTTATTTGCAATAGCATGTGATTGTTTGTTTCTGTGTTGACGGGACTCCTTTTGCTGCATGAGAATCTGTAAAATTCTCAGGTGCAGGGAGCTCGTTGTTGACCTTTGAAAACCATTTTAAATAGTAAACAACTTAGAAGGAATATTTAGCAGGTTGGTTTTCTTCTTTACTCTCTCTTAAAGGGGTAATTGACATGTAGTGTTGTTTTTAACAGTTAGACTGCGATATATGCTCCTTTCTGCCTAGCACATCTGAATTTAGCAAGCTCTAATGAGTGGCCTTTTACCACTTGCTAGTTTTGGGAGCAGAGGATCTTATTTTTTCATACAAAATAGAGTCCCAGATCACACAAGAAAAGCCATCCAGTATAACATGGCAAGAGGTCAGAGTGGTAGTGCATGCCAAGTAGGACGATTATGTTTCCATTCACGGAGACAGTTTTCCCCACTTGGATGTGTTGGATGTGTATGCTTAGAAGGCATATATATCGCAGCCTAGCAAACCTCCCTTTTAAGAGTGAGTGCAGCAGAAATGAGCATATAGTGCCAGTGTAATATTTTTATATATTGATCAGATGGCACTTACCAGCTAATGTGATCAGAATTGCCCAGGTCATGTTTACCTCCCTGGTTTACCTTCCAATTATTCTTTTTAGGCTCGATCGAACGGGAAGCCCGTTTTCGTGTTTAAAAAAATTGCAGGGCAGTAGGGATTTCTTCTTTGCGTTTAACTTTGGCAGAAGCTTCTGTTTACTCGTCCACCTCTGGACTTTAGTCATGTTCCAGAATCTGAGTGTTGCGTGCACATCTGTTTTACAGATCTGTCCTGTTTTATGTAGATTGTTGGTTGCTTGCCTCTAAGGCAGATGCACTCCAGCTCTGAAAGAAGCTCCCACTTAGTTAACTCTTGTAACATGCTTCTTGTCCAGCAGTGGGTCTGTTATTGTTTTTGTTACTGGGGGGTCCCGGAACCCACACAGGGAAGTCGGGATTTAAACCTGTGACTACTAGACAGGTATGTTTGCCACTTCTCACTAGACAGGTATGTTTGCCACTTCTCACTAGACAGGTATGTTTGCCACTTCTCACTAGACAGGTATGTTTGCCACTTCTCACTAGACAGGTATGTTTGCCACTTCTCACTAGACAGGTATGTTTGCCACTTCTCACTAGACAGGTATGTTTGCCACTTCTCACTAGACAGGTATGTTTGCCACTTCTCACTAGACAGGTATGTTTGCCACTTCTCACTAGACAGGTATGTTTGCCACTTCTCACTAGACAGGTATGTTTGCCACTTCTCACTAGACAGGTATGTTTGCCACTTCTCACTAGACAGGTATGTTTGCCACTTCTCTTACTGTGCTGTCCACATATATCTGTTGCCTGAATAATATCAATGTCTGAGAATTCAGTTAAATAGAATCACTAACATAGAGCTTTAAGAGAAAACTGGACAAATTCTAATGAGCCATGATGTTCAGAAAAGATTATTTGTGTTGGATAGGACACACATTGAGAAAATATAAGAGCAGTTTGATTAGAATGTCTTGACCCTGGAGCAGGTAGGTGCATATAAATCAAGGCATGTGAAAAATAAAACAATGATATTAGAACTAGAGAGTAAGCTAAAAAGATAGGATGAGCTGCATCTGATAGCAACAGATAAGACAACTTAGCATGAGTTGGTCGAGGGCCAATGCTGTTTTGGGGGATAAAGAGAAGACAAATATTGCCTGTAGCAACTGGGGAGACAGCAGTGGCTTCCAGGGAGGCCACACTGTGTTTGTTCTCAATGGATAAACAGTTAATCTGGCAGTCTGTGACATGACTACCGGTTGGGTGGTGACATGGTAAATTAGCCCAATACTTATATCTAGAATAGAGTTAGAAGAGATCAGTATTTGGTATACAAGAGACAGAACTCAGGGCACTTAAGTGCAATAATGTCATTATGCATACAGTCCCAGACCAAATTGTTGATACTCCCTACTTATGCAAAAGCATACTGGTTTGTATGTATTAACTCCAGTGTAATTTAAATTCAGAATATTGTAAAATGTGATTAGATAGTCCCACAAAGAAAGCATACATAATGAATCGTTTCAATCGGTCTTTATCTGTGAAATCGGTTGTGTGAGATTATTTCAGCACAGAAAATATTCATAGTACGGGCACAGTAAAGACAACCTCCCACACCTGCACACATTTATGTGTATGAATTCTGCCACTGCACTAAGAATAACGGACAAGTTAATTATTTTCGTGAAATAAGATATTGTAAATGCCTTTAAATACAAACGTTGTAGATGGGTTCTAAGAATATCATGAGTAAAGAAAAGAACAAATGCGTCCATTCTTCAGGAACTGAATATTGAAGAAGGTTGGCTATTAAAGACGATAAAACACAGAACAGTGAAACATTTTGGTAACTTTGAACGTCACAAAATTTTTGAGAGAACAATAATGCAAGGGTATATACCTGGAAAGAGAGTAAGAGGAAGGCCAAAGAGAAGATGGGTGCAGGGTGTGGTGGATGTTCTCTAGATGGGTATAACGGACGTGGGACATGTTGCTTTTGATGCGTTTTCTGGAGTTTTTTTATGAGAGCAAGGTTCTGCAAAGGACATGCTACTGATAATATTGGTTAACCCTGTCCTGTTTCTGCACAAAGATATATGTTTATCATCAGGGCTTTCCCCTCCTATGAAAAAAAAAACAACATTACTCATCTAGCATGTTTGTTACAATTACCATAGCACGGGGGGGGGGGGGGGGGGGGGGAGGGGGGGATATAAAAATGTGTCAGAAAAAAAAGTTCTGATGATCATTATCATGTGACATCTGTTTTGTCTTCACCTCCCTTTTTTTAATTATTAATATATAATTAGTTTAGAAAAGAACTTTAAAATTTTTTTCTTTAGTGACATTTTATTTTGTCAGCTGCAGTGTAAAGGTTATCACATTGACGTAATTTATATATGTATTGTAATCTCTTGAAAGGGGCTAGTTTAGCCCATGGTTTGCAAGTAGACTAAATGTTCGTGTAAAAAATGTGTGACTAATATGAGCAGTTTGGAAAGCTCTGATTTAGAAATACGCTAATATCTCCTATCTTGGCCACCAGGAATATTGTTCAAATGAAAGTTCGCCTGTGTTACAGTGTTTCCCTCCACATGAAGGCAGCAAATAGAAGTAACTGCACGCCGTAAAGAGGCGACTGAAAAAAAAAGTGGGGGGGGGGGGGGGGGGGGGGGGGGGGGGGTACCAGATCTTCTGAAACATTTAGTTTAAAAACTCAGCCGATCATTAGCATTTGTATAGTTTGTTAAGTGTTTATGTGTGTGTGTGAGGGTCTGTAAAGTAATGGACCATTTTCCATGTCTTCATGCGTATTGGGCATATAGGGCTAGACCTGTATTTTATAGACAAATCAGCAGTTGGTGGGTGATGTAGTCAGCATCACGCCGGCCGCCTTTACTTCTCGGAACTGCACCTGGTACCCGCTCAAAGCTGGGTCGACCTGAAAGCCAGTGTGATTTTGGAAAAGGTCCGGCTTCGCCAGGGCCCGAACCCACGACCTTCCGACCCGCAGGCGGGCGTCGAGTCGCTATACACCCCAGCGACTCCATTTGGGGTGTCTGTGCTGCACTAAGAAAAGAGACAGAATATGGGGCATGCCAGTAGCGAGTTTTAGTAACACATATTTTCCAGACACATGTGTTCGTTCTATCGTACTTCCCTCCTTGCCAAAAACCACACTCAATCCAAACTTACTTCCATTGAACCAATTCTATTATTTTCATTGTTGTCTCTGGTGAAGTTCCTGCTTTAGAGTCGGATGTTTTGTTAAGTAGAACACAGTCGACCATAGCTACTTAGTGTGGAATTGTGAGCCTTCAATAGTCGTGGCCCGATTCCCACCTCTGTTGTAAATACTGTCAATACAAACCCGTCCATTTGCCGGTGACTGAATTAAATGAACCGATTGTGTGGTGAATGTTCCCTATTGTTCGGTATAGGAGCATTTTTGAAAATCTTTTGTATGACTGGAGACGCACAGTGGCATACGAGCCTTGTTTTGGCACTTTATATTATTGAAGAAGTAACCCAGTTTACGGGCAGTGTGTTCAGCATGTGCGAAGTTCGTTGATTTTTGAGTGACCTTTGCCTCGAATATAAGACGTCGGTCCGTTGTGGCCTTCACCCAGGCATGCTTTCTCTGTGTCATAATTAAATTATATGCAGATTGGCACTCATAAATGCACAAATGGAAAGACACACTGAATAGCTTAAACAGGAGACCACATTAGGGATCAAACCAGTCGCCTCAAGATGACGGCGGCGCCTCACTTCAGAAAAAATTGCACTTCGGCATTTGGCCAACTTTACACCTTTCAAGATGGTTCCACGAGTATGATTGAGATTGGCTTGAAGACAGTGGCTCTGGTATCTGCAGAGTTCATGATGACAAACATCAGTTTTATTTTCGTGTCAGGGCTTGCTGGTGTAAGAGTGAATTAACAAGCTGACAGGCTGGCTGGTGTAAGAGTAAACTAACAAGCTGACAGGCTTGCTGGCAGGGCCATTGGGAAAATCGCGTGAGCTGTGGATGGGGCTCCCTAACATATTGGATGCTGCCAGAGAAGCATGGCAGTAACAAATATCAAATGACGACTCAGTCGGCAACTTTGACCATCTGGCAAGAACAGAAAGTCCGAAAGATTTAGCCAGGCAAGAGAAACATTCAGAGTTTTATGATAATTGTTGAAACTGGATGCGGCTGAACATCAAACTGACATTTCACTTCATGGTCTGATCTGAAATATGCTAAGATCCTTCTCACCAGTATGGCGTTATATGTCAGAGGGGCATGTTTACATGTATATTTAAAAACTTTTGAAAGTTGCCAGTATGCTTGCCACCCCTTCCCTCCTTGACCCAGAAGATGGCGACTCCTGTTTTGAAAAGCCCTTTACTGGATCTCGGTATCCAGGTGTCGACCTGCTTGCTCTGCTGGAATTTTATTTTTAGAGCCATTTATTATGCGAAAAAGCAACTTCTGCGGGCGATGTAACATTAATGTCTATAGGATCGTCTTTGCTCTGGATTTGATTCCATATGGCGCGGTCTCTCTCCGCAGAACAGCTAGCTGCCTGCAGAAAGCGTCGCCTGATTCGCACAATCCATAGCTCCTGTGGCTAACCCCGGGGAACTTCGTAAAAAACTGCTCTTGTGAACAGACCGGCATAGCCAGGAGTTTTTGAACAACGCATCAACATCATGGCACCCATAAGTTCTCTGTTCTACTTCTAACTGAAGTCTGAATCCAAAGAAGCTCAGCACACTGCACAGGCTCTGTAGCACCGGCGAGGGTCCTTAAATACTTTGGGTAGATTTTTAACTCCAAATTTTGCCCGGGCAGCGCCGTTAGGCTACTCTTTCCGATTTCCAGCTGCCAAGGATATTTTTTTTTTTTTTACGTGCGCAACAATGCACACGGTCGTCCAAACTCACTTTACATAGAGACCCGGGGGAATTCTGTAAGTCCAAGTCCACGGGAAAAAATCTCAGCCCTTAGTGGGGCTGGAACCTCTAGCACTCGAGGCGGACACCATGCCTCAAGATCACCCTGCCCCACATTTTTAGAAAACTTAAAATTGTATCAGCCATCACATGCTGCGTGTGTTTTGCAACGTACTGTAAAAGGAGGCCCAGACAGCTTTTATTATGGGGAATATGCTGGCTGGCCTGTCAGTTTTTGCTGTCGACGCAGATTCGGATACAGAGGTCCCTGGGTGCGTTCTGTGGCCCCCATTCTGAATAATCATGTCGCACAGTTCTGGAAAGTTCCTTTAAAGTCTGAGTGCTTCTGCCTCGAGATGCGAGTAATCAAGCAGTCTGCATACTAATAAGCCACAACTGTATAAAACGAATATGCACGCAAAACTACAGTTCTGGAACAAAACCAGAAGGCAGAAATGAACCAGCTGCCAGATCTTTCCGACGAAGTTTACTGCCAGTAAACACTAAAAAGAATAGAGTACACAGGAGCAGCTTACATTCTGCCGTAACAGTGCACGCATTAACTGCTTCTTTAATATTTACCCCACTAGGACATCACACAAGCGATAAACACCCGATGGCACAAAGTGCTACCAGGTGGACGAGGATCACCCGTGGAGAGGTCCCGGAAACCGCGTTCAGCCATTAGACTATATTGCGGCCCCTGGCAAGAGCCAGGGTGGGGCTTCAAAATAACGAAAAATTGCATCGCCATTTGTCGTATTGTCTCACACAATCGTAAGAATCGTACATCAGCTATAACTTGAACAGTCAAACCAAAGAGTTACCCCGTAACTAATATTGTCTTTGCTGTTAGGATCTGAGGCAGACGCTCGTCTGTGGTTCTGAAGGTCGTTTGTTCAAATCTGAACGGAGTCGAACTTTTTTTTTTCTTTCGGAAAAGACTTTGGCTGCCAGGTCGACCCAACCTCAAATGGTTACCGGGTGAAGTCAGGGGAAGTAAAGGTGGTCATGTGATATTGACCACATCTTTGGGCTGCACAATATAAGTCTGCGCACATTCCAGATCGGGACGTGATGAGGGAAGGTCAGTTCGCTTCCTGGCAGTTGACAACAGTATAACTGTTGAGAGTTGAGACCTATGCGCCGCTGTTGAAGTAATGAACTGTAGTCACCCCAGATAGGTTCTTTACTGCTGAGGATTACCGTTTTTTTTAATATAGAGTTTCAGTGCAGACTCTGCTTTATGTACCTAACTGTTGCATTTGAATACGTATTTTAAACCTTTCTTACAAGATTTATATTATTTGCACTGAAGCATACCAGAGGCTTGCGGTCTTTGTGGCGACCGCCCGACGCACTGAAGCGTGGGAACAGTGATAAGCCCACGACCGACGTGTGTTTGTGTTCGTGTTCCTGCTTTTGGCGACCCTTATAGCAGACATTGAAAAGGGGGGTTGGGGGGGGGGTGTGTGAAGTGAAATGGGGTTGCTGTTATAAGAGTATCGGCGGGGTCTTTGTAAAACGGGACACTGTAGCAGAAGCGGGCCATTAAAAGGCTTGAGCCTTAGTATCCACAGCTGACCGACTGTCTATTGTGTTTATATGGTTTGGGTTGGAAACCTTGCTTCCAGTCTCTCTTGCCTGTTCAGTTGTAGTTTCTGGTCTACCACAGTATTTGAAGGGATGGTGAACGCCCTCACATGTAGAGAAAAAAAGGGGGGGGGGGGCGTCTTCACCTTGCGGCATAAAAGATAATGAGCGTGGGTGGAAATACATGTCATGTCGGGGGGAGGGGGTGGGCTGAATGGTCTCCGGGTGTGGCATCCGCCTCGAGTGCTGGAGGTCCCAGATTCAAACCTTGGTGAAGGCTGAGTTTTTTTTTCACGTGGAATTTAAGTAATTTCCCCTGGTCTCTGTGAAGTAAGGCCGGACGCCCGTGTGTATTGTTGCGCACTTAAAAAAATTCATTGGCATTTGGAATTAGAAAAAGAGTAGCCTAACGGCGCTGTCTGGGCAAAATTTTGAGGGAAATTCTATTTCAGAATCCTCACCGGTGCAAAGGAGTTCGTGCACTGCACTGAGGTTCCTGAGACTCAGGCTTGAGTTAGAAGTAGAATGGAGCACTTATGGGTTACACCCGTGTGCCATGACGTTGACCCGTTGAATAAACATAAGCATGTGTCGTTCCCTGTTTTTGTTGTGTTGTGTTCCGTTGATGAAGACTTTGGTCGAAACGTTCGGTTGTATTTGCACCTCATGTCCCCTTCCTCCGTTGAGCTTTCTAGTCACAATTTGCGGATGTGTTGGGTACTTTTCTATACCGGTTCGAATGCAGACACTCCTATTTACAACATCACTAATTTTTATTATGACTTCTATTTCAGAAATTAATAGCATTACTTGATACAGAAGACTGTTTGTACAATTGTTATGACCCACACCGCACGACACGAACCTTTGAAGACGCCAATAGCCACCCTCTTAAATCTTTATGACTTTTCTCAGGATATGGGCTTTAACATTGATATCTGGAACTGTTGGTGCGGAACCTGGAGCTCAGGTACCTACCTTGAGCGGCCACACGCATAAAAAAGGGGGAGCTGATTGACTACCCACCCCTCCCCCGTTTATTTTATAGAGCAGGGCTCCACATTGCCACTATATACCCTTGTTTTAATGCATTTCATATTTTTTCTCTAAATATATTACTTACAATTCTTCAACAAATTCATCCTATTATTATTATTGCACAATTAAACCTGGTTTAAGGCCTTTAACACCACCACCCCCCCCCCCCATTTTCTGGAATGGGAGACTCGTAGGATTTTAGACTTGTTTAACTGCACAATAAAACAATGGATAAAGTTATTTTAATATTATTTTATTTTCGTGCAATTAAACAGGCTTGACGCCCTTGTCCCCGCCGCTAAGAAAATCTGAAGTGGGGCTAAGCACCCCCCCCCCCCGCCGCCCCAAATCTGTTTTCTGTTGCGGCCCACCTATCAAGAACTTTTTATCATCATAATCTTGTGCCCTGTTGGTAAGCGTAGGCAGTCGTGTTTTGTCATCTCACACAGTGACAGATCAGGCCAAGACATCCAGATGTTTATCTGTCCTCCCCCCCCTCCCCGCCTTTTGCTCTTTTCCTGTCAATCTTGCCAGTTGTAACTGAATTCTCGAGTTCATTCCTTCTCATAACATGTCCCAAAACACCGACAACCTGAGTCTACTGTCTCTAACCAGTTTACTGTTTTCACCTACTTCGTTTATTTATTAAAAAAATATTTTAAGGTATTCTATATATTCTTCTTAAATAATCACATAAAAAGGTAAGGTCGAGAGATGTGAACCAGCATCATTGCACACGGTTATAAACCATAAGTGCTCTGCCACCAGTACGGACAGCTGATAAGAAACTGTCCGCCTGTGTTGCCGTCTCCATTTACTCCAGAGTGTTAACCCTGGTACCCATTTTCTAGAGGCTGGGTGAACCCCGGGAACCGCCCGGTTTCGAACACCAGCTGTGGGATGCAGCGAGTCGTAGCTGGATTTGACAGCTTAATTGAGAGAGAGAGAATTGAAATCAAGTTTTATTCCACCTAGCGACTGCTTGAAAAAAGTTCACGAACTTTGCACAAAAGCACGAAACTTCCATAGCTCCTGAAAAATACAGGGAAAAACAAAACTCTTGCAGTCGCAAACCGAATGACGAATTCCGAAATAAAACCCAGACGCTTCAGAGGGTGAGCGAATTGGCTGCACCACTTCCTCCACGGAGACATACAGATTAGGTTATCATTTCCTGCCATTTTCCTTGTCTGTTTAGATATGTACACCGCCTTCTCCAGATACATTGAGTCTGCCGTGGGTATGTAGATGGCGGTGGTATACCTTACCTCTTAATCTCCTTTGTGGTTTATTATTACCAAAAGACTCTTAGGATGAATCCACGGGCCACCTTCACGGATGCCTGCACCGGAATAACATTACAGATCAAAATAGAATAACAGAAATACCATCTGATACTTGTGGAATGAACCACATTTCAAATCACGAACAGATGTACTCGCACATAGTGCCACCGCATCGTCAGTGGGACTAGCTTTTTGTGGTAAAATTCTCTGTGGCGATTCCTTCATTGCGCAGACTCGAATTACTTGTTAGAATTCTAACTAGTTGAGGTAAACCAAAAGTCCAGGCACGACCAGCTCCAGATATATCTTTAGCTGGCCGTGGTCCTGACCGAGTTATGGATTCCAGGAAATTTTTCCGGAAGTATAAGGTTGGTCGCGCTATATTGACCACATCTCCCTTCGAAGCAATTGGTCAGCATATTTTCGACGTTATTAACAACAAGCAGCTGTTAGAGTTGCCGGTGAAAATAAAGGACCTTTTCCCCCACGCCTTCATGTAAATTGGGCATATATTGCTGGACCTATTTTTTATAGACCATACACCTTCCTTCATATAGCAGGCCTCCGGGCAGCTGAAAAAGGATCATATTTGAAATTTTTGTTGGACAACTGGAATTGGAATATAGACCGTACCCATTGGCATTGGATGGGTGACGTGGCAGCATCACGCCGGTCGCCTTTACTTCCCTGAATTGTACCTGGTACCCACGCAAGGCTAAGTCGGACTGGAAGCCAAGGTCGTGTTTTTCAGAACAGGACCCGAACCCACGACCTTCCATCCGCAGGCGAGCGTCCAGCCGCCACACCACGGCGGCTCTAAGAGTTGCCGGCGAAACATCAGAATAATTTATTTGCAAAGTAGTCTTCATCTACAGTTATTCGGTATCACTTCGGCATTTTTTAAATATCAGAACTGTCAACAAATGTGAAAAGTACTGTTGCTCTTTCACAAGTATAGAGTTAAAATATCGACAATTTTGTAAAATATATGTGTGCTTACTTTACTGTAGTGATCCCATCTGTTTCATTTGTATCTTCATTTCTTGTATGGTACTTTAATCTTGTGTTTTATAAATGTAGCTATAGTATTAGGGATCTGTTAACGTTTCCAGGCCCAGGATTATAGTAACTTTCCTTGCCATGCATGCCTCCTTAGGTCGCTGGACCTTTCCTGTGTTTAGGGGGTTTTATGATATGGCTTGGTTTGGCGTTCGCTCGGCGTATATACTGTTGGTGGAAGATTGTGTTGTGAGTCAATTTCAGGCGCAGCAGGCGCCTTTGTTCAAGTTATAACTACTTCAGGGGGAAGCACGGCAGGTGCGACGATTCTTTGCTATCGAAACTGGGGTGTTTTTGTAATTAAATGTTTGTTGGCGGTGGCTTGCCCCCGAGAGTAAGAAAGTAGTTACAAACAGCGTAGGAATATAAAATATCGCTGTTTCCATACTCCCGAAACGTCGCGCATGTAAGAAAACCTGGGGGAAAAAAATCATGCAAGCGAGAGGACGAGAAAAGAGGCAACGGTTACACCGTTCATAATAACGATGGTTCCCCCGCAGCATATGTGAGGTCCAGCTACCTAAGGCGGCATGAATGGCAAGCGAAGTTAATCTTATCCTGGGCCTGAAAACGTGAATAGCACCAGTATTATATGTTCTAGTTTATATTACCATCAAATCGTTATGCAACTGCTTTTATATACATTTCACAAGTTTTTTCTTCATAATTTTTTTTTTCTGAAAAGAAATGCTAGCAGCGTTGTATAATGCATTTGCGGGTAGATTTTAACACGTTAGCGCACGCACATACCGACATGCACATACAGAGAGAGAGAGAGAGATGTAGATTTGGCTAGCCAGTATAAAGGAGCTGTTTCGTTGTCCTGCTTGTTACAAGCACAACCACGGGTATTTTTCTTTTTGTGTGTCCCTGATATTTCATTCTGACCTGTCTTTGAACCTAAGAAAATAATGCGAGTTAGTGACCCGTAAGATATGCAGCCACGCTTTTGTGTATGAAAGCCGAAATACGAAAATAAGGTCGCTTACACCCTTGTAGGTTAGTGGCAACTGCACTAGTAAAGTATTAAAAAAAATTAAGTAAAGGACCTTTTCCACTCCTTTAGGCCTGTCGGGCATATAGGGCTAGACCTGTCCCGTATTTGTCGGCCTCTCTCGGCAGAACGGCTAGATGCCTGCCGGAAGCGTCACACAAAGTATGAACTCCACAGCGAGATCCCCATGGATGGTTTAAGAAAAAACTGCATTTGTGACCTGAACGGCTTCTCTCTGAAACGCAATGGCGAGGCGTGATGAGTAGTGTTTCCCGTCGCTTCTCTGTTGGAAGTATGCATGTGCAGCTGGCATCGTAACACTAGTAACTGTTGGCTTTCACGTGTTACAATTTCTCCAGTGGCGAAATCCTGCAGTACGCATTCTTTTCGCTGTTATCGAGATGTGAAAGCGAGTGGGGTGTAGTGAAGTAATGCATTTTTCTTTAGTACTGTAAAGTGTAAGCGGCGATTACAGCCCCTACACGCACGATTGCGAAACGAACTCGCTGCCTTGAGAGCACAACGCAGACGGCTTGACCACTTCACTGCAGAAACTCGGGCATGAGAGGAATCCAATAAACAAAGTCATTGTGACCTCGGGATTTCTACAGTGTCCCCCCTTGTCGCTTTTTTGCTACTGTGGGAAATGCTATCTGTACTTCTGTGTGAACGATGACTGTTCAAGTACTATTTGTTTTCGTTCACATTTGAGATAACGGCTTTAAGAAACAAGTTGTTAAAATACATCATGGGTCACCCGGGCAGCATAGGATTTGTTTGTGTGGTATTTATTATTAGTAGTAGTGGTGATCTTAGTGTCGCCAGATTTTGTACTTTTTTTTACCGTACCAGAATTTCCGCCGGAGGTTTCAGCCGGTCAACACGTAGAAGAAGAAGAGGCAAATCGGGATAGAATGGGTTAGTAAAAGATTTCGACGAATCACTAGAAAGCTAACAACAGACACTCATAATCACTGAGATTTGATAAAGCCGTATGGTACGCGGGGAGATGTGGACTGCACTATAGCTTTAATCAAGGCTACTGGCCTCTGCATAACAGTTTTCTGACAAGAATGTCAAAGAAGAAAGAAAGAAAGAACGCCCTCAGCGGTTCTCAACCTGCGGTTTCACGACCCTTTTTTGGGTAACATGGCCCTTTTACAGTTGTCGCATAAGACCATTTGAAAACACATATTCATTGAAGTTATGAAAGAAACATAATTGTTTGGGGGTCGCCACAACATGAGGGAACTGTATTAAAGTGTCGCTGCATTAGGGAGCTTGAGAGCCACTGCCTTACCCGATTAGGACAGCAGGTTACAGCCGACTGCTGTAGCCGTTATGTGTGCCCTAATTATAACTTCTTTGGAGGTTGAGTGGGATATTCCCCGCGTGGATTTTGGAGAGAAAGCGAATAGGCCCAATGCAGACAGGCATGTCGTAAAAGGCGACTAATTGGCGGGTCGTTCCAGGAAGTCGAAGTGCATCTGCCTGAGAGGAGAGGAATCAGCAGCCTGTATACAGATACGCCGGATATTTAAGATTTGCGTGGTCACGCAAAACCCAAACGCGGGAAGAAGACCAAAGTAAAGTCCAGGAGTGGACAAACAACCAGATCGTTCCGACGGAATTTTCAACTGATGAACCTGAAGAAGAATATTGAAGTAGCTGTGATCCCTCCCGTGTTGGTCTGTCGTCCAGATTGATGTCTTTTATTTTTCTCAGAAGGATGCAGCCCGGAGTGAATAAACTGATCAATCGATCAAAGGAGAAGAAAGAAGACTGTAACAAACACATTGTGGGTTACGTGGTACCGAATGAGTTGACCGCAATACAGACCGTGTTTTCCTTGAGGGGCATGAGGGGTGGTGACAGTACGTGTTGGTATGTGGAACATGTTTCACCCACAGAAACTGTTTACGGATCTCTAGCTTCCTTTCAACTAATGCTTTTCTAGGATATCCGCGCGACTATGGCTTGCTGCTCCGTACACTGACACTGTTTTGTTTACATGAGACCAGAATTCTTTCTGCATTTGGCATCTGTCTTGTTATATGGACGGTAAGATAGGTAAACTTATGCACGCTCGCAGGCTGCGTCATTTACTGTTGCTGTTGCTCCTCGTTTTATTCTTCCTTTTCGTCTCCTCCTCCTTGTCCTCTTGATCTTCCTCTGCCCCTTCTTCTTCTTCTTCTTCTTCTTCTTCTTTTCTTCTTTGTCTTCTTCTTCTTTCTTTCTTTCTTCTTCTTCTTCTTATTCTTCTTCTTCTTCTTCTTCTTTGTCTTCTACTTCTTCTTCTTCTTCTTCCTCTTACGTCTTCTACTTCTTCTTTTTCGTTTTCTTACTTCTCGCTCTTCTCACTCTTCTTCTTCCTTTTTCTACTCTGTTCTTCCTCCTCCTCTTCTTCTCCTTCTCTCTCCCCATTCTGTGCCTTACACCTCCTATTAAAACAAAAACCCAGTCAGCTTATAAGTGCACCAAACAAGGAACAGTGACTTCACTACAGAGCACTACAGAAGTTATAACACCGATACAGGTTCTTGTTTAAAAAACGGGAATCATTGTATACATTCTACATAAATCACAGTAGGGTGTGAATTTAACGTATTGATTGAATTAATAACACTTGATCCGCAATTGTCAAGGGTGTTTTAGTTCCTGGTTGTAACAAAAGGGAGAACAGTATAGCGTATGTCAGTCTAGTAGATGCGTGCTCGCGGACCCGTTATGTAAACTATATCTGAGAAGCAGTGGTTTTAACAGAATTACATTGGTATTTGAAATAAACAGCACAGTGTAGACCAAGAATAATATGGACAGATAAATAACATCAGAGAAAATCTACCCAGCACGAGGTGTCTGGTCGAGGCGGCCATAATTGTAAGACGCATAATCTCTTCCTCGACACATGAAGCTGTAAAAGAGAAGTGAAGAAGAAGAAGAAGAAGAGCATCTGTTTAACCACCGAGAACGTCGCACAAAGCACGAAACTCTCTTAGGGCCGGGAACGAGCGCAATATATCTTTAAAACACTTGCACCCGCGAATCCACGGATATAGTCCGATATCGAATACACAATTTTTCACAGCGTTAAAGGAAACGGTGTCCTCGATTCTATCTGGACTTTGGGGTATCCTTTTTGGGTAGGTAATAAGAATGTGTTATTACAGCTGACGTCACTGGAAATTGGGCATTCTCATGCGTGCTGAGTCCTCTGATGCAGCAGCCACTCCAGGATACCTCTGCTGATTGCCCCCTTGAGGAGCTGGTTATAATGTCTCGCAGGTGGCATACATGTTGCTTTATTGTACTTTCCGTCCATGTCACGCAATCGTGTTAGTGTGAGACTCGTCATTATCCATGTGAGACTCGTCATTATCCACTAGCCCAGTCCGTACAGCCTTGATGAATCTGCTCTGCCCATGCTTCTCTCCCCTTCCTCCACTCCCCGCCACCATGCGTTGGTGCATTGCTAGGCAGTCGGTCCACTCGTTCAAAACAAGAATAGCCGCGAATAGATACACACTTCTCTCCCATACAGGCATGCTATTAGGTGTTTGCCATAATCAGATGTGTTGGGCCGAAAGGTGGAGATGTCGCAGCTTAGCTGTAAACCACAACACAGAGTGCCAGTCACCATTTTCGGGGCGAATACAGAAGAAGAATGCACAGCCTTTAGTGCCACTTCACCAAATAGACGGTTCTTTATTAATATCTTACCCCAGATGATTGCACAGGACAGTCCAACATTTTAGAGGGTGGTAACACTGGTTTTCCCGGTTTTCTGATGCTTATAGCGACCCCAAAACATTTCGAACTGGCCCTAACCCCAACCCACCTGTGTCCCACTAGAGAGTGCAGCCTAGGTCCCACGAATGCATGCAGCCTGGGTCCCACGACTGCATGCAGCCTATCTACCACCCTCTGAAATATTAGACTGTCCCGTGAACTGTGGATTTCCCCTTTTTGGGGTAGGATAAAATATTAATAAAGCGCCACATAGACTCTGTCAGTACCCACATGTGGATATCTGATCTAAGATCTCGCCGTGTAAATTCAGTAACCTGTGATAGTATATCTAGGTAGTCCCGACGCCCGCGGAAAAACACCGGTCGGTCGGTTATTTGAACAGAAAAATGCGGTTGACCCGACTTGCCGCTGGCTGCTGCAATACTTGTTTACAGAAACGCCAAGCAGTGTGAAGTAGAGCGTATCGGTAACCTTGTATTTCGACGGAAAGCCTGGCGGGTGTCCCGTGAATGTCGCGCTTCTGAATTATTATGAGTTTAAGATTATAGGTGTTGCGTTGCTATGACGTTTAAGATTATAGGTGTTGGGTTGCTATGAGTTTAAGATTATAGGTGTTGAGTTGCTATGAGTTTTAGATTGAAGGTGTTGAGTTGCTATGAGTTTTAGATTGAAGGTGTTGAGTTGCTATGAGTTTTAGATTATAGGTGTTGCGTTGCTATGACGTTTAAGATTATAGGTGTTGGGTTGCTATGAGTTTACGATTATAGGTGTTGGGTTGCTATGAGTTTAAGATTATAGGTGTTGCGTTGCTATGAGTTTTAGATTATAGGTGTTGAGTTGCTGTGAGTTTTAGATTATAGGTGTTGCGTTGCTATGAGTTTTAGATTATAGTTGTTGAGTTGCTATGAGTTTTAGATTATAGGTGTTGAGTTGCTATGAGTTTTAGATTATAGGTGTTGAGTTGCTGTGAGTTTTAGATTATAGGTGTTGCGTTGCTATGAGTTTTAGATTATAGTTGTTGAGTTGCTATGAGTTTTATATTATAGGTGTTGAGTTGCTATGAGTTTTAGATTATAGGTGTTGCGTTGCTATGAGTTTTAGATTATAGGTGTTGCGTTGCTATGAGTTTTAGATTATAGGTGTTGCGTTGCTATGAGTTTTAGATTATAGGTGTTGCGTTGCTATGAGTTTTAGATTATATGTGTTGAGTTGCTAGGAATTTTAGATTATAAGTGTTGCGTTGTTATGAGTTTTAGATTATAGGTGTTGCGTTGCTATGAGTTTTAGATTATAGGTGTTGCGTTGCTATGACGTTTAAGATTATAGGTGTTGCGTTGCTTTGACGTTTAAGATTATAGGTGTTGGGTTGCTATGAGTTTAAGATTATAGGTGTTGGGTTCCTATGAGTTTAAGATTATAGGTGTTGGGTTGCTATGAGTTTTAGATTGAAGGTGTTGCGTTGCTATGAGTTTTAGATTGAAGGTGTTGGGTTGCTATGAGTTTAAGATTATAGGTGTTGGGTTTCTATGAGTTTTAGATTGAAGGTGTTGCGTTGCTATGAGTTTTAGATTGAAGGTGTTGGGTTGCTATGAGTTTAAGATTATAGGTGTTGGGTTGCTATGAGTTTTAGATTGAAGGTGTTGCGTTGCTATGAGTTTTAGATTGAAGGTGTTGGGTTGCTACGGAATTTTTGGTTATGTGTGTTGCGTTAATGTGCGGGACGGATAACTCCTGGAATATAACTGTCTATGCACAAGCAGCATGGTTTCAAGATTCTTAGCTGTAGGTCTTGGACAAAAACTGTCATCAATGCAGTGGGCTTAGTTATTGGCGACCTTTGGTTGGTTGCTTCGTTCGGGGTCATAATAAGCCCATCAGAATAATCCTTCTTCTTTGGTCGTCTCATTGATACCTGCTTGAAGCCCAGTGCCGTGGCTTGGGTGATAGATTTGGAAAAGTCCAGAAATTAATAATGAAAACAAAGTACCAAATGCTTAGAAGACCAACCCAATGACAATAGCTAGGACCCCTTAATCACTGCTACTTTAAACCCTCATTAGCATCATCATCATATTGTGCACTTTAGAGATCACATAGGCTCGTACAAGATTCCTCCAGTCCGTTCTATCCTTTCGATATCATGACCGAAGTCCACGTCGACACCTTTGGTCCTCTAATATCATTGCTACTATTCAGACATGTAAGGGCACGAGCAGGCAGATAGGTTGGCTGGACTGGTCCCCACTTGGGAATGTACTGCCGCCACCGAGCACAAGGCAGGGGGGATGTCTCGCCTGTGGGGCGAAGTAGCCTGTAGCAGGACTGCAAATAGGATTTTTTTTGAAAACCCAGCTAAGTTGAACAAAAACCCAAGCAATACATAGGCAAAGAACAAAATAAAAAGCCCAGACTGTTAAAAAGTACAAATTTTATAGTTACGAAACACTTACCCACTGTTATATAATGATATATTTAGAAAACAAACAGAAATCAAAATTTGAACCAAAGGCGTCAAATAAAAACCCAGAAATGGGGGTAAAAACTTATCACTAGCAGCCCTGGCCAGTAGCATTGAATACACCGAAAACGCAGGCTCTGGGCGGCACTCGGGGGGGGGGGGGGGGCGGCGATCAGTAGTTAACCAGATGACAAGTACCATCAGTATGGGCACTATGGGCTGTTGAGGAGGAAAACGGAAAAATCTAATGGCTTTGTCCTGAATGCTGTGATCTCGAATCTTTACCCAGATGATCATGAACACCCACTTACTAAATTCACTTGCTTCACATTTCAGTGCCTGTTTTGTAATTCTTCGTCACAGAATGGGCCAGGTATATGACCTTCTCGCTTCTCGTGTAACTGTTGATACCATCGGATGTTCAGATATTTCGTTTTCTTCCTTGGTTTTCTTCCTTCCTTCGTCTTTTAAAACGTCATGCCATTATATATTCACCAATTTTTCAGGCACCACAAAATAGAAGAAAACATAACAGGTTAATAAATGTGTATAATGGGGTCAAAGTGCACAGGAAAACATCCGGTGTATAACTGGAATTGCAATTGTAAATAGGGCATTCAGATATTTATTTTTTAGTTTTGACATCAAAGACATCTTCAAATGACATCGTTTTCTTACTTGATCTCAACGTTGACGGGCTTTGTCATGCTTTACGCATAGATCATATAATAGGGTTAGCGTCACAGACTTGTCCACACGGCTCTGTGGCTAAGTCGATGCGAACCCTTTGTAATGCCGGGGTCCCGGGTCCGATCCCAGCTGCGGGCCATGGGCCTTGCGTTGGTTTCGACAGTGGTATCAAGAAAGCCGACCGTCCAGGAAGCAATGGCAAACTACTGGACGTAAATTTGCCTAGAAAAACCGCACAACAGCCAGGGGCTGTGTGGGTGGGTTCTTCTACGTCCCATAAAGGATACGCAACTAACCTAGTCCACACGGGGTTGATTATGTCGCTCTGTCCGTGCGTCTTCCTGCATGTTTTAAAAATTACTTGCCAGTCGGTCCTCTTTCTTCGTTTTCTTGGTGTTCCTCCGTCAAGATGTCTTATTCATACCTCTTCTTATGGAAGCAGTTAATAGGGCTCAGCTGCTGCATTGGAGGACTGATCACGCACAGGAATGCCTAACATGCAGAGAATTCATTAGTGGCTTTGACAGTTAAGTTCTGGACGCTATAACCGTTAATCTTTTGCAGGAGGGACGCCGGACTTCCTTCTAGAGTGGCTACGCGTTAAAGCGCATGTAGGACTCTGTCATGCGAACTGATTGTTACATGCATGACCAGGCAATCCCATTTGCGTTGGGGGGGGGGGGGTGTTAAAATACCGTGACCTTATAATATACCCTGATCCTAAAATACCTTTCCAGATACTTGGACTTATATACTAAACAGGACGCATACCAAACAGGACGCATACCAAACAGGACGCATAACAAACGAATTTTCTTATAAGAAATAAAGGGAGAAGGATTAACACGTTCCCATGAAAGAAACATCCTATTGTTTTTGGCATATTATGCCCGTTTTTATGCATATTATGGGGTTGTATCAAATAATTAAAACATTAACTATGACACATAAAGACAGACAAACAATTAAATGTAATACATGAAAATTAAACCTCACCTTACCTTGCTAACAAGAGTCGAGGGCCCACAAGGATGATGCTGAAAAAAAAAGGAGCAGGAGATGTTATTTAATGGAAAGAGTCCCCTTTGAGTAAAACTTCAGGAATGTGAACATTCCCCCTCCCCCACCTGTCTCTTTTCCCCACTTGGCCTTTATTGAGGTTCTCATGTTCAAACACCCGAGTCGCATTCTAAACAACAGCCGTCTTTAAACAAATCTAGAGATGACCGTGCTCAAACAAAGGTCGTATAACCAAGCACAGATGATTGTGTCTAAACTGGATGTATACCAGGTTGGACTTATTACAAAGCGGACATGTACCTAGTTACCACTGTAGTTATAGCACCGGTTTGAGTGACTGTGCTTCATTGGAACACGAGAGGCAGAAGAAGAGATCATTCAAAACAAAGACCTGTGGGTAATTAGAAATGCCAATAAATTAAATCTGCCATTTAGTTTTTTTAACAATCAGTTGTTAATTGTGGGCGGACGCGCATTGACTTGTCAGTCACCGTTGTTACTTTAATGCAGGTTGGCGGTGTAGTTGTTGCATTTAATTCACGGTTATAAGCCGTGTCTTTAAGTAAACATGGATGTAGTGATGTGTGCTGTCGGCGTTTCATTAGCTTGGTGTTCCTAGCGTTAAGGTGTTATCTGTTTTATTCGTTAGTTTAGTGTTCCCGCTGTTAAGGAAGCGAGCTGCGTGGATCCCAGCATGGTGTCTGCCTCGAGGGCAAGAGGTTCCGGGTTCAATCCCAGGTAAGGGCTGATATTTTTTCACGTGGACATGGACTTCTAGTAATTCCCTCTGGTCTCTGTGTAGTGAGATCGGACGGCCGTGTGCATTGTTGCGCCCGCAAAAAATCCCTTGGCAGTTGAAAATCGAAAATAGTAGTCTAACTACCGGGCAAAATTTGGAGTTACAAATATACCCAAAGTATTTCAGGATTCTCGCCGGTGCTACAGAGCTTGTGCACTGTGCTGAGCTTCTTCGAACTCAGAATTGAGTAAGAAAAAGAACGGAACACTTATGGGTCACTACCCGTTTGCCATATGTTGATTCGTTGTTCAAAACCTCAAAACTTTAAAGCTGTTAAGGTGTTACCCGTTTTCTTCTTTTTTTGTTTGACATTCCTAGTATTATAGAACTGATTTCTTTGTTTGGCGCTCATGTTGTTTGCTGTCTGTGTTTTGTTTAACTTGTGTTCCCACGGTTAAGATGTTGTCTGCTTTCTTCGTTTGCTGATTATTCCCACTGTGAAGATGTTATCTGCTGTCGGTTCTTCGTTAGTCTGACATTTCCATTGTGAAGATGTTATCTGCTGTCGGTTCTTCGTTAGTCTGACATTTCCATTGTGAAGATGTTATCTGCTGTCGGTTCTTCGTTAGTCTGACATTCCCATTGTAAAGATGTTATCTGCTGTCGGTCCTTCGTTAGTCTGACATTCCCATTGTAAAGATGTTATCTGCTGTCGGTTCTTCGTTAGTCTGACATTCCCATTGTAAAGATGCTATCTGCTGTCGTTTCTTCGTTAGTCTGACATTCCCATTGTAAAGATGTTATCTGCTGTCGGTTCTTCGTTAGTCTGACATTCCCATTGTAAAGATGCTATCTGCTGTCGGTTCTTCGTTAGTCTGACATTCCCATTGTGAAGATGTTATCTGCTGTCGGTTCTTCATTAGTCTGACATTCCCAGTGTGAAGATTTTGCCTGCTTTCTTCACAAACCAAGTGTTTCTACTGTTAAGGTGTTACATTAAGTTTGAGCATCTGTATTCCATCGTCATGGGTCCAGCTGAGTGACGCAGTCTAGCTGCCGCTTAGTCATTAACTTTTCCTGTTATTGTATCAGTTAATCACTTAATTTCTGGCTCTGTTGATTCAATTTTCTAGCACCTTCGATCTTTCAGACGAAATTTCTGGAGATTATATATATATAGTATTATTTGGCATGTTGTTTGCAGCTTGCAAACACAGCTATGGGGAATAAACTCACAGGGAGCAAGTACAGCAGAGATCTACCAGTCATCAGTAGAAGTTATCCTCGTCGACAAGTGTTTCGGCCCACGATTCTCCTAGACACTTTCGGAGGTGGGCCCACCTGAGTTCATGAAGCTCCCTGCTGCACGAAATTACCGGATGGTGTTTTTCTTTCGGATAGGGACAAGACGACTTGGTGGTTTCGCAGAAGGTATTGTGAGATAAGAAGCCGCCGCGGTAGCCTAATTAAAGCAGTCAGCATACCTGGACGACCGAGCGACAAGCTTACAATTGGTTTACCGGACACATGTTGGACTTTATTAGCAGGTGGCAGAGGATCACTGGCAGACAATTCGGACACGATGGACTATCAAGGGTGAGAAACCCTTTTCCACTAGAAACCCGGACCAGCTCACCGAGGCCCGTCCCCTACGTTGTTCCGTTGCGTCCAAAGCCAACTCGAGGCCCTTTCGGCTGCCTCGCCCAGTTTTTTAAGTGTTCGTTTCCGTTCATTACCGCGCAATCCTAGTTCTTTAACCACATTGTACAATGAAGTGGAGACGAGACCTTGCGCTCCCACTTCGACGGCAAAGACACGTACCGTGTACGCCTCGTTTCTCCTCAGACCGGCTGCTAAATCACTGTATTTCTCGAGCTTGTACAGGTGATTTTCGTCCAAACGCGACTCATACGGGACTGTCAACTCAATCAGGATGAGCTGCCGTTTCTCCGCAGAGTGGAGAACTATGTCATGTCGCAGGCCGGTCTTCCGGATTAACTCGGGGTACCGTTCATGGCCTGGCAGATCAACCGCCAGTAACCAGTCCCTCACAGAGTCTAGCACAGATGGAGCGAATGCGTAATATTTAGCCTACGTACGCTACGTATTTGTAATGGGTAGGCTTTATGTCAATACACACTGATTACATTTTACTGCCAGCATACAAGGTACATTTCTATCACAGAAATTAAATGTAGGACATATGCACCACGATCCAAAATGTAGTCAGTCAGAATCAGTTTTTAAAAATAAACTTGATTGATTTTTGCCACCAGTGGCGTGACAGTTAACCAGAAACTGAATCGTGTCAAGGCCATTAAGCCCGCAGCAGCGATTTATCTAATTGGGTATCCGTAGATAAAGTGCCTGGCTGAATGAATGTTCATTTAGACACGGCTGGTTGCATCTAGGTGTGATAGTCGGACCGTGTGGTCCACATGAAAAATACGGGTTGATGAAGCATGTTATTTGTTGGTCGACTTCTGTAAATAAGGCGATTCCTAACTCCGGGCTCGATCCCAGCTGCGGGCGATTTGGCAGCAGTTCGATTTATGTTGAATTCAAGAGTAGTTTTGAGAGCCGAACATTGAGTAGCAGTTGCAAGCTGCTGAATGTCAATGCTGGGGTTGGTTTTGCAACGTCCTGTCAATGACACAGATCATCATCATCATGTAGCAGGTCCTTTGCAGAACGTCGCTCTCATCACAGTCTGCCTGAAAGAAACTCGGTCTCTCGCTAGTTCTCCTGCCTCATGCACTTTCACATTTAAGAAGTCACTTATATCCTGTGCCCATCTTCGTGTCGGTCGGCCCCTGCCCCTCCTTCCTGGTACCATGCCTCTGCTATAATTTTTTTCCAATCCGTCCTGGCACTTGATATGACCAAAATATTAGCCAATCTTTCTTGATGTTCAGATCTTTAAAGATGTCAAAATTTCTCATCTTCTTTGTCCAAGATATTCTGAGAATCTTTCTATAGCATATAAGCTCAAAAGCCCCTATTCTCTTTCTCAAGGACTGAGAGATAGTCCACGACTCACATCCATATGTAGCCACAGGGAAGATGCATGCTCTTAAAATTCTAATTTTGATCTCCTGTAAATGGCACAGAGCTAACATTTTATTTGTTGTTAGCTTGCTTCATCGACTACATTATGTCCCCATGTATTTTCCGGGGTCCCATTGTGGGGAAGACAAGAATAGATCCAGTCTTCCTATCAAGCATGTCATAAGAGTCAACAAATTAGTGGTTTCCAAATTGGAGTGCATCTGCGTACAGTTAAGTCAGATCTGTAAAATGGATGTGCATACAAAACCCAAGTTCCGGAACAAGACTAGAGCCCGGAAGTGGACGAACAACTAAAACTTTCAACCGGTGAACCCGTTGACGAAGATAAAGACCTATTGCGTAGAAGCCAGAAGATGATTCATTGCGCCAGATTGTATCCCTTTTGGCTCCGGCTGTCTCCGCACAGTGGCTGGTGAGGGCGAGAGGGTTGCAAAAGGCACGAACTCCGTATCTTCAGCAGTAACCCCCTAATGATCACCAAAACACTGCAGAGCCAAGGAAAAAGTCTGGCATGGAACCTACAACTGTCACAGCACTAGGCAAACTTACAGCTTATCCACGGGTTTCCAGGATTTCCCTTGTTTGGGGTCGTCTAAAATTATAGTACTGATATCCCCCTTAGCGTAAGCACAGTTCTTTTGAACATATTCAGGACTAGCTCGAGGCGGGCAAGATACCCACAGGACTAGCTCGAGGCGGGCAAGATACCCACAGGACTAGCTCGAGGCCGGCAAGATACCCACAGGACTATCTCGAGGCTGGCAAGATACCCACAGGACTAGCTCGAGGCTGGCAAGATACCCACAGGACTAGCTCGAGGCTGGCAAGATACCCACACTAGCTCGACTACAGGACTCGAGGCGGGCAAGATACCCACAGGACTAGCTCGAGGCGGCAAGATACCCACAGGACTAGCTCGAGGCCGGCAAGATACCCACAGGACTAGCTCGAGGCCGGCAAGATACCCACAGGACTAGCTCGAGGCCGGCAAGATACCCACAGGACTAGCTCGAGGCCGGCAAGATACCCACAGGACTAGCTCGAGGCCGGCAAGATACCCACAGGACTAGCTAGGCTCGAAGATACCCACAGGACTAGGAGGCAAGATACCCACAGGACTAGCTCGAGGCCGGCAAGATACCCACAGGACTAGCTCGAGGCCGGCAAGATACCCACAGGACTAGCTCGAGGCCGGCAAGATACCCCACAGGACTAGCTCGAGGCCGGCAAGATACCCACAGGACTAGCTCGAGGCCGGCAAGATACCCACAGGACTAGCTCGAGGCCGGCAAGATACCCACAGGACTAGCTCGAGGCCGGCAAGATACCCACAGGACTAGCTCGAGAGCCGGCAAGATACCCACAGGACTAGCTCGAGGCCGGCAAGATACCCACAGGACTAGCTCGAGGCCGGCAAGATACCCACAGGACTAGCTCGAGGCCGGCAAGATACCCACAGGACTAGCTCGAGGCCGGCAAGATACCCACAGGACTAGCTCGAGGCCGGCAAGATACCCACAGGACTAGCTCGAGGCCGGCAAGATACCCACAGGACTAGCTCGAGGCCGGCAAGATACCCACAGGACTAGCTCGAGGCCGGCAAGATACCCACAGGACTAGCTCGAGGCCGGCAAGATACCCACAGGACTAGCTCGAGGCCGGCAAGATACCCACAGGACTAGCTCGAGGCCGGCAAGATACCCACAGGACTAGCTCGAGGCCGGCAAGATACCCACAGGACTAGCTCGAGGCCGGCAAGATACCCACAGGACTAGCTCGAGGCCGGCAAGATACCCACAGGACTAGCTCGAGGCTGGCAAGATACCCACAGGACTAGCTCGAGGCCGGCAAGATACCCACAGGACTAGCTCGAGGCTGGCAAGATACCCACAGGACTAGCTCGAGGCTGGCAAGATACCCACAGGACTAGCTCGAGGCCGGCAAGATACCCACAGGACTAGCTCGAGGCCGGCAAGATACCCACAGGACTAGCTCGAGGCCGGCAAGATACCCACAGGACTAGCTCGAGGCTGGCAAGATACCCACAGGACTAGCTCGAGGCTGGCAAGATACCCACAGGACTAGCTCGAGGCTGGCAAGATCCCCACAGGACTAGCTCGAGGCCGGCAAGATACCCACAGGACTAGCTCGAGGCCGGCAAGATACCCACAGGACTAGCTCGAGGCTGGCAAGATACCCACAGGACTAGCTCGAGGCCGGCAAGATACCCACAGGACTAGCTCGAGGCCGGCAAGATACCCACAGGACTAGCTCGAGGCCGGCAAGATACCCACAGGACTAGCTCGAGGCCGGCAAGATACCCACAGGACTAGCTCGAGGCCGGCAAGATACCCACAGGACTAGCTCGAGGCGGGCAAGATACCCACAGGACTAGCTCGAGGCCGGCAAGATACCCACAGGACTAGCTCCGGCAAGATACCCACAGGACAAGCTCGAGGCCATACCCACAGGACTAGCTCGAGGCCGGCAAGATACCCACAGGACTAGCTCGAGGCGGGCAAGATACCCACAGGACTAGCTCGAGGCCGGCAAGATACCCACAGGACTAGCTCGAGGCCGGCAAGATACCCACAGGACTAGCTCGAGGCCGGGCAAGATACCCACAGGACTAGCTCGAGGCCGGCAAGATACCCACAGGACTAGCTCGAGGCCGGCAAGATACCCACAGGACTAGCTCGAGGCCGGCAAGATACCCACAGGACTAGCTCGAGGCCGGCAAGATACCCACAGGACTAGCTCGAGGCGGGCAAGATACCCACAGGACTAGCTCGAGGCGGGCAAGATACCCACAGGAAACCGATGCAGACGGAGGATACAGTGCATGAAGCACCCAGGTTTAGAGCCCAGACAAAAGACTGCCCAGTAGGTGCCAGACGGAAGATGAGCCAACCTTATGTAAAACAGCAAGGGAAG
This sequence comes from Candidula unifasciata, assembly GCA_905116865.2. Classification (NCBI taxonomy): domain Eukaryota; kingdom Metazoa; phylum Mollusca; class Gastropoda; order Stylommatophora; family Geomitridae; genus Candidula; species Candidula unifasciata. The sequence continues at coordinate 87,144 of CAJHNH020002001.1, forward strand.
TCACCAGATCCAACATCCTACTTATTACCCTGACAGCCCAGGTTGAAAGGGATCGGTCTATAAAAGGGGGTGGGGGGGGATCATGTTTACTTCCCGCCATTTTTGCTGGGCTAGTATTTAAAGAACACCCAGAATAGCCCATACAAAAACACACGCGCGCGCGAGCACACACATACACACTCACACACACAAAGAGTCTGAAGTTTGAACAACGGATCAACATCATAGCACACGGTTAGTAACCCATAAGTGCTCCGTTATTTTTCTAACTCAAGTGTGAGTCCGAAGAAGCTCAGCACAGTGCACAGGCTCTCTAGCACTGGCGAGGATCCTGAAATACTTTGGGTGAATTGTTAACTCCAAATTTTTGCCCGGGCAGCGCCGTTAGGCTACTCTTTTCGATTTCCAACTACCAAGGGATTTTGTACGTGCGCGAAAATGCACACGGGCGTCCTATCTGACTACCCAGAGAACAGGGAGAATTACTAGAAGTCCAAGTCCAAGTGAAAAAATCCCAGCCCTTACCTGGGATTAAACCCGGAACCTCTAGCACTCGAGGCGGACAGCATGCCTCAAGACCATGCAGCCGCACACACAGTGTGAAAGAAAGAACACATAGAACAATCTACAAAAAAATAACAAACAGAATGTTAAAAAAAAAGAACCTAGGAATAGTTTAGGTACAACACATATAATTAAAAAAGTAGTAATTGTGGCAATAATCAGCATTGAACTTACATACAGTCTGTTACAGTTAAGATTTTGTATTTGGTTTACTGTGATTGATATGCCATATTGTGTGTGAAGTATTGAGATCCCTCACCTCATTCTATCACTAGTTTGCTTTCCCTTCCTATTTCCTGCCTTTCTCACTTTCATCCCTTTGTCCTTACTCTCCTTCCTCCTCTAATTTTCTCTCTCTCCCCCCCCCCCCCCCCCCCCCCCCACACACCACACTCTCCTCTTCTTCTGCACCTTCTCCTACCTGGACATAGGTTGTGGAATCATCAGTACAAAAGTTTCTCTGTTACAAGGTGTGAAGATTGGGTGTGTGATTACATTTATGTACCAACAGCTGTTGGCTGGGCCACACTTTGTGGGCAGAAACAGTAATAAAGTCCAGGGTGTCCCATAAGTTTCCATACATAGTGAAAAGTGTTTTAAAAACACATTTTGGTGGATGCCCTTCACTGCTGAAGAACACATGTAAGCACAGCTGGAGTTATGCTTGTAGTAGCCTTGATGAAATGTTTTTGTCCCTCCTGTGTATAGACACTTGTGGGAACACCCTGTAGCAGCAACTGATTCAGATGTGGACAATGAAGCGTTGTGCCTTTAGCGCTGTCTCCCCCCCCCCCCTCTTGCAGTACTTCTGCTCATACTCAGGTGCCAAAGGTGCCTGAGAACATCCCTTTACAGAAAACAGAGATGCGAAAACAAAGAAAATATAGGGGATTGGGGCCTCAGCGAGTCTGAGTCCCCAGGTTCTGGTACCTTTAATAGAGGGCTATGTCTAAACCTCAAACTAATGCAGGTGAAAGTCAGGTCCCTGGTAGCAACCAGTAAATAAACTAAGCCACATCAGCATCTTTTAACTTCAGTAGTTATTCAATGTAGATGAAGAAAAATTACCACATTCTTCAAAACTTGAACTCTGAATCTTTCCGAGTGAGTTCCTGGGTCCCTTTTCCCCCTCCCCGCCCCACAAGTCGCAAAAGTCACTTAATTAGGGGTCTTTCTTTCAAAGTTCCAAAGCAACAGTGTGTATACAATAAGCCAGATCTGTAAAATGGATGTACATGCAAGACTCAAGTCCTTGATCAACACCAGAGTCCAGGATGGACAGATAACCAGAACTTTCCACCAGAGTTTACAGCTGGTGAATGCTAAACAGGAGGAGAAGAAGAAGTCTTGAGCCACCTTTAAAGATTCTAAGGTAAGAGTGTTCTACTCTGTGATATCCTGATCAGTATTATCCTGAAATATCATTGCTTTGATTTTTTTCTCATCCCCAGACCACACCTGTGAGGACAGACAAAGAGCTAGCATCAGAAGCTTCACTAACCAATGGAGAGAGTTTCATCCTGAAGCTGTTCCAGGCTTTACACAGTTCCACGCTGACCTGTCCCACCTGTGGTGAACACAGCAACACCTTTGACCCCTACCTATGCCTGTCCTTGCCCCTACCCCAGGGCTACCAGCGGGTTGTGTATGTCATCGTTGTCTTCCTGGACTCCAAGAAGTCCCATCAAGTCATGATGGCGTTCACCTTGCATCAGTATGATGAGGTCAGGGAACTAAGGGAACTTGTAGCATCTAGTGCCAGAATTCCGGCAAAGCAGGTAATTGATTATAGATGTTATCAATGAGGGTGTATCATGACCAGTGTTCAAGTCATTAGTCTAGGTCAGGGCTATTTAACTGGTGGCCATATCTTGCCTGCAGAGGCCTAGTAAATGCAATGCCAACTGTATAGTATTAATGATCTTTCTATTCTGGAGCTGGCTTGTTTGGCCCATAACAATGTCCATGAGTTAACTTATTTGAATAGCACTGGCCTATTTGATACTCATGAAGCGTTGTGTCTTCAGCCCTTACCCCTGCAGTACCTCTTGCTTGTACTCAGGCGCCTTTGGCACCTGAGAACATCTGCTCACAGTAAACAGAGTTGCCAAAACAAACCTGTGGCAGCCACTTTTTGACATGGTGTGTATACACCGCGAAAGCAAGCCACGCTGTAACACCCCCGTGACATAGGACAGCCCATGGGAACTGGCATGACGTGAATGGGAGCCGGCATGAAATCTCGCACGCGAACGAGATGGGGATGACTTTCATGATTATTTCAGAGTATCTGAATACAAAACAAGTATTTCCTAAGGACATCTTCAGTGGGGTACAAGATGACAAGGTTACCTCTACTACAGTATAAAGATGTTTGCAAGCAGGACATGAATGATACATAAAGTGAGCTGAAGCCGTGGGAACTGGATACATGGACCATGTTGCTTGGAGGAGGAAATGACAAAAGATGGCCAAACCAAATTGATTCTTTGTTTTTCAATAAATGTGATGATGGATATTGTTCCAACAGTTCTTGTGATCATGTCGTTTCTCACTAGATCTCTTCTGGTTTTATTCGCAGCTATTCTCAAACATCTGATCTCACAGGTGATTAGTTTTATTTCAGTTTTTTGGGTCAATGTCTAAGTCTGACATTGGTAACTTGAAGTCTATATAAATATTGTGTTTATAATTTGTCTTTTTGTCTCTTTTTGGATAGCCGGGTGTTTTAAAATTAGAGCAAGTTGGTACCTAACATTGTTGGGTTGTTGGATTCTCATTTCTATCTCTCTGTCTATTTTACCATTGTATGTAAAGATTACAGTATTACTATCAACATCACAAAAGGGTTTAGAAAACTTATTAACCTCACTCCAAAGAAATAGTGAAAATCATAACTTATTTCTTAACATAGCAAAAACAAAGATAATGCATACAAACAAAACTGCCATGGAGAAGGAAATATATGTTAATGAGGAAAGATTGGAAGTGGTGGAAAATTTCGAATATCTTGGGTCACCGGTTACCAACAATGGTGACACAATGAAAGAAATTAAACGGCGACTATCAATTGCTCTTCAAAGACTAAAACAACTGAATAAATTATGGAATTGTACAGATAGAATTACAAAGGTCAGATTTTTAAGAGCATGCATCTTTCCCATTGCAACATACGCCTGTGAGACCTGGACACTTACTAAACAAGCGGAACAGCGCATAAATGCATTTGAATATAAATGTTACAGACAGGTTCTAAGAATATCTTGGGTAAAGAAAAGAACAAATGCATCCATACTTCAAGAGCTGAATATTGAAGAGGGTTGGCTACTAAAGACAATAAAACAAAGAAAATTGAAATACTTTGGTCACTTGAAACGTCATGGAAGTCTAGAGAGAACAATAATTGAGGGGTATATGCCTGGGAAGAGAGGAAGAGGAAGGCCAAGGAGAAGATGGGTGCAGGATGTGGCAGATGATCTCCAGATGGGTGTATCAGACGCAGGACATCTTGCTCAGGATAGGAAGGTTTTCCGGAGGGTTGTTATGGCAGCGAGGTTCCGCGAGGGACATGCTACTGAATGAATGAATGTAAAGATGCTTGCCAGGTATTTAAATTCTTTCACTTGTTTCAAACTTTGATCTTTGATCTTTATGTCGATGGTTTGTTGCTCTCTACTTATTCTTATGACTTCTGTTTTTTCAATATTGATCTTCATGTGATGTTTAAGACAACTGTCGTGTAGTTGGTTTATGTGGTCCTGCAGCTGTTTACTTTCACGCGGAATATGCACGGATCGTCGGCAAAGAGCAGCTCATTGAAGTCCTCCTGTTTATCGACATCTGGTGGTGTTATGTCTATTTTATTAAAATTGTCCATGAATATTATAAAAAGTAAAGGTGAAAGAACACACCCTTGCCTCACACCTGATGCCGATAGGTTATGTACCTATAAAGGATGGTTTGCACATCTTGTTGTGGCATACAGCTAGGCTGTGATATCCACACTTTTCACCAAATTAGTCACCTTTACGACATGCTTGTTAGAGAGGCAGTAGATTTGTTCTCTCCCCCCCCCCCCTCCCCCCCACCCCAGCTTTTCCTCCAGTGGGGCTCTGAAACCCAAATGTGGAACATTGCTATGGTTTCATTAACCTTTTCTGGACAATTGTGTGACGTAGGAAATACAGAAAATTTGTTGATTTTTTTTCTAGCTCATGTTTGTTCAACTGGAAGATGATAGTTTTGGCACCACATACCGTGATGAGCAACCATTGAGTGACATTCCCGAGAATGAGGTGGTATATGCATTTGAAATGCACCCAGAGAATGCTGCCAGACGCAACTCAACACAAGAGTTTGACAGTCCCCTATCTCAGGTGCTGATGATGAATATTGAGATCACAGGAGAGTCAGCCGACAGGTGAGAACTCTTGTCTTTCCCATGAAATAGCTAATTATATTGGATGGAATGATTATGTATATCAAACAGATAGACTTGTATTGATCGGCACTCGTTTAAAGAAGTAGAAAGATAGCACACACTACTAAAGTTACCCTGCCAAGAATCGAACCTGTTACCTCCAGGTCACATCAGCGCCTTGCTGCAGAAACAAGTACTAAGATGCATGACCAACTAGGCACTCTGTTTGATTAATAAAATATAATTTTAAGCACTCAGTGGTTCCCCATCTGTTTCCTTTTTAAAAAAAAAAATATACTTTGCAGGTTGGAATGCGCTAAGAGTAATAGCCTTCTTAGTAAAAAGAGTAATAACTAAGAGTTATGAGTAAGTAAAGAAAGTAAAGGACGGTGTCATATCGGGCATTTGATGCAAAATCATGTCTTCATAGAACAATCATCACTAGGTGGATGATGGGGTTAGCATCTTGCTGGCCACCTTAACTTCCAAGGACTATACCTGCTGTCCGTTTTAGGCTGGGTCGACCTGGGGACCAGGGCCAGTTTGGAAAAATTCTGACTTGATGCAGATTTAAACCCATGACTTTTGACTGGCAGATGGGTGCCTAGCTGTACACTACAATGGCTCCCAAGAGTTGAGAGTAATAAGAGTAATCAGTTGAGAGTAGTAACTAATTGGATCAGTGGGATTCCTTTTTCTATGGCATATTTGGTTGGGGTTTACTGGGCATTGGAGTTTACTGGGCATTGGGGTTTAATGGGCATTGGGGTTTAGTGGTGGGCACTGGGGTTTGGTGGGCACTGGGGTTTAGTGGGTGTTGGGGTTTACTGGGCATTGGGGTTTAGTGGGTGTTGGGGTTTAGTGGGTGTTGGGGTTTAGTGGGTGTTGGGGTTTAGTGGGTGTTGGGGTTTACTGGGCATTGGGGTTTAATGGGCATTGGGGTTTAGTGGTGGGCACTGGGGTTTAGTGGTCATTGGGGTTTAGTGGGCATTGGGGTTTATCTGGCATTGGGGTTTAATGGGCATTGGGGTTTACTGGGCATTGGGGTTTATCTGGCATTGGGGTTTACTGGGCATTGGGGTTTACTGGGCATTGGGGTTTATCTGGGCATTGGGGTTTACTGGGGGCATTGGGGTTTATCTGGCATTGGGGTTTACTGGGCATTGGGGTTTACTGGGCATTGGGGTTTACTGGGCATTGGGGTTTATCTGGCATTGGGGTTTACTGGGCATTGGGGTTTACTGGGCATTGGGGTTTATCTGGCATTGGGGTTTATCTGGCATTGGGGTTTATCTGGCATTGGGGTTTATCTGGCATTGGGGTTTATCTGGCATTGGGGTTTATCTGGCATTGGGGTTTATCTGGCATTGGGGTTTACTGGGCATTGGGGTTTATCTGGCATTGGGGTTTATCTGGCATTGGGGTTTATCTGGCATTGGGGTTTATCTGGCATTGGGGTTTACTGGGCATTGGGGTTTATCTGGCATTGGGGTTTACTGGGCATTGGGGTTTACTGGGCATTGGGGTTTAATGGGGATTGGGGTTTAGTGGTGGGCACTGGGATTTAATGGGCATTGGGGTTTAGTGGGCATTGGGGTTTAATGGGCATTGGGGTTAACTGGGCATTGGGGTTTAGTGGGCATTGGGGTTTATCTGGCATTGGGGTTTACTGGGCGTTGGGGTTAACTGGGCATTGGGGTTTAGTGGTGGGCACTGGGGTTTAATGGGCATTGGGGTTTATCTGGCATTGGGGTTTAATGGGCGTTGGGGTTTACTGGGCATTGGGGTTTATCTGGCGTTGGGGTTTACTGGGCGTTGGGGTTTACTGGGCATTGGGGTTTAGTGGGTGTTGGGGTTTACTGGGCATTGGGGTTTAGTGGGTGTTGGGGTTACTGGGCATTGGGGTTTAGTGGGTGTTGGGGTTTACTGGGCATTGGGGTTTAGTGGGTGTTGGGGTTTACTGGGCATTGGGGTTTAGTGGGCATTGGGGTTTAGTGGGCGTTGGGGTTTAGTGGGTGTTGGGGTTTACTGGGCATTGGGGTTTAGTGGGCATTGGGGTTTAGTGGGCGTTGGGGTTTAGTGGGCGTTGGGGTTTAGTGGGTGTTGGGGTTTACTGGGCATTGGGGTTTACTGGGCATTGAGGTTTAGTGGTGGGCATTGGGGTTTACTGGGCATTGAGGTTTAGTGGGTGTTGGGGTTTAGTGGTGGGCATTGGGGTTTAGTGGTGGGCATTGGGGTTTAGTGGGTGTTGGGGTTTAGTGGTGGGCATTGGGGTTTAGTGGGTGTTGGGGTTTATCTGGCATTGGGGTTTACTTGGCATTAGTTGTTTCTTGTAGGGGAATAAACAGGAGAAGAAAGTAGTTAAAATCGATTATATCCTTGGCTGCCAGCCACGAGTGTTGCATAAAGTACAAACTCCATAGCTACAGTGACAGTACCCAGGGATCTTCATTACAGCTGAAGTTTTGAACTGGACCACTATCTGAAGAGGAGGAGAGGAACAGTTTCTGCATAACTAATCACTGTTATTTTTATTTAATTGATATTTCAATCCCTATTCACCTACAGATTTGGCAGCCCGGCTGTACTGAGGGTGAGAAGAGACGTCACATGGACGGATCTGCACATGGAGATCCTGAAAAAGATGGAGAATTCATTAAGTGATGATGTCTTTACGAATCAGGCAAGTTATATGGGAAGTTGAGTACCTTCACTTTTGATAGTTTTCATATGTCATGGGATGATATCGGTTGGTAGTTTTTAAGTTATTCATTGTTCAAAATATTGGATTTGGTTAATTTCATTTGTGCTTCTTCTCCTCCTTTTTCTCCTTCTTCTTCTCCCCCCTCTCCTCCTCATCATCCTCCTCTTTTTCTTCTTCTTTTTCTTCTTCTTCATGTTCACGTTCACCGGCTGTAACTCAGGTGGAAAGTTCTGGTTGTTTGCTCACTCCTGGACTTACTTTGTTCTTGTTCCAGAATTTGAGTTTTGCATCACATCTGCTTTACAGATCTGGCTTATTTCTATGCATCCTGCTGGTTCCTTGCTTCTCTGGCAGATACATACTGACTGCAAGGAAAACACCCCTAATTAGTCAACATTTATCACCCGCTTATTGGGTGTAGTAGATATATCCTTCCCCCCTTCCCCCCCACAAGGAATTTGTGCTATTTATAATTCATCATCATCAGCGTCATGAGGTAGCATGTCCTTTGCAGACAGAACATTACTCTCATGGTGATATGCCAGAAAGCCACTTGATTCCTTGCCAGCCTAACCATCTTGTCAACGTTCATGCCCAGGGTGCTCTTGATATCCTTTGTCCACCTTCATGCTTGGTTAACCCCTGCCTCGTCTCCTGGGCATGATACCTTTTTTCACTGTTCTCTGCAAACCATTATGGCATATAATAAAGCCAGAGTATTTCAGTTATCGAGAGACGATACCGTCTGTCAGCCAGTTCATTCTTGATATTCAGATCATGGAGAATATCCATACTTTCCCTCCTCATTCATTTGGACCAAGAGTTTTAATTAAATCAGATCCGGGAAGGATAACCGGGGCAATAAAAGCCTGTAGAAGTCGGATGTGTTGGCCGAAGGGCGCAAATATTGCAGTCATGTTGTAAACGAGCATAACATATTAACATCGAATGAATGCAGAAGAAGATTTAATTTCAGATATCAGAAAGATGTCAAATGCCAGTAGTTCCCATGCTATGCACATGACAAAATATTTAATTTGGTAGTTTTTTTTAAAAATATCTGGGGAGGCTAACCCGGGCAGCAAATGTCACAGAATAGTAGATAGAGAACACACATAATGCTAAAGAAATGACACGTAGAACTGAATTGGTTCACTGATCAGGCATGTTTTTAAATATGCAGTTGAAATGAGAATAAAAATGTTCAGTCATATATATTGTATACAAAAGGATCAGTTGTTAATCTTAGACTTATGTGATGAGATGCATCTGTAGTTATCCCCCTGTGGGATGCAATTTTTCGTTACTTCAAGCCCTACTCCGGCTCTTGCCGGGGGCCGCAATATAGCCAGGCCATAAATAGGGTCTAATGGCTGAACGCGGTTTCTGGGACCTCTCCACGGGTGATCCCCATCCACATGGTGGCACTTTGTGTCATCAGGTGTTTATCGCTTGTGTGATATCCTGGTGGGGTAAAAGAAGATAGATAGATAGATGGTGAGATGAACAGTGTAACAGTAAATTATGTTTTTTCCCTTTGGTTTCATTAGAAATGGTTAATTTTGGGGACTTCATTATGTGTTGATGTAAATGCTTTAAATATGCACCTCACGAGTTACATTGAAATATGTCACACAATAAATCATATAATATAAAGTTTGTATCCCCATGATTAAAATCTATTTTTTTCTTCTAAGTATGCTAATATTGTATCTATATTTATACAGAAACTTGATGATTTGTTTTTGTTGAGAATATATGATGGAAGCACTCGCAAGTACTACCTGCCTTCTGACGTAGAATTACCACTGTACACTCAGTCTGTTGAAAGGTGGGTATTTATAAATTGGTATATATATTTTGTTTGTGAAGACTTAACTGATAAAAAAAAATGCCTTCAGAAGTCAGATGTGTCGGCCAAAGAACGCAGATATCGCAGCCATGATGTAAACGAGCGCAACACAGTGACATCTCAAGAGGTATGAAGAAGAAGAAATTGTTGGCCAAGTTGAAGTTTATAGCACATAGCTGTCCCACTTGTTTACAACTAGATGGTCTATATTTGTACTGATCATATAAGTTGACCTCTAGTTTTGTAAAGATTATTTTAGGCACCACTCGACTTATACGCCACAGTCTAGAGCAGCGGTTCTCAACCTATGGGTCGGGACCCCTTTTTGGGTCGTACGACCCTATCACAGGGGCCGCCAAAGACCATTATAAAAGACAATTTCATTGAAGTTACGAAGTAGCAATATAAATAATTGTGGGGTTCTTGGTGGCCACAACATGAAGAACTGTATTAAAGGGTCGTGGCATTAGGAAGGTTGAGAACCCCTGGTATAGTGTTATTGTTGTTCACTTCTTGGTTTGTGAGAAGTATGGATACCCGTGGCAATTACAGGTTCTCAAATAAAACATCTGGTACACGTTTTTTTGGTTTATGTTTTCAGAGCATTCTCTGCATCCCAAAAGAATTCTGGTGTGCCTCACATCAAGATTATTGCTGAATGGGACTCAAAGACAAAGTCACGGTAAGTTAATTACTGAATTTGTCTTTTGCTTTTTTGTCGGCCATCATCAGGTGCTGTGCAGACTGGCATGAATGATCGTGCCTCTATACAACCTGCAGTCTCCATGTATCAATCACTTCATGTGCTGACACCCTTCCAGGCATAACAGAAGACTGCCAAGAATCTTTTTGTATTGTGGTTATAAAGTTTACTTTAGCTTTAAGTAAATTAACTTACATTTGTAGGAAGTTTGTACCCTCCATAATAAGAGTACTGCTGTTGTAGCTACATCCTGATGTAGCTTCCAACTGGGCATGCAATGTCACATCTGCAGAGTCTGGATGTAACCAGCATACACAAACCGGCAGAGATGGGAGACAAGTGAATATTGTTTCTTCTGAGGCGTTTAGATATTTTATTGTCAGCAACTCTGCAGTGCCCATAGCGACCCGTATGGTTGCCTTTACCTGGTTTGGAAGTTATTGGGTGTTTCATTCATGGCGAAACCCAGTATTTTGTTCATAACTCAGATGCTAATACCCCATGCGAAGTCGAGTGACATCATAACAGTTGCTAGAAGTGGCCACCATTGGCCTCCAGGCAGCATGGGATGCAGTGTTCTATGTTGTGGAAATTCTGTCTCAGTACGTCAGGTGTCACTGCCAGGACGCCAATGGTGGCCATTTCCAGCAGCTGCTATGATGTCACCTGATTTTGCATGAACGGAGGTAAGCCCACTCAAAATGTCGTTGCTATATCTTTATTAATGTTTGAGTTATGAACAGAATACTGGGTTCCACCCCGAGAGAAACACCCTAAATTTAGAAGTGTTTTGCCTAGTAACAATAAGTTGATTATGTACTGTTTATTATGCTATTTTATATCTAAGGAAATTTGTGAACATTAATAGGAGGAATTCAGAAAGAAAAAAAGCGAAGAAATGTGCAAAATGTTTTGACAACTGCTGGTGCCAGTAGTTGAAAGATAAAGCAGATGGCAATATACTGGGCACATCCTGTGGAAAAGTAAACAGAGAATCGCCAGACAGGCACTTAAAGTGGAAACAATTGGACAAGAAAACAGTAAGATGAAAGTTGATAAGAAAGGCCGAAGGTGCTGGACTGGATTCCATCCATGATATTCAATCAGTTGCACAGGATAAAATAGAGTGGAAGAAGAAACTGTGAGTCCTGTATCATGTAAAACGGCACAAGAGGATTATGATGATGATGATGAATCATGACATTTATGTGAAATTGTCATACAACAGGATAATGATGAATCATGACATTTATGTGAAATTGTCATACAACAGGATAATGACGAATCATGACATTTATGTAGAATTGTCATACAACAGGATAATGGTGAATCATGACATTTATGTGAAATTGTCATACAACAGGATAATGGTGAATCATGACATTTATGTGAAATTGTCATACAACAGGAAAATGATGAATCATGACATTTATGTGAAATTGTCATACAACAGGATAATGACGAATCATGACATTTATGTAGAATTATCATACAACAGGATAATGGTGAATCATGACATTTATGTGAAATTGTCATACAACAGGATAATGGTGAATCATGACATTTATGTGAAATTGTCATACAACAGGATAATGACGAATCATGACATTTATGTGAAATTGTCATACAACAGGATAATGGTGAATCATGACATTTATGTGATATTGTCATACAACAGGATAATGACGAATCATGACATTTATGTGAAATTGTCATACAACAGGATAATGGTGAATCATGACATTCATGTGAAATTGTCATACAACAGGATAATGACGAATCATGACATTTATGTGAAATTGTCAAACAACAGGATAATGGTGAATCATGACATTTATGTGAAATTGTTATACAACAGGATAATGGTGAATCATGACATTTATGTGAAATTGTCATACAACAGGATAATGGTGAATCATGACATTTATGTGAAATTGTCATACAACAGGATAATGATGAATCATGACATTTATGTGAAATTGTCTTACAACAGGATAATGGTGAATCATGACATTTATGTGATATTGTCATACAACAGGATAATGTTGATAATGAATCATGGTGTTTGTGTGAAATTGTCCTTTGGTTTGACTCATGTAGTAAGCAGAAGAAGGAAGAAAAAAAAAAGCAAATGTCTTTATGCTTAAACAATTTCAGATTTGTCGTTGATGACCGGGAACACATAGAAACCTCTGCCTCTGTTAAGAAAGCACAGAACAGCCCTCTAGGCCATGGGAAGGTTACTCTGGAAGAGTGCTTCCGGCTCTACACAAAGGAAGAAAAGGTGAAGAGATAAAACAAGATCTTATTGTAAATCATTTCTCTGTGCAGTTGATCCTGTTTCTGCGATTCTGATTATTTTGTTGGTGCTGTTGATTTTTTCATGTGTGTTATACTGATCAGTTGTCTGTGCTGTTGATAATTTTTCTGTTTTACTGATCATTTTGTTGTGTGTAACTGATTATTTTTCTGTGTTACTGATCATTTTATGAACAAATCTTGTGAGTTCTTGTGAGAAATGGAGAGATTACAAGAACTATTGGGACCACACCTATAATTAAGTTTATTGAAAAACAGGGACTTAAATGGTTTGGCCATTTAATTGAGGATGAATCCAATGATGCAAAGAGTGAGAGCGGACAACATGGAAGTAGAAACAACAAGAGATAGAGAACAGCCAAGAAAAAATCCAACGATGCCAGCAACAAGAGCGGATAACATGAAAGTAGAAACAACAAGAGATAGAGAACAGCCAAGAAGAAATCCAATGATGTCAGCAATGAGAGTGGATAACATGAAAGTAGAAACAACAAGAGATAGAGAACAGCCAAGAAAAAATTCAATGATGCCATCAATGAGAGCGGATAACATGAAAGTAGAAACAACAAGAGATAGAGAACAGCCAAGAAGAAATCCAATGATGCCATCAATGAGAGCGGACAACATGAAAGTAGAAACAACAAGAGATAGAGAACAGCCAAGAAAAAATCCAATGATGCCATCAATGAGAGCGGATATCATGAAAGTAGAAACAACAAGTGATAGAGAACAGCCAAGAAGAAATCCAATGATGCCATCAATGAGAGCGGACAACATGAAAGTAGAAACAACAAGAGATAGAGAACAGCCAAGAAGAAATCCAATGATGCCATCAACGAGAGCGGACAACATGAAAGTAGAAACAGCAAGAGATAGAGAACAGCCAAGAAGAAATCCAACGATGCCAGCAACAAGAGCTGATAACATGAAAGTAGAAACAACAAGAGATAGAGAACAGCCAAGAAAAAATCCAATGATGCCAGCATTGAGAGCGGACAACATGAAAGTAGAAACAACAAGAGATAGAGAACAGCCAAGAAGAAATCCAATGATGCCATCAATGAGAGCGGACAACATGAAAGTAGAAACAACAAGAGATAGAGAACAGCCAAGAAGAAATCCAATGATGCCATCAACGAGAGCGGACAACATGAAAGTAGAAACAGCAAGAGATAGAGAACAGCCAAAAAGAAATCCAATGATGCCAGCAATGAGAGCGGATAACATGAAAGTAGAAACAACAAGAGATAGAGAACAGCCAAGAAAAAATCCAATGATGCCAGCAACAAGAGCGGATAACATGAAAGTAGAAACAACAAGAGTTAGAAAACAGCCAAGAAGAAATGCAATGATGCCAGCATTGAGAGCGGACAACATGAAAGTAGAAACAACAAGAGATAGAGAACAGCCAAGAAAAAATCCAATGATGCCAGCAACAAGAGCGGATAACATGAAAGTAGAAACAACAAGAGTTAGAGAACAGCCAAGAAGAAATCCAATGATGCCAGCATTGAGAGCGGACAACATGAAAGTAGAAACAACAAGAGATAGAGAACAGCCAAGAAGAAATGCAATGATGCCAGCATTGAGAGCGGACAACATGAAAGTAGAAACAACAAGAGATAGAGAACAGCCAAGAAGAAATCCAATGATGCCAGCATTGAGAGCGGACAACAAGAAAGTAGAAACAACAAGAGATAGAGAACAGCCAAGAAGAAGATGGATTGAAGGAGTCCTAATACTTTGAGAATCCACAACATTACAGGGTACTGGTCAGCCAAAGGTGCCTTAGCTTGGATACTGATCATCTGTTAACATGCAGTGCCGAGAAGCACAAAGCAGAATATGAACTCCTTCTTATTTTATCATCTCACTGATGCCAGGTTGTAGCCCAATGTCATGGTTTTCTGAACTTGTTTTGCTCTTCTCGAGGGGCATGAATGGTGTATTTGTTTATCTGTTTTCAGGTTTCAGCTACACCATTTATCCGTCTCTTTCTTGGTCTTCCTCTCGCCTTTCCTCCCTGATGTTCTGCTGTAAAAAGTCTTATATGCAGTTTGGTCTGGTTGCACTAGATGGCTGAACCATTTCATTCTTTGCTGTCAATATAATTTAGATAAGATCTTATTTCCACTTTGTCTCTAGTGCAGGTATTTGTAACCCTGTCCCTTATGTTGTTTGTGACCTTACGGAGACAGAACATTTCACAGGTAGTTTTTTCTCTTCTAGTGCCTATTCATTGTAGAATATGGACAGAAGAAAGAAATTGATAATTTTTAATTTGCTTCTGATCATTTTCCATGCTTTTGGTCATTTTTCTTTACCTCTGATAATCAGTTAACTTTGCTATTGATGCATTCATTCTTCTTCTTTGTTGTTCTTTGCGTTCACCAGCTGTAATCTCTGGCGGAAAGTTCTGGTTGTTCATCCACTTCTGGACTGCAGTCCTGTTCCAGAACCTCAAGTGTTGCGTGTGCATCCGTTTTACAGATCTGACTCATTTGTATGCAAACTGCTGGTTTCTTGCCTCTCAGGCAGATGCACTCCGACTTCAAAGGAAGCTCCAAATTAGTCGGCTCTTACGACATGCTTGGGTAGGCAGTGGGTCTGTTCTTGTATTCCCTATAAAAGGGCCCTGGAACTCACACAGGGAGTATTCATTCAGGATATTAGAAGTTTAAAAGGCTAACATGGTATTGACCTCATCAGCAGTAGGTGTCGACTGGTGCATACAGACATTACGGCTATCAGGATTTTTTGACCTCATCAGCAGTAGGTGTCGACTGGTGCATACAGACATTCAACGGGTGTCGACTGGTGCATGACATTATATTGACCACATCAACAGTAGGTGTCGACTGGTGCATACAGACATTACGGCTATCATGATTATTTGACCACATCAACAGTAGGTGTCGACTGGTGCATACAGACATTACGGCTATCATGATTATTTGATCATATCAGCAGTAGGTGTCGACTGATGCATACCGATATTAGGGCTATCATGATTATTTGACTACATCAGCAGTAGGTGTCTACTGATGCATGCAGATATTACCGCTATCATGATTATTTGATTACATCAGCAGTAGGTATCGACTGGTGCATACAGACATTACGGCTATCATGATTATTTGACTACATCAGCAGTAGGTATCGACTGGTGCATACAGACATTACGGCTATCATGATTATTTGACCACATCAGCAGTAGGTGCATCGACTTACGGCTATCATGATGCATACAGCAGTACATTACGGCTATCATGATTATTTGACCTCATCAGCAGTAGGTGTCGACTGGTGCATACAGACATTACGGCTATCATGATTATTTGACCACATCAACAGTAGGTGTCGACTGGTGCATACAGACATTACGGCTATCATGATTATTTGACCACATCAACAGTAGGTGTCGACTGGTGCATACAGACATTACGGCTATCATGATTATTTGACCACATCAGCAGTAGACTGTGTGACATTACGGCTATGATTATTTGATTACAAATTCACAGTAACCAGTAGTTTTGGTGTCGACTGGTGCATACCGATATTATTTGACTACATCAGCAGTAGCTGCATACAGACATTACGGCTATCATGATTATTTGACCACATCAGCAGTAGGTGTCGACTGGTGCATACAGACATTACGGCTATCATGATTATTTGACCTCATCAGCAGTAGGTGTCGACTGGTGCATACAGACATTACGGCTATCATGATTATTTGACCACATCAGCAGTAGGTGTCGACTGGTGCATACAGACATTACGGCTATCATGATTATTTGACCACATCAGCAGTAGGTGTCGACTGATGCATACATTTTATTTGACCACATCAACAGTAGGTGTCGATGGTGCATTACGGCGATCATGATTATTTGACCACATCAGCAGTAGGTGTCGACTGATGTATACAGACATTACGGCTATCATGATTATTTAACTACATCAGCAGTAGGTGTCGACTGATGCATACAGATATTAGAGCTATCATGATTATTTGACCACATCAGCAGTAGGTGTCGACTGATGCATACAAATATTACGGCGAGCATGATAATTGACCACATCAGCAGTAGGTATCGACTGGTGCATACAGATATTAGAGCTAACATGATTATTTGACTACATCAGCAGTAGGTGTCGACTGATGCATACAGATATTACGGCTATCATGATTAATTGACTACATCAACAGTAGGTGTCGACTGTTGATTACAGATATTACGGCTATCATGATTATTTGACTACATCAACAGTAGGTGTTGACTGGTGCATACAGATATTACGGCTATCATGATTAGCTAGCATGATATCCTGGATGCTGTAATTTCAAATCTTTACCCAGATAGGCTATTATCACATCATCTGGAAAGAATGTCAGCTGATGATGCCATGTTGCAGTTTGTTTTAATGTGAAACCATGTTTTGTTTCAGCTAATTGGAGATGATGCTTGGCTGTGTCCTCACTGTAAACAGGAGCAACAAGGCACCATCAAAGCCTTAAGACTTTGGTCTTTGCCTGAAGTTCTTGTTCTCCATTTAAAGAGATTTAAGCAGGTTAGTAGTTGTTTGCCGTTTAAACAGCAGCAGCGAATGTTTTCTAAGAGAAAGAACTTGCATTCAGACATTCCCCCCCACCCGCCATATTGAAACCAAAGCAAGAAAAAGACCACGCAAGAGATGGAGCAACATCATCAGGAGCAAGCAAACAGAAATGAACACCAACTTGTACAATGTATTGGAAAAAACACACAAACAATCCTTACATCTCTCTCTCCCCCACCCCCCTCAACACCTCACTGGGGTAAATGGTGGAAGAGAAGAAGAAGAAGAGCCTCATGTTTTAAGTATGAGTACATGACCCTCCGGGAGCCGCTGTGGTGTAGCAGCTAGACACCCACTCACCTTGCGCCTTAAAATTGTGGGCTCAGATCTGTATTAAGCTGATATTTTTTCAAAACATTACCTTGACTTCCAGGGTAACCCAGCCTAAAAATGGATGCTAGGTAAAGTCCTGGGAAGTAGAGGCAGCCAGTGTGCTGGTGACCACATCACCCACCGAGTGTCCATTGGTCTCTCAAATATAGGTCAAGCATTATATGCCTAATGATGTGGAAAAGGGTCCTTTACTCTAGCTGACCCTTCTCGTGTCATTAACACTGGTTTATGATGACCGCTTTACTCTAGCTGACCCTTCTTGTGTCATTAACACTGGTTTATGATGACCGCTTTACTCTAGCTGACCCTTCTCGTGTCATTAACACTGGTTTATGATGACCGCTTTACTCTAGCTGACCCTTCTTGTGTCATTAACACTGGTTTATGATGACCGCTTTACTCTAGCTGACCCTTCTTGTGTCATTAACACTGGTTTATGATGACCGCTTTACTCTAGCTGACCCTTCTTGTTTCATTAACACTGGTTTATGATGACCGCTTTACTCTAGCTGACCCTTCTTGTGTCATTAACACTGGTTTATGGTGACCGCTTTACTCTAGCTGACCCTTCTTGTGTCATTAACACTGGTTTATGGTGACTGCTTTACTCTAGCTGACCCTTCTTGTGTCATTAACACTGGTTTATGGTGACCGCTTTACTCTAGCTGACCCTTCTTGTGTCATTAACACTGGTTTATGGTGACCGCTTTACTCTAGCTGACCCTTCTTGTGTCATTAACACTGGTTTATGATGACCGCTTTACTCTAGCTGACCCTTCTCGTGTCATTAACACTGCTTTATGGTGACCGCTTTACTCTAGCTGACCCTTCTTGTGTCATTAACACTGATTTATGGTGACTGCTTTACTCTAGCTGACCCTTCTTGTGTCGTTAACACTGGTTTATGGTGACCGCTTTACCCTAGCTGACCCTTCTTGTGTCGTTAACACCGGTTTATGGTGACCGTCATGTCAGCTGCCTTTACTTCTGAGGGTATTTCACGTTACCCATTTTTGCGATGGGAGTCTGGTTCATTTATTTGAAATAAATCTACCTGATGCAGATTTAAACCTAAGACTTCTAGCTGGCAAGAATCTAGCCACAGCTGCTCTCGTCTCTTATGGTTGGTGAGGATGTATGGAGGTGTTGAAGACCGAGGAATGCTTGCAGCATCTGTTCATGTAACACTTGAGAGGCTGCTGCACAAGACTGGAAAATATGGTGAATGTCTGTCCGAAGAGGCATAGTAACTTGGTCTTGTATGCAGAATGGGAGAAAATCGGCCACCATGGCTGGCATGGAGGTCAAGGACCAGGGAACCAGACTGCCAGGATGACCCAGGGTCCACTGGGAAGACAACATCCAACAGTCCCTGTCTGACAGAAGACTCGAATGGAACAAAACCAAAACAGAAATTTGCTGATAGAGAAGTCTACACCCCAAACACCCCAAAAGTAAAAGCGGAGCAACTAATTGAGTAAGTAAGTAAGCTGGAAGAAAGAGTGGTGAAAACTAAGAATTGTGTAAATAATTGTTTTTGTTTGGCTTATTTTTGACACTTTCTGCAATGTTTATTCACAGTCGGGGCCCCGGAGAAGCAAGCTGAACACACTGATAGACTTCCCCATTGATGGGCTAGACATGTCAGCTCACGTTTCCAGGAGCAACCACAGCCTTCTGCCCAAGAGCGACGATTACATGTATGACCTGATGGCCGTCAGCAACCATTATGGCAATATGATGGGAGGCCACTACACAGCGTACTGTCGGAACCCGCTCGACGGGAAGTGGAGGGAATATGATGATGCCAAAGTTGAAACACTGGAAGGGTCTGTTGTTACTAAGGAAGCTTACCTGTTGTTTTACCAGCGGCGATCGCTAAGCAAAAGTGTGAACCAGAGACTGTTCAATGGTGATCATTGGATTTATTCATTGTCTATGTCTCCTTCAGAAAAGATTGCAGAGAATTCCACAGCAAATTCGGCTTCCAGACCTGCTCATCATCCGGTGCGGAACTCGCGCTCAAGATCAGCTTCCCCTTCTACACATCGACAGAGCACTAAAGACAGGGGCCTTCATCCTGTCACCACTTCAATGACACCACAACCTGTCAGACGTCCTGTGTTGCCAGCTGATGACAAAGGATTAAGCGATGACTCCAGCCTGGGAAGATCTCCTTCACCAAACATTAGAAATGCCAGTCGCAGATCTCATTCACTACCAAGTCAGTCTTCGTCTACTCGTTCACAAACCAAACGTGAGACATCTGCGGAGAATTCACTAGGACGCCATGACAGAACACACAATAAAAACCCTGATATTGATAAGAGAGAAAATAGTATGGACCAGTTGAGGTCTTTGAGACAGAAATTGAACAGTGATATTGTTGGACGTCAGAAACACACTGGTGAAAGAACCACAGTTGCAGACACTTCTCCACCAGCTGCCGTTAGCATGCACAACGACGCACCAGCAAACAAGCGTAGTATTAGCACATCTAAAGATACCAGCCAAGACCCGTCACCGACCAACAAAGCCCAGGCTGTTCATACTTCTCCATCTTCCACCGCTTCTGGTGTTTTTCAGAAAAAGCAGGATAGTCAGAACACCGGCCAGTTTTCAAAGTCACCTCATGAGTCACCATCTCTCTCACTTGGAGAGGATGCAGCCAGAAAACTGGCAAGCATAATGAAGCAAGATATTGTTAACCGAGCACAGGTCCATGCCAGAAAAGCTGACAGTGGGGATGAAAAGTATGCGAAAAGTGACATCCGAAAACATCAAACAGTAAATAAAGAAAATAGCATAGAGAGTTTTGATGATTCGACAGAATCTCAAGCAAGCAACTCCAAAACCAGCCGTCATGTACATGGTTCTACATCCGACACAAGCTCAGATCATGAATTCCAAAGTCACCACCACCCCACCAACTCAACCAAGCCAAAACACACAGTTACAAGTCATTCCATTTCTTCAAAGGCTCCGATTCCGGCACATCCAGCTGATTCAGGATTTAAGCAGAAGTTGAATGGTGACACACACACTCCTCCGTTTTACAAACCGCTTCCGAAAAATATTGGTGGGACAAATGGGTTTCCAGCACCTGGTCATGGAGGGCGTGCTTCCAGATTTGCTGATGATACGGGAATAGGGAACTCAGGTTAGTTGCACTGTTTTCTTTCAGGATGTTTGATGAGCTAGGTCTTTATCAAAACTAAACTTCTTCTTCTGCCTTACCAACCCCCAATGGGCCATAAGCCCTCAACCAACTCACACCAAGTCGTTCAATCCTTTGCTATCGCAGACAGCTCTCCTCATGTCCTCCCCCTCTTTATACCTTCACTCTCTAGCTCCTTTCTCCATGTGTTTTTGGGTCTTCCTTTATTCCTTTGCTCCTGAGGGTTCCAGTGCAAAGACATTCTGGTTAAATTGTTCTCAGGTTTTCCCACACCAGCATCTTTTCTTCACCTCTTGGTCCACTGGAACTTGTTTAGCTCTAAATTAGCGATTCAATGAAACCAAAACTACACTAGCGAAGCATATTCTCATTCATTCATTCATTCATTCATTCATTCATTCATTCATTGTCTCATTGTACCATTGATTGTATCTTAGAGCTGGCAGTCTATATCTCTATTCGGTTCTGTCCTGTGCAGTCACTCAGATCTCATGGGCGGAGTCCAGGCCAGCATGTTCGGCTTCACTCATCAATCAGCGTTTGAGATTTTCTCTTGTGCGTCCTAGTTTCCTTCTGGTGGCTAGATAATAAGTGACATTAAAGGATGAGAGGAGTGACCTCAGGCACCAGGTTGTGTCCCACCTGTCTTGATTTGTCAGACTAGCTACACCTGCTGAGAGCGTCAGCCACAGCACTGTAGCTCCAGTGATGATCCTTAATGCCCCCCCCCCCCCCCAACCAAAAAAAAAAAAAGTTTAACTTGTAAACCAGATGACAAAGTCTAATAAGTCTGATAATACACCTTTTATCTTTAGAATGTGAGGCAAACAGTATGATCACTGTCACCATCGTCATCATGTAGCAGGTACTGTTCAGAACATGCCTAAAAGTATCTCTTTCTCTAGCCAATTCGCCAGCCCGGCTATCCTCCGAATAACGGTCCTAAATTATCGAGGTGTAAAATATATACCCTAACAGGGCCTCAGTCACGTGTCAATTGCAAACTTCCGGGGACTATAATGCCACTGCTGAATTGCTAACTTCCGGGGACTTCCGCCATCGCGTGAGCGGCGTGGAATGAGGCTAAGCTAGATGGCTAGGACTCACGAGCAAATGATATGAAGGAAGCTGCAGGAGATGCAGTAGCTGCTGCTCCTGAGTCCCAGGCATTTAGTTTAGCCCCAGTCCACGCCGGGTGAGCGGCGTGGGGGATACTCTCGCCGGTGGCGGAAGTCGCCGGAAGTGCGCAATTTAAGACGGCGGTAGTGTGTAATTGACACGTGACTGAGGCCCTGTTAGGGTATATTTTCCACCTAGATAATTTAGGACCGTTATTCGGAACATAGCCCGCCAGCCAGCTTTTATAGCCAGTGCATCTTCAATATCTTGTACCAGAGGTCTGCCTCTGCCTCACTTTCTGGAAACTACCCTTCATGACCATTCTCTACAGGCCACAGTGATGTTTAACATGGCAAAAATAGCTCAGCCTTCAGGACAAGATATTGTTTATAAGCCAGTTCTCCTCGATGCATAGATAGATCATCTAGGATGTTTGTGTTTTTCCTCTTTTTGGTCCATGGTATTCTAAGAATTCTTCTGTATCTTTTTAGGGATCTGCATTAGCGTAGTCGATAGGGGGCTCGCTTTCAAATCCAGCTGCGACTCGCTGCAGCCACGGTCGGTGTTCGTTCGAAACCGGGCAGTTCCTGGAGTTCACCCAGCCTCTAGGAAATGGGTACCAGAGTGACTGGGGTAAATGGAGGAACATCGCTGTAGCTACAGAGTTACGTGCGGACGGCCACACAGGCGGCCAGTTTCTAATCAGCTGACCATGCTGGTGGAAGAGCACTTATGGTTTATAACCGTGTGCAATGACGCTGGTTCACATCTCCCGACTTTACCTTTACCTTTTTTTTATGTAGCATTGGAGTTTAAAAGCTCAAATTGTTTTTCTTTAGTCATTCAGTAAAAGTCTGTGACTCGCATCCTAAGTTGCGACGGGAAAGACGCATATCTCAAAATTTGTATTTTAGCTTGTAACAGTTGTTGTGCAATCACTTCACCATAGATCGTAAAATTATGGTTTCACTTGTGCAAGGTCAGGGCTTATGAGGTTGTTTACCATGTTTCTCCCTCATCTCCTTCCTCTTCTGTAGTTATTTCTGGTACTGAAACTCGTTTTCTGACATTTGCTATTTTTGTTGGATCTACTGTCCATGCAAGGTCAGGGCTTATGAGATTGTTAACCATGTTTCTCCCTCATCTCCTTTCTCTTTTGTAGTTATTTCTAACTCATCTTCTAACATTTGCTATTTTTTTTGGGATGTACTGTCCAGGCTTTTGTTATCCTTGTTCACATGTGCTCATTGTTGAATCAGACTTTAAAACTTGTCTTATGTCCATACTTGAGACAAAGCAAAGTAATCCATCCTTGCTAACCGAGAGTGAAGTCATTGAAGTAGATTCTTTATCTTTTTGCCTCAAAGTGTCAGATTTTCCTGATGTTTACATTCTGTCTGTCTGTCTGTCTGTCTGCCTGTCTGTCTGTCTGTCTGTCTCTCTCCCCCTTCCTCCCTCCCTCCTGGAGCAAGATTGAAGTCCAGAAGTGGATGAACAGCCAGGAATTTCTTCTGGTGAAGAAGAGTAGACTTGTACATGACTAAGTTTTGAAAGCTAATGTTTTCTACAGGATCAAGAGGCCAGTCTTACACCAGCTACTCCTCAGTAGTCTTTTATGACATGCATGATGGGCTGTTTGTTTCCCACATAGGCCCTAGTAAGGCATAGTTGTGGATCAAGAATACTGAGTACTTTGGACAACTTCTGACAATACCAGCTCCAAAATGTCTCTTCATAAACCTGCAGAAGTGGATCTGAACATAAACTGGAGATAAAATCTCAACACAGCAGCTTTCCATGACTTCAGCAATTTGAAATACCACAAATTGTCTAAAGGATTGGAAAGCTGCTGGTCAAGATATCTTAATTAAAAAAAAAAATCAATTGTTTTATATTTTAAAATTTAGATGCAGCTATATTTTTTTAATTCTGATATTCTTATTTTATTAATTTATACAATATTTTACAAGATACCTTTCCCTCTCATTTTCAGCTCATAAGTCTGCAACTTTACCGGGTGATTTTTCAAGCCAAAGCAAATCAGCAACAATCAGTCGAACTTGGAGAACTTCGCAGCCAGGCAGATATGAACAAAATGGCATTCCTCACTCTAACACTGATCACGACATTCATTACAACAACTCTCCCCCTGTACCACCTCCACTGCCTACTTCTCTCACTCACGGTGGGGAGCGGACATTCCTTCATGCCGCTGATATCTCATCCTCACAATCTTCAACTAGCGACTATTTTACCTCCAGTCAAAGAACAAACAGACTGACACATTCCAGTTACAACGATGAATCTTCCCTGCAGCGTTCAAGCCTCCAGAGCGATCATAGTTCTTTCAGGAGCCGGACTCTGCCTGGACACATTCCTGGCAGCAGGACAAGTAGATACAAGTTTCATCGTCCAAGAGGAGCGTTTGCAGCCCAGGCGGAGTCAGCTGCCAGACAACTAGCCAGCGTCTCCAACCCTTGCCTGAGAGAGTCTTCGGTGTGAGGTCTCCCTTTCTGTCAACTCGTGGATGCTGCATCTCTGAGATCTCCTGCTAAGCATCAGAAACATTGATAGAGTATGGTGTGTTACAGGTATGCCGTTACTGAGGTCTCCCTTCTATTGACTCCTGGAGAATACATCTCTGGAGGGCCACCAGACTTTTAGGAGACCATCATATCTCTAGGGGACCACCAGGTCTCGATGGGACCACCAGATTTCTCTCTATAGGACCACCAAATCTCTGGGTGACCACCAGTTCTCTTCGGGACTGTCAGATCTCTAGGGGACCACCAAATTGCTTTCTATGGGACCACCAGATTTATCTCTAGGTGACCACCAAATCTCCAGGGGACCACCAAATCTCTAGGGGACCACCAAATCTCTAGGTGACCACCAAATCTCTAGGGGACCACCTAATCTCTAGGGGACCACCAGATTTTTAGGGGACCACCAAATCTGAGATCTCCTGCCAAGCTTCGAAGACAATGACAGAACATGATTTGTTTAAAATTAACTGTTCTTAAGGTCTTCACAAATAGAGTTGATTAACAGATAACTTTATTGTGTGATTTGTGCACAGAACAGAATAAATGTTTATCTCCATTGAAAGACTTAATTTTGATCAAAGAAGCCATTGAAGTTGATGGCACAAAGCTTTCAGAATGAACTCTCAGAACGTGTAATTTAAAATTAACTCTCAGAATTTCTATATTTAAAAAATTAACCTTCAGAATACACTTGGGTTTGAAAATGCACCCTCGGAATATCATGTTGAGGACTTTAAAAATGAACTCAAAATGTACAGGAATTTGAAAATGAACTCTCAGAACAGGGATTTCAAAATGAAACAATGTACAAACATTTCAGATTAATAGGGATCCTATTTTATGACTCAATGGTCTGTCTAATAAAGTAAAATAGCTTCCCTAGATTTATGTGGTAACAAAAAGTTGTGAGAAAGAGAACTGTAATTTTAACCCTTATCTTGCAGTCACCTAGTATATATACAGGTTTGCCATTCTCTACAATGTCAACCTGTATACAAGGTCCAACAATTAAGTAATGAGACTAATTCCATACAAATTAAAATAATCAACAGTTGAAGATATAACCTGTATCTGATTCAACGTAAGCCCCTTGTGCATTGATACAACAAGTGGCATGATCTAACAAACACTGGAACGACCTCTGTTGTTCTTCTGTTGTTATGGCCCTCAGAGTCAATGTTACGGCTCTTTGGATGTCATCAGTATCGTTAAAGAAGCGTCCTTTCAATTGTAACTTTAATTTTGGGAATAGAAAATGATTACAGTGAGTTAAATCTGTGGAATCGAGTGGAAGGCTGTGAACACACTATTGTTTTTGGGCCAGAAATTCTTGTTTTGATGATGTCTCTTGGGTACTTAACCTGCTGCTGTTATTGGTCATCAGACAACGAATGTGGTACACACCGGCAAGCAACTTTTTACTTGCCAAAAACTTAGCACCGCACTAAATTGTAATGAGTGGTCTCTGTACATCATCTGCCATCCTCACAGTAAAACAATGATCTTCTTGTAGCCATTCTCTGACTTTTGCAATGAGTTCATCATTACGAACAGAAATTCGGCGTCCAGGCCTAGGTGCATTAGTAATCATTTCCACACCACTTTAGAATCCTGAATACCACCCAAAAATGTGTGCATAAGATCAACAATTAGCCCAATAAACTTGTTGCATCAATTCAACTGTTTCAATGGCACTTTTCTGAGTTTTAAAAAGAATTAAATGTTAGCTTTTTTGCTCCGTACTGACTTCGTTACAATGCACCACTGATTAGGTCAAAGAAATTGAGGCTTGTTTGTTGTATGCTTATGGAGCTGCAATGAAAAGTTGCCAGATCATAGATGAATGTTGCCTCTTTAGATTCCAGACTTTGCTATGTCTTGGCCATAATAAAATCAGTCTCATTACTTAATTGTCAGACCTTGTAATTTCCATAAATTAGGAACGTTTGTTGCTCCTGTCTTTGTGAAATCAAATGGCAGCCACATTTTGTTAACTTTTTTTTTGGAGACTGACAAACATACAGACATGAATGTACGGGATCTTATTTGAAGGCAGCCAAGTTAATCATTGTGATTTGATCGTTTCTCATGTTTCATCCATGACTTGAGCACATTTCATGACATTTTCATTAACATTGTGCATACAAACCTTGAAAAATCTGGTAAGTGTGGCAAAAGAAGTATACATTTGTACATTACTGTATATATAAAAATGATAGTGTGTGAATAAATTTGTTATTTGATCATACGATCTTGATAGTTACAAGTGAGAAGAGACTGCAGAAAATTATTCAGTGGTTTCAGAAAGTTGGTTACTTGCATATCTTTTTTTTTTCTCGAAAAGTCCTTAACCAACTGCAACCCTGATTGTTTGTGGTTTGACCTTTTACTTTGTATGCTTAATAGTTTGTTATTGCTTTAGGAATAGTCAACACTGATTCCATTGTTAAAATTAATGCAAAGCGGTCTGCTGCCAAGCTACCTGCAGCTGAATCGAACCTGGTATGTGGGCATTGTCTTCTTCTTAGCCTTCACTGGCTATAAACTGCAGTAAAAAATGTTGGTTGTTCATCCACTTTTAGGCTATGGTCTTCGACCAGAGCTTGAGTTTTACAGGTCTGGCTTATTTGTATGCAGACTGTTGGTTTCTTGCCTCTCAGGCAGATACACCCTGACTTCAAAGGAAACTCCCAATTAGCTAACCCTTATGACATGCTTGTAAAGGAGGAAGTGCCTCCCCCTGCTATTGCTTTCTGAATGGCCGGCTGTCAATACCACTGTTGAAACCGAGGTAAGGTGGTCTGCTGCCAAATTGCCCGCAGCTGGTATTCAACCTGACACCCCGGCATTACAAAGCAACGTGTAAGCCACAGACGCCGATGGGGAGATAGTATAGAATTAAAAAGATGATAGCTCTAGCCAGCACCTAGAGCGTACTAGATGAGAACAGCAGGCTACATGACAAGAGGTTGACCAAGAAAGAGATGGGTGGAGAGAGTAAAAAAAAGAAAGGACACTACAGTAATGTCGTGCAACATTAATACAAGCTACCAACTAGTAAAAGACAGGAAACTACTTCTAACTCCTCTCTGCAACACTTTAGAGCATAAGCAGGACAGAAGAGAAAAGAAGTAGATTGATAAGGCCATTCTTGGCATGGAATGTTCTTGGGTAGTCCTGGCAGGGAATTTGAGTTGTGTCAGCTGTAGGAATCAGTTCAGTTTTTTTTTTTCTAGTTTGTTTTTGTTGAACTGCTGCTAACAGTTTATGGCAACTGCTGCTAACAGATTATGGCAACTGCTGCCTACAGTTTATGGCAACTGCTGCCAACAGTTTATGGCAACTGCTCTGGTCACAAGGCCCTATAACCTCAAACTCAGGTCTGTTCCAAATAAAAGCAATAAACGCATGCAGTAAGGGAGACTATGTAAGGCCATGAACCAGACCACCAGGGTGACCCAGGGTTCGCTGGGAAGACAACATCTGACATCTCTAAATGACAGAGGACTGGGGTGGAACAAAGCCAGAAAGAAAAACTACTCATAGAGAAGTCTGGTGATCTTTCTGGCAAACCTCTACACACCAGGGTAAGAGGACCAAGTAAGTAAGTAAGTAATGGAAACTGCTGTTCAGATATTATCTTTATTTCCTATCAATTATTTTATTTTTCAGTTCTCTATTTATAAAACTCTCTACATTCCAGCTCACCGCATGCTTTTTTATTCTCAAATTCTGTTTCATATACCATACCATATAAATGTGAACTTTTATGATTTCCTAAAATTTTGTACATTTAATGCATAATATTAAAAAAAAAAAAATCCATAAACTACAGTACTGGTAGTGTTTTAATCTGATCACATTATATGTGTGAACAGTTGATTTGTTTCTAGATATGTGCATGTCTTTTTATGAGTGTATAGCTTGAAATATGTTATTGGATTTTGTCTGCTGCTGCTGCAATGGTTTTTAAAATGGGTATTGAGATAGTAATATATGACTGGCTTTTGTCTGGTGTAGATGCATTGGTGTTTTTTAAATGGGTATTAGTAAAAGTAAAAGATAAATGACCCTTTTCTACGCCTTCGGGAAATGGGTATTAATGTAGTAATATATGTCTACTGTTAGCCAAACATGTTAGCGGTTACAGAACAAACAGAGAGAGACACTCTGGTCCTCCAGGTTGGGTGTTGAAGAGTGCAACCAACCCCACGACTATCTTTGTAAAACCTTACTTGATCATGAAAAAGCTATCTTAAACCTCAGTTAATTTCTGATGAATTTGGCCAACTGAAAAGAGAACGCCAGTGACAGAGATGAATGGAGGCAGGTGAGAGTCTGCAGCAGTGGACCTGAAGGGTTGGAAATGCTGAAGAAGAAGAGAAAAAGTTTTGCTGCCAAGATTTTTAAACGGGTATACACCTGTTGATCACACATCCAGAAAAGAACATTCCCTTTTAACTCTTTGAGTCCCAGGGGGTTTTGCATCACAGGCCCAGGGGGTAGTAAATAGAGTCATAAAATCGGCGCATCTTGCGTTCATTGGGCTTCTAGGTAGGAACTTGTGAACGTATGATGCGTTCCTTGGGACTCAAAGAGTTAATAACTGCCTATGTGAGACATAATTTTTATGTGTTTATTGTATAGACATCATTTGTATTTTTTTGTAACATAATACTTACTTCCATGGTGCTTCCTCATTGAAGACATTCCTTTATTTGCTGCTCGAGATGGTGGTCTCACCATTCCTTTGTTGGCCTCTCCTTTGCTGTTTATGTTTCAATGTGTGTGTTGAAAGTGATTTAAATTTCATATTGTGGTTTACCACTGTAGAGGAGAGAATGCCTTATATTATATAAAGAAAGAGGAGAAGGGACTTTGCTGTCCATTAGTAGTCTTTTCTGAATATGTGGCAGGCATATGGTTGTTGAGTCGGTGGCAAGGAAATAGTATACACAGTGTATTCTATATTGACATTTGTATAATTTATGGAAAAGTTCTGATATATGTAAAGGTAAAAGGTAAAGGTAAAGTCAGGAGATGTGAACCAGCGTCATTGCACACGGTTATAAACCATAAGTGCTCTGCCACCAGTGCGGACAGCTGATAAGAAACTGTCCTCCTGTGTCGCCGTCCGCACGCGACTCTGTAGCTACAGCGACGTTCCTCCATTTACCCCAGAGTGTCACTCTGGTACCCATTTCCTAGAGGCTGGGTGAACCCCCGGAACTGCCTGGTTTCGAACATCGACCGTGGCTAGGTTATGATTAATGTCTGCATCTTGATTGTGTGAATTATTTAGACTAGATGCTAACAGCTGCTCATTGTGAATTACTTATTTGTGAGTCTGTAAGATACACTAATATCTACAAATGCTTGTGAATTTGTAATCTACAAATGGATACAAATTTGTAAGGTACTAACTACACCCAGATGTGAATTTTGAAGATAAAGTACTACCTGCAAATGTACGAGAAAGGTACAGTAGTGTATACAAAACTGGTTGTGAATTTTAAAGAGTATTAACTCCAATTTTGTGTGAATTTTCAAGGTACAGTATAAAGTACAACTGGTTGTGAAATGAAAGGTACAGTAGACGTCTGATAGTGAATTTGCAACTTTGTGTAAAATGTTAAAATATAGAATATAAGAGGTGATTTTATGTTGACTGGTATTTTCTTCTATATTATCACACATAGATGATTGAGTATTAATGTTTAACTGTTAGATTTTAATTAAAACCTAGAGATCTTGTATATTTGGTTAATATTTGTTGTGGAGGGAAGAGAGAATATGTTTCTAATAAAAAGGATTAGTGTGAATCCAGCAGACTTTATTTTTCAGACAAAACTGATGATACCTCACTTCTCCTACCAGTTTCTTGGTTTTTGGATTTGTGACTGTAGATTGTTGATCCTCCAAGTTGTGACAGGTCCAGTAACTCTGGCAGACAGTTTTGAGTGATCTTCTAACTTTGAAGTCCCATTATAACAAAGTTCTCTC
Organism: Candidula unifasciata; assembly: GCA_905116865.2. NCBI lineage: Eukaryota > Metazoa > Mollusca > Gastropoda > Stylommatophora > Geomitridae > Candidula > Candidula unifasciata. Next base: position 117,511 of record CAJHNH020002001.1, read on the forward strand.
TCTACCAGCCAAGCAGTGGAAAGTCTACTACAGCACACAGGTACAATGGGGACATAATTAGGTATGATACAGACATGCGTGAAGATGCAAGATTATTGTTTCAGGTAACGGATCTTAACTTTAAATTGGATTAATCTGAGGGAGAAAAATAATAAAAGAAAGAAGAAAAAAAAACGAGTAGCCAAAAATAAAAAAAATATTTAAAAAAAAAAAAACGGTTTTGTTACATATACAAGCATATCTGCTCAGTAAAAATTATGTGATGGTCTACATGTTCCAATTTTGCTCATTTTTTGTATGTAAAAATTATTTTTGTTTAATTGTAATACAAATTTTTCATAATTTGTGCAGCATACCATATTGTTAAATTCATGTATTTCCTAATTTTTATGGCATACTGTATTGTTAGATACACACAGTAAAAAGGACATTTAATAAAATTACACATATATACACATGAATTGATCACTTCTCATGAAAATATTTAAAATTGTACCTGAAAATATTTTATTTCAGCTTGTGTAACTGTACAGAATCCTTTCTAATTTCATGAATAAAAGCGAAAAGGACCAACAATGTTGATGTAATATGTGTGTATGTTAAAACTACTATCAGTGTCTTGTGAGTTGTTCTACTAAACCTTTTTAGCATTTCAAGCCCTTGAGGTTCATTGATGCAGACATCTCCTCCTTCTGTTATTCTCTGTGATTGGCCTTTTTTTTCTGCCCAATGACCGCCAAGCATTTGTATATCTGCTTGTAAATTTTCTTTTCTGCCGTCATCTTGATCTGGCTCATTGTCCTTGCAATGCACTCACTCTTTCCTTGGCAGGCAGCCTGTTCAGCCACATTGATGGATAGTTCAACAAAGCAAGCTTGAACATGAACAAACGCCAAGAACACTACTAAACTGCTGATAAGAAATGTTTATTTGCTCCAATGAAGTTATCTTCAGTCAATAAGCCAGAGGTTTACACAGGCTATTCAAGAATAATCTAATGATTATCATTACCTGGACAAAGTGCTCACTTTCAGCACTCCCCATTGTTGCACTTCAGAACCACCAAAACTGCATTTGGCAAAACACACGTCTCACAGCAGACAAATGTCTTCCATCTCAGTCTGTCGTGGAGTCATAGCCAGGTTTTTCTCAGGGAACAGGCCAGCAGCTAGTGACCATCAATCTATAAAATATTCGACTCAGACATTCCCAGCGCCAGAGGACTAGTCTCTCAGAGGACCGAAAACAAGCCAGAGCTTTTTTTAATTGCTTTGTGTAAATAATCTATTTTACTCCTCGAGCACCCTGGAGTTTCATCGTCCTTTTGATGGCACAACTTGTCCTAACTGCATGATCTGGTATCACCCACTCGATACATTTTACACAAACTTTGTAATTAATCATTGATGCCATTCAGTCACGCTCTTGCTCAGAATTTATGTTTTGTGGTTGTTGTCCTCATTTGTAAACTGAGAAAATTTTCCAATGGTGAGAAAATTACTCTTGTGAGATGACAGTGTATGATGATGGTCTGTCCACTCACACTATCCAGAGCCATGCAGTAGCACCGCAGCCCCAGTATAGAGTACAGGAGCGTAGGAAAGAGCTTGTAAGGGAATCGGTTCAGACCCTGGCCACAGCCCCAAAAGCTGGTGTGGCACTGAAGGGGCAGGTATATGACGGGGCTGGTAACACATAGCACCTTTTTCCAAGCTAACTGCCTCATTGCTTGTGTTTATTATATTAAATTATTTTATATTATATATTATCAGTGTATGCTCTGACTATTTTTGGTTAAGTTGTGTTTAGGGATAGACATTTGTGTCACGGACCTGCCGACGAGCCATTTGCACTGACGGCAGTAAAATAGGTTCTTAACATTCCGTGTATAAGACACCTTGATTTTGGGACCACAGAGTTGGAAAGTGGGGTGGGGGGAAGTTTGAGCCATTTGTGGGCAAAATGTAACCTTATGGAACATCAGTTCTCGTTGTGCCTAGTGGCACATGATGTGTCAGAGAGGACTTTCCATGCTTTCCTGTCCTGTGCAATCTTCAGTGCACTCAAAGATGCCGCACTCAGGTCACTTTCCATCGTCCTTCTCCATGTTGTTTTTGGGTGCCCCTGTTTTCTCTTTATAATTTTTGTTTCCATTTTATACCGCATCTGAACAGGCATTATAAATAAGGCCCGGTACAGGATATTTTCTAATAAATCATGTGGTAAAATTGTACCTCTATCGTATAAGACACATCTGTATTTAGATCCTACATTTTTGGGAAAATAAGTACATCTTATACTTAGGGAAATGTGGTGGATTCATTTTTAATTTATAGCTGTGAATTCCAGACAGTTAATAAACAAGCCAAACAAGTTCTTGAGGCCTCAGAGATGTGGTTTTACAGAAGATGAGGCCTCAGAGATATGGTTTTACAGAAGAATCCTTAGAATTCCTTGGACAGCCAAAAAGCAACCCACATGTTTTGAAAGAGGTGAGGGCTCAAAGACAACATATCAGAACCATCAGCTAGATAGAGACATCATTTTTTGGTAGGTAATTGTATCCCACCAGGACATCGCTCAAGCGATAAACACCCGGTGACACAAAGTGCCACCATGTGAGTGTGGATCACCCGTGGGGAGGTCCCAGAAACCCCATTCAGCTGTTAGGCCATATTTCAGGCCCAGCTATATTTAGGGCCCCGACAAAAGCCAGAGTAGGGCTTCAAAATGTCATGTTATGAGAAGTAAATTGGATCCTGCTTTCCGGGAAGGCTAACCAGGTCAACAAATGCCTGCAGAAGTCAGATGTGTTGGCCGAAGGGTGCAGATATTGTAGCCATGCTGTAAACAGGCACAACACAAATACATCTTCGGATGAGCGCAGAATAAGAAGAAGGATCCTGTTGTGACCACTGGAAAAAAGAGATAGAGGAAGACAAAGCAAGGTGCTTTTTGACAGCCTTTTTTGACATGCCATGCAGAGAAGATCAGATTCTGAAGAAGCAAGATCAGCCACTTGATGATGATGTTTTTGTTTGCTGGCATAGTTGGATTCATTCTCTCTAGGTGGCCAAACCATTTCACTCTGTTTCTGAGTTCATTTAACAAGTATTGTTCCTATAGTTCTACCTTTACTACTTCTTTACACTACTCCTGGAATGCCTCGAATCTTCAAGGCATTAAGATATCTTTGGTACGGGCCCTTCTGTTCGCTTTGTAATTAGTACTCTCTGATATTTCCATAGTCCATCTTCTGTGTGGTCAATCTCTGGGTCTATTATGGTTGCATCTGTATAACATGCCAAACCATTTGATTTATTGTCTACCAATAAAGTTCAGTACTGGTTCTATGCCGACTCTCTTCTTGTATATCATCATTCCTAAGTCGATCTTTCCTTGTTACACCTAGCATAACATGTAAATATTCAATTGCTGTCCTGGCAATTTTCCTTCTGTCTTCTGAAGAGTCTGACAGCTCTACTTCCCATTAAATTTTCTGTACCCATTCAAGGCTCTCATCCTGGGAACCCAGAAAAAGACAATGCCGGGCACACTGGCCACTATCTAAAATCTGGTACAAAACAAAGGAAATAATATTTTTAAAAAAGAACACAGACAATTACAAATATTTCTTTACTGCATGAGAATCAACATGAAAACAAACAAACAAAACTGATTATGATACAGTCAGAAACTAACTAAAAGTTATGCACTGCTGTTACCAACAGAACATAAGTGAAGACAACATGGAAATCAATACAGATATTACTGATAATGTGCTACTTGCATAGGCAGCTTACGGAAAATCTTGTGTACATCAAGACCCAGTTCCTGACAGCAGTTTCATGATCTTTGGCAGATTTTCATTTACCCACTCAGTTTTACCTAGAACTCGTACAGTTCTAAGTTAACCCTTTTACTCTGAGAGGCTTATAAACCGGCTCTGCCATTGTTTACACATCCCTGCAAAGCTTATATATATATTTACTTGTCTGCGCTGGCCAGCCCATAACAAGCATAGCTAATGACACTTGTTTTGTTTGCACCTGCGCAGTGTTTAGAAGGAACAGTGTGATTATATTGAGTAAAAATAGCTACCCCCCCCCCCCCCCTCCCAATGTAATCAATTACCAGAGAGAGAATCCTATTTTCTAGAAAGAAGTTAAACAGAATGCTAGATTAACTCATGCAAACTTATATATTTTGTTTTTTAAGATTTATTCATCACATTTTAGAATATTTTCAAATCGCCATAACTTATATTAATTTTTTTTTTAAATAACACCTGATCTTCCATTTGCGACAGTTATAGAAATTGTTTTAAAAGCCATCAAATTTTAATTTCAAACCACATAAAATAAGTATAATTTAAATATCAAAAGATATATATACACACAAGCAGGCATGCACCCATGCACGCGCACACACACACACAAGAAAGGGAACAATGGCACAAAGAGCTAACAGCAAAATTAACATACAAAGAGTAAAAATACGCTGCATCTTATCAGGCGCGTTACTGAGGTTATATCAATATATGATTAAGCATACAAATGAATCGGATGCAGCAAAATATGCCTGGCAATAAATTAAGTAGTATTCTTTATATCCGCACCGTTTAAATTCATTAGGGAAAAAAAATGAAAATAATGCAAAAAAAATGGCACCATAGGCAAAATTAACATAATTAGTAACAAGAACAAAAATAGCACAATAAGCTAACAGCACAATTAATATAATTATTAACAAAAATGGCACAATAAGCTAAAGGCAACATTAATATAATTAGTTATTTTAAAAAATGGCACAATAAGTTCACAGCAAAATTAACCTAGTTAGAAAAAAAAAAAGGGTGATCAGCTGTAACTCTAGGAAAAATATGAATAAATAAGGCAATGTGTCAAACATTATTTTAAAACATGTACAATTTTAGTAACAAGCAACAGATTAAAACAAAAACAACAAACAAATAAGGTAAACGTTTGAAAGCAATCACAATTCAAATTCCCTGTATGGGTTTTGGCCCTATTTTGGGGAAAGTTCGGGGGAAGGGAGTGAGAGGGGGGGGGGGGGGGGGGGGGGGGGGGGGGGGGGGGGGGGGAGGGGGGGTGGGGGGGGGGGTGGGGGGGGGGGGGGTGGGGGTGTGGAAATAGAACCCTCTGTTCCTTAACAAGCATGCCATAAAAGGCAACTAATTCAGGTTTTTCTTAAGGTACAGATATCGTGGTCTAGCAGTAAACCCAATATAATGTGCCAGTCGTCCTTTTAAGAGCAAATGCAGAAGAAGGGGACAATTTAAAATAAATCTATTGTGATGAACACTTAGCTATCTCTTTTCTATAAATGATGAACAATCAAAGTTCATCATTTAAACATCACTTGGACTGGACATTGAAAAAAAAAAACATGAAAAAAAAATCTAGATACTAAGAAAACTAAGATACTAAGAAAATAATATAAGAGCGACAAGCAAATTATAAATAATGAAGATATTATGCATTAAAACCATTCTGGAAAGATAAAAAAATACATTACCGGTATCTTTTCAACAGTAATGGTGGTTCATATTTGGGAAAATTGCGCAAGCTCTGGGGCTTCATTTAGTGGTGGTAGTAGTGGTAGGTGTACATGTGGAACAATATTTTCAAGTAACCATGAAGCAAAACTTGTTTTCATGGCTATTAAATTATTCTGTCAGATTTACAACTGTGCATTCCTCTAAACTAAAAACCAATTATATCTATACTGCGAGTACATTTTAAATCTTGTCCGCTTATTTCCATGTCTCACATGCATACATCAACAACGGTTCTACACCTTACTTCAAAGACTATCTCACTGCATACACCAACAAAGGTTCAACACCTTACTTTAGAGACTATCTGACTGTATATACCAACAAGGATGCTACACCTTACTTTACACGGTGAGCGGGTGACAAACTCCTTGTGGTCCGGGTTCACTCTCGGGGGTGGGCAGAAAAGCCACATTTCTCCCAGATTTACGGTATTTAAAATGGAATCAATGCCGAAAGGTTGTGATATCCATAATACAGAGCCTAAGGGTTAACAACTCATGGCTTCTGGATACTAAAACAAACAAACAAACTTTAGAGACTATCTCACTGCATACACCAACAAAGGTTCTACAACTTACTTTAAAGACTCTATCTCACTGCATATACCAACAAAGGTTCTACAACTTACTTTAAAGACTCTATCTCACTGCATATACCAACAAAGGTTCTACACCTTACTTTAAAGACTCTATCTCACTGCATACACCAACAAAGGTTCTACAACTTACTTTAAAGACTCTATCTCACTGCATACACCAACAAAGGTTCTACAACTTACTTTAAAGACTCTATCTCACTGCACATACCAACAAAGGTTCTACAACTTACTTTAAAGACTCTATCTCACAGCATACACCAACAAAGGTTTTACAACTTACTTTAAAGACTCTATCTCACTGCATACACCAACAAAGGTTCTACACCTTACTTTAAAGACTCTATCTCATGCAGCATAAGCCAACAAAGGTTCTACACCTTACTTTAAAGACTCTATCTCACTGCATACACCAACAAAGGTTCTACACCTTATTTTAAAGACTCTATCTCACTGCATACACCAACAAAGGTTCTACACCTTACTTTAAAGACTCTATCTCATGCAGCATAAGCCAACAAAGGTTCTACACCTTACTTTAAAGACTCTATCTCATGCAGCATAAGCCAACAAAGGTTCTACACCTTACTTTAAAGACTCTATCTCACTGCATACACCAACAAAGGTGCTATAACTTACTTTAGAGACTATCTCACTGCATACACCAACAAAGGTTCTACACCTTACTTTAAAGACTCTATCTCACTGCATATACCAACAAAGGTTCTACACCTTACTTTAAAGACTCTATCTCACTGCATACACCAACAAAGGTTCTACACCTTACTTTAAAGACTCTATCTCACTGCATATACCAACAAAGGTTCTACAACTTACTTTAAAGACTCTATCTCACAGCATACACCAACAAAGGTTCTACACCTTACTTTAGAGACTATCTCACTGCATACACCAACAAAGGTTCTACAACTTACTTTAAAGACTCTGTCTCACTGCATACACCAACAAAGGTGCTATAACTTACTTTAGAGACTATCTCACAGCATATACCAACAAAGGTTCTACACCTTACTTTAAAGACTCTATCTCACTGTATATACCAACAAAGGTTCTACAACTTACTTTAAAGACTCTATCTCACTGCATACACCAACAAAGGTGCTATAACTTACTTTAGAGACTATCTCACTGCATACACCAACAAAGGTTCTACACCTTACTTTAAAGACTCTATCTCACTGCATATACCAACAAAGGTTCTACACCTTACTTTAAAGACTCTATCTCACTGCATATACCAACAAAGGTTCTACACCTTACTTTAAAGACTATCTCACTGCATACACCAACAAAGGTGCTATAACTTACTTTAGAGACTATCTCACTGCATATACCAACAAAGGTTCTACACCTTACTTTAAAGACTCTATCTCACTGCATATACCAACAAAGGTTCTACAACTAACTTTAAAGACTCTATCTCACTGCATACACCAACAAAGGTGCTTTAACTTACTTTAGAGACTATCTCACTGCATATACCAACAAAGGTTCTACAACTTACTTTAAAGACTCTATCTCACTGCATACACCAACAAAGGTTCTACACCTTACTTTAAAGACTCTATCTCACTGCATACACCAACAAAGGTTCTACAACTTACTTTAAAGACTATCTCACTGCATACACCAACAAAGGTTCTACACCTTACTTTAAAGACTCTATCTCACTGCATACACCAACAAAAATGCTATAACTTACTTTAGAGACTATCTCACTGCATTTACCAACAAAGGCTCTACACCTTACTTTTAAGACTCTATCTCACTGCATACACCAACAAAGGTGCTATAACTTACTTTAGAGACTATCTCACTGCACATACCAACAAAGGTTCTACAACTTACTTTAAAGACTCCATCTCACTGCATACACCAACAAAGGTTCTACAACTTACTTTAGAGACTCTATCTCACTGCATACACCAACAAAGGTTCTACAACTTACTTTAAAGACTCTATCTCACTATCAGGGATCTCCATGGCAAAGTGATCAGGCCATTTGTCATGCACTGAAAGTCATGGGTTTGTTTTATGGCTGCACCATCTGCTTCATGGATCTGATTTTTACAGAAATCCCTGGGGGTCATCATCAGAGCTACAGAGTTTGTGCTTTGTATAATGCTCTAGGCATGAACACATAAACATATGATTACTAAGCCAGCTGACAAGTGTGCTAGTCTAAGTGTGGTTCCCGCTGCTAATAGAGAACTGTGAACAGATATAACAAAGAATGAATCTGCTACCACAATGAATGTTCAGTTGAATTAAGAATCGACATTATATCACTCGGATAAGCGCTCTGTTCTCATGTTCAGCAGCAAGCAAAGAGTTCCAAATTCTACTAGCAACTTTTGTAGTATGTACAAAACTGGTTGTACATTTTACAGATAACAGTATTAACTCCAATAGACAGCACACTGTGGAGTGACTTGTATTGTTGGACTAATCAGTTTGCCTTTCTTCTTCTTCTTTCGTTCGCCTGAAATAAGTTGTCTATATCAGCAATTTTGTCTCTCATATAAATTTCACTGTTGTTTTTAGTTCGTACAGTTTTCATTAGAGATTACGTTCCACTGTTATTCTTTCTGGCCAAAAAGGTTTGCTCTAATGTATCCAATTCGGTGCAGTCTCGGAGTATATGTTCTGATATCTGGGGCACCTTTCCACAGGTGCACATGGCTGATACACCCATCTTGAATTTTGTGTACATGTGGTTAGGTAATCGGTTGTGCTCTGTTCTGAGGCGGAGGATAATTACTTGTTCTGGTCTGTCAATAATAAAATAGTCGTCTTGTGCTGGGGCTGGTGGTTACTTGATTGATTTAATGATTCTTTTCTTTTGCTGGTATGTGACTGGTACATCCAGCTTTTTTGTCCCACCTTTCCCTGCCAATTGATCAGCTTTCTCATTTCCAGGCACTCCACAATGGGACAGTAGTTTTTGGCACCGTAAAACCAGACAGCTCCTCGAGTATGATCACAGTCTACCTTAGCAAAACAAGGTGCTAAAGTCGGAGGCAACCAGCCAGGAGGCCATACACACGCCATGGAAATTCAGTTTGCCTGACATAGCTTAAGATATAAAAATTTACAGAAATGACTGGTGCATATGAGCAATACATCCAGTGCAACATAGTGCATTGTTTGGGATTGAAAAGGTTAATGAAATGTATTAAAAACTGCCGTAGTTAAATGATAATCAAATCAATGAAACAACAAGCAAACATTCAACAGGCAAATGCTGATAGTGTAACTGAATGAACTGCAGACAAATCTTAAATAAACTGTCAATGCAGAAAAAAACTGTTATCATAAACAAAGGAACTGAAAAGGCAACTACATCATTAACAAAAAAAAAAGGAAAAAAGTAGTGGATCTATTACAAAATCATGTTGAATTATATAGCATGTAGATTTGTGTGCAAAAGCCAACAAAATATGACACATACAGCAGCGTACATGTTGATCAATCATCAATGAAAATGAGTGGGTGTCTGAGCTCCATTACAGGAAGAAAAAAGAATACGACCACTGCCCCCAACAAATATATTGTAAATGGTGTCTAATTAAGGGTTTGCTGAAATCGGATGTTCTTGGCCGAAAGGCAGATATCGCAGTCTAGCTGCACACCCCAACATAATGTGCCAACGGCCAAATGCAGAAAAAGAGATGTCTCATTCAAACACACTTAAATTTAGAAAATACTGAATTCTATGAATACAAACCAGGCAGAGTATTGCAACGATTAATACTGCAACAAATATCCACATAATCCAGTGCAACAAAGAATGAACAAAATATGAATCCAAAGAAACCGCATCTTACCGAAACCAAAATGAAACAAGAAAACCAAAGAGAGAAAGCAATGCCTTGGAAGTATAGATAACTTGTATTTCTTGGCTTCAGCTCTTCACAATAGCAGATTGTTAAATTTAGGCCCACATATACACAAGCACACACACATATATATGATGTTATGGTTCTTGATTACTATCACTAGTGTCTGTCTTGATCAGTCAGTAAGACGTTAGTGTCTGTCTTGATCAGTCAGTAAGACTTTAGTGTCTGTCTTGATCAGTCAGTAAGACTTTAGTGTCTGTCTTGATCAGTCAGTAAGACTTTAGTGTCTGTCTTGATCAGTCAGTAAGACTTTAGTGTCTGTCTAGGGTATGTTAAAGTCTGAGGTTTAAAGATAAACCAAATCTGGTCTAACTCTTTCAGGACTAGCAAACTCACTGTATGCCTACTGATTATGTACAACAGGGTCATTCAGTTAAGTGAGCTCAGGGGCCAAAATGTTGGAACATGGGGATTGTCACAGGCCAGAGGCCCTAGCCCTAGCACAGAAAGATCATTGATACAGTACAACTGGCACGTGATCTGCAAAACACCTGCTAGGTCTCTGCGGGCCAGATTTGCCCGCTGACCACCAGTTGAATCATTCTAATGTACAGGATGCTAAGTTATCATCATCATCGAGTGCCTCGCCACATCTCAGTTGTCTCCAAGCTCTTCTTAATAATGCTAAGGTAACCAAGGATATACAGTATCCATTTTTTCAGTCATGGCAGACTAGACCCTTAGCCTTGGTTGGCAGCTGGTCATCTAGGAGGGAAGCTACAAGAGGCAGACAGAGCAATGCTGTTCTGATCTGGCAACTTCTGCAGCATGGTCTGCTTCAAATGAAATGGTGTTACCTTCTCTTTGTAGTTAACAAAGCAGACTTCTGACACATATACAGAGGGACAGTCACTCTTTTCATAATTAAATGAGGCATAAAAGCAGAGCTGGCATCATCAGCTGCTAAAATGAGTGGGATTCACTGAGGAGGGGGATCAGAACACTAATGGACTGAATGGTTTCATTAGCAACAAGTATGACCTGTTGACTAATTAACTAGGAAACTCAATGGTTGCCAAAAATGATAACGTAATTGTAAACCAAAAAATAATCCTGCTGAAGAAATCTAGTTTTAAAGCTAAAAAACACTTTGTGTTCAACTAAAGTTTCCTAAAGATTTTAGGGAAAAAAACAACAGTATTTTATCAAGCCCACTCAAATGCATTCAGAGTTTCTAAAGGAAATTTGTTTTTGACATGCAATTTTTGTATTTAAATTTACAAGTAACTAAATAAATATATGACCTCTCCTGGACTTACTGAAGTAAAGATATAAATAACAAGTATGCCTGAAACGGGGGTCGCCGTGGCCGAGCTGCTAGATGCTCGCCGCGAATCCGAAGGTCGTGGGTTTGCTCCCTGGCGGAGACGGACTATTTTAAAAAATAACCTTGGTTCCCAGGTCGACCTAGCCTTGAGTGGGTACCCGGTGCAGTCCAGGGAAGTAAAGGTGGCCGGCGTAATGCTGACCACATCACCCATCTTGTGCCGATTGGTCTATAAAAATATAGGTCTAGCCCTATATGCCCTATACGCCTAAAGGCGTGGAAAAGGGACCTTTACTTTACTTACTTTATACATGAAACCTTCTGTGTCTTCAAGGGTACTGTGTTTACAATGACAGTACTATAGATTTTTTTAACCAACTGGCACTCGATAGTACCACACACAAAAACCAAGAAGATGGTAGAGATAGCATCGCTATCGCTATGCTAAAGTGCAATTTTGGCGATCTTCACCTAACTGCATTTTCTGGGCTGTTACTTCTCACTTTATAATATGCCAAAGAAACACTTGTGAATTCCCATACACTCAAAATTAATTTTTAATTTTCAGGCTACTATATAATTTGTTTTAAAGAGAAATCCTAATGTTTGAACATGATTTTCTTGAAACAAGGATTTCACACTTAGGTTTTCTCTCATAGTCAGACTGCAGCTGTCTGAGAGGTGAGGAACCAACAGACTGCATAAAAATAAGCCAGATCTGTAAAACAGATAAACATGCAAAAATTATGGAACAAGACCAACTAGAACTTTCCGCTGGTGTTTCCAGCCGGTAAACACTAAGAATGAATGCTTTGCTGAATGCTGAAGATGAGGACGAAGCGCTTATGGGAATGTCCAGAGTGTGATAGTTCTCAACTCAACTTAACTGTGCATTAAACAAAAAAAATCCTCGTCAACTGAGTAAACATAAATAAACTAAACTGGCGGCTTGACAGTTTAGGGACAGCAATATTTGCAGTTGACTAAGTGGCTTTCCGGAGTGCTGTGATGACAGTGACGTTCTGCACGGTACTCGCTTCATGAGAATGCCAAACATTCAGTGGGATATGGCCAATTAAGATGCTCAAACCTGGTAGACGTGTGGTTGGTTATTAATTTACACAGTCAATATCACACTAATTTGAGGAATGCTTCCTGGTTAATTTATCAAAAACGCTTCTAATTTATTTAGTTTTCATTAAAAAAATACTGGATTAAATAATTATAATTTAAAAAAAAGCATACACACACTTCAAAAGCACACTAAATCTGTTTTCTTTCTGCCTCAGCAAGAAGAGCTATGGTGAAATATTTAGACAGAGGTTCTGCAAGGCGTGTCAAAAAACTGACTATTGCATGTAATTTAATCAGATCTACCAATAACGCTGCCATCCTAATTCTTGCCTGAACAAATACATGTATTTCTCTCAAATTAAAGCTCCCTACACTAAACCAAAGCCCTCAGTTTGTTCAATAGCTAGTAGCAGTTTCGCCTGCAGCCTCTCCTTGGTGGTATACTTAGGCAGGTCAAGGATATTGAAGCATGTGTGAGCGACGGGCAAGTACTCTTCGCCTCCTCCTGTAGGCTGAATAATCATCTGGAAGATAGCAAAAAATGTGTCTGCTGATTTACGAAATGGGGGACACTTACGACAACCAAAGTCAAATATAAATAAATTATTATGGCTTTTTCCTTACGAGAAACACAACCTAGGGCAATGGTGAGTTCGACCAGTAAGATCTGCTCGAGGACCCAGTTTTTTTGGGGGAAATGAACAGACCCTGTGCTCAACAAGCATGCTTTAAAAAGCCACTTAAGGATTTGCTAAAATCAAATGTGTTGGGCCAAAAGGCGCAAAAATCACAGCCTAGCTGTAAACCACAACACAATGTGCCAACGCCTATTTAACTCTTTCGAGTTTGATGAGTGAAGGTTTTTAATTTATCACTGACCAGTAATTAAACGTGGATCGCTCAATTTCAACTACCTTTCCAGTTCTTAGTTTTTTTATATCAGGCGTGCTGATCATCAGACTTATTTGGAAACGTGGCTAAAAGCCTAAAATATAGTATATTTGCAAGGTTTACTGAGTTACTAAGTGTTTGTTTGAAAACATAATGGCCACCGAGCAGTATTCTACATGCATGCCAACATGATTTACAGCTTTAGATGTCTCAAATTTAATGAAAACATGTGTTTATTATATTTGTCGAAGTTAGATAGATACTGTGGCAAAGTCGACTTGATTCAGTCATTTATAGAGTCAAACTTTGATGAGGGATAGCTCGAATGTGTACGTCACTCAAAGGGTACAACGATAGCAAAGTCAGCTGGCCCAAATAGAATAAATATTAGAGAAAAAGCATCTTCAGTGTCGGTTATTTCTAGAGCTACTTTTCTTATTATTTAGAAACATAACTACAAAATTACAGGCAAATTGATTCTTATATAAACTTTGTTTTGTGTGAAGATACTAATTGTTTTGGTAAGTCATTTTTGCCAAATAATGGTGCTCTGTTACGATGCTTCAAAAGTTTCTCTGGAACAAGATCTTATGTACAGATTGAGTTCAAATTTTACTTATACATTACTAAGTGGTTCATGTTCATTTGTAATTTATTTTGGATATACTTTTAACGAGTTTTCCTTGAGTGCCATGGTGGTAAGTGGATAAATGTATTCCATTTTACTAATTCTGTAAACATGCCGTCTGCTCATGTACTAATATTAAACTACTAACACAATTATTTGTTGTAGGAGTAATCTATTATTATTTACTAACAATCCCTGGTCACTTTGATGTATAATATCTGTATGTTGCACAGCAGCTAAATTTGTATAGTATGTTATAATGTGTTACACACTTGTGAAATACAAAAATTGAATTATCACCTCTTTGGCCTATGATGCTAAACCCCCTGGGACTCAGAAAGTTAACTCTTTCAGACCCAAGCAACGCAGTGTGTGTTAACGGAGAAATTGCGATTTGCCCAAACAACACAGTCTGTATTGACTGTGTGTCGCGCACATACGGATTTGCACAAATCAGAAAGCATTTCTCTACCAAGGTCTTCTTCAGCAATCAATGTTTGCTATGTATGTATTTCAGAAAGGTCACAGAAAGGACAGTGTGCAAGAGGTTTCACCGATTATGCATAGTTTATCTTGCAGTGTTGCTTCTATGGGCCAAATTTCCTAGGCAAAATTGTCAAGCATAATCCAGAGTTTGCTTTGGTATCGTCAAGTATAATCCAGAGTTTACTTTGGTATTGTCAAGTATAATCCAGAGTTTGATTTGGTATTGTCAAGTATAATCCAGAGTTTGCTTTGGTATTGTCAAGCATAATCCAGAGTTTGCTTTGGTACTGTCAAGCATAATCCAGAGTTTGCTTTGGTATTGTCAAGTATAATCCAGAGTTTGCTTTGGTATTGTCAAGTATAATCCAGAGTTTGCTTTGGTATTGTCAAGCATAATCCAGAGTTTGCTTTGGTATCGTCAAGCATAATCCAGAGTTTGCTTTGGTATTGTCAAGCATAATCCATAGTTTGCTTTGGTATCGTCAAGCATAATCCAGAGTTTGCTTTGGTATCGTCAAGCATAATCCAGAGTTTGCTTTGGTATTGTCAAGCATAATCCAGAGTTTGCTTTTGTATCCTCAAGCATAATCTAGAGTGTGCTTTTGTATCATCAAGCATAATCTAGAGTGTGCTTTTGTATCCTCAAGCATAATCTAGAGTGTGCTTTTGTATCATCAAGCATAATCTAGAGTGTGCTTTTGTATCCTCAAGCATAATCTAGAGTGTGCTTTTGTATCATCAAGCATAATCTAGAGTGTGCTTTTGTATCATCAAGCATAATCTAGAGTGTGCTTTTGTATCATCAAGCATAATCTAGAGTGTGCTTTTGTATCATCAAGCATAATCTAGAGTGTGCTTTTGTATCATCAAGCATAATCTAGAGTTTGCTTTGGTGCTCCACATTCACATATGGCAGTATAAGTAGGACCCATTCAATGTAAGTATGCTCTGAGTTTACAGTGTCCTATTTTCAGTCGGAAGATTCTAGTCCACCAACCAGAACACAGCACAGAGAAGACAACAAATGCTTTGTGACAAGAATGAACAAAACAACCGCTGCTGCATCTACTTACCTTCACATATTTCATACCAAAGACGGGGATGCGGTCACTTCCAGTCAGAAACACTGGTTTAAAAAAAAAAATACAACTAGGTAAAGAGAAACTTCACAAATATAAGAAGTTGTGGATACAACTCAATTTTTTGGCTCCAAGTTGCAGCACAGCATCCATTACAAATTCAGTTGAAAGCTGAAAAAAATCCAGCATTCCTGCACTTGCCTGTCGGGGACAAGCCTAGTTATGACACTGACCTGTCAGGGACAAGCCTAGTTATGACTGGCCTGTCAGGGACAAGCCTAGTTATGACACTGACCTGTCAGGGACAAGCCTAGTTATGACACTGACCTGTCAGGGACAAGCCTAGTTATGACACTGACCTGTCAGGGACAAGCCTAGTTATGACACTGACCTGTCAGGGACAAGCCTAGTTATGACACTGACCTGTCAGGGACAAGCCTAGTTATGACACTGACCTGTCAAGGACAAGCCTAGTTATGACTGACCTGTCAAGGACAAGCCTAGTTATGACTGGCCTGTCAGGGACAAGCCTAATTATGACTGACCTGTCAGGGACAAGCCTAGTTATGACTGACCTGTCAGGGACAAGCCTAGTTATGACTGGCCTGTCAGGGACAAGCCTAGTTATGACTGGCCTGTCAGGGACAAGCCTAGTTATGACTGACCTGTCAGGGACAAGCCTAGTTATGACACTGACCTGTCAGGGACAAGCCTAGTTATGACACTGGCCTGTCAGGGACAAGCCTAGTTATGACTGGCCTGTCAGGGACAAGCCTAGTTATGACACTGGCCTGTCAGGGACAAGCCTAGTTATGACACTGGCCTGTCAGGGACAAGCCTAATTATGACTGATCTGTCAGGGACAAGCCTAGTTATGACACTGACCTGTCAGGGACAAGCCTAGTTATGACACTGACCTGTCAGGGACAAGCCTAGTTATGACTGGCCTGTCAGGGACAAGCCTAGTTATGACACTGGCCTGTCAGGGACAAGCCTAGTTATGACTGGCCTGTCAGGGACAAGCCTAGTTATGACACTGGCCTGTCAGGGACAAGCCTAGTTATGACTCTGGTTCAATGAAGGCTACTGTCTAGCCCACTGCAGTCTGTGGCAATATTAAGTGCTGAGGCCCCACTCTCTTCTATCGTTTACCTCTTGTACTTCTTCTTCGGTCATGTTCTGCCCATTTAGCGCCAAGTTTCCAGAAGGCGTCGGGTGTGAGCCTTGGTATATGCTACACAGATGCTGGTATCTATCCATCAGTTGTCGCTCTTGTACTGCTGACTGAAAACCATGAGAGCTTTTAATAAAAAATGTCAATATAAACTGTCCGCTAGAGCAACGGAAACCTGATTAGTTTGTTGTCCTATTGTGCCATTACATGTCACATAGAGCTAGCAGCTTTATCTTCATTCTGTTCTATCTTGTGCTATCACCTCCATATCATACATGTTATCCAGTCCAGATCATTTTGGCGTCTGTCATTAACGTTCACCTTAGGGTTTATTTTAGAAGTCCTCATTTCCTCAATCCATCTATTTTCCATTTCAGTACCTGTGTAATAATTCTCTGTTTGACTATTCTCAGAATGTGTCCAATTCAGCGCCATCTTCTCTGCCTTATAAGTACTAGTACTCAGGGATAATGAAACTGTTAAACTCGTTCACTAACCTCTAAGCCACTAAAGAAGAGACCCAGAGACAAAATGCTGGGCAGTTTGACATTATGGCATAGAGGATCATCTGTGTCAAGACTTGACTGAAAGAACACGAGACAGAAGGTTGTGGATAGACAGGACTACTAATACGGCATGGACTTTAAGAAGAACCTCAAAACCAGTGTGTGACACACACAGTGAAATATGCCAGCAGGAAACTGCTTCTAAAAAGGTAATAAAGTACCCCTTTTCACGCTTTCAGGTGTATTGGGCATATAGGGCTAGACCTATATTTTATAGACCAGTTTGTGCTTGGTGGGGGATGTGCATCACACCAGCCACCTTTACTTCCCAGGACTGTAGCTGGCACCCATTTAGGTTGGGTTGACCAGGAAGGCAAGGTCATTTTTGACTAATCTGGTTCCATCAGGACATGAACCCACGACCTTCCCATCCGCAGGCGAGCGTTTAGCCACTACACCACAGCGGCTCCCTTAAACTGCTTCTATCATTATTAAATAAATTAAAATTAACTATCTTTGACTCACAGAGAAATTTCTTCTTGTCCTCCAGACTCAACTCGTGAAACACCTCCCAGAACAAACTAATGGTTGGATGGTAGCGATGGTACTCCCCTTTGTAGTCAGTGTTCTGTGCACACACAAACATACACAGTAATCAAGATTCAGGTAAACAATACGTAATATCATGAAAATTCAACATGGTAAACCAATTACCAGAGCTATTCAGTTAAGGGGTCACTACGTCCAACAAAGTTTTTTTTATTTACAGAGTTAGAGCAATTATTTTATAATGGTCATTTGAAGGGATACATGTTATATTACATTTGCATACTTTAAGTGTAAAAAAAAATATGGTTGTCATAACAATAGCCGCCATCTGGGGGGAAAAAACAACATGCACTTAGAATCCTAAAATTTTAGAAACAAGCATACGTATTAAATAATAAATGATAGATTCATGACTTTTATCATATTTAAAGGTACAGGTGTAGTTTGTTTACTTTAAACGTGTTTTTAAATAGTTTTCGTTGAATTTTAAAATGTGGTTTATTGAAAAAGTCAAACAAATCTTGCATCATAAGACAATAATCAAATTTAAAAAAAAAAAACTTTCTAAAATCTACTTTTAGAAAGACCAGTCCCTATAATTTTGTTTAAGGAGTATCCATACTAAATTTTATGTTTCTAGTCTTTTTATTAGGTAAGATTTTAGGATTTCACACAAACAACAAACAGAAATATAGAGATGTCAGAAAACTGACTTGTAAACTTTTTTTTATCTTTAAAAAGTGCATGGGTTGGTGCCTTTCATATGAACTTTTCAATGCTAAATTGTTTACAAATGACATAAATTTTGTGTGTAATCTATTCTACGAATGCCGAACTTTACAAAAACGAACACATTGAAAAAGTGATATTTTTGTCATAAATTGGAAAAAATGCCGTGTAGTGACCCCTTATGTTTACTCAGAGGCCACAGTTTTTTTGTTGTTGTTGTTCGCGTTTACTGGCTGTAAACCCCAGTAGAAAGATCTGGTTGTTCATCCATTCCTGGACTCTAGCTTTGTTCCAGGAGCTGAATTTTGCATGTGCATCCTTTTGACAGATCTTGCTTATCTGTATGCAGACTGTTGGTTGCTTCCCTCTCAGGCAGATGCACTCCAACTTTAAAGGAAGCTCCCAATTAGTCAACTTCTACGACATGCTTGTTAGGGAGGCAGTGGGTCTATTATTTCCCCCCCTCCCCCACAATGGGGCCCCAGAACCCACACGGGGATGGCCACAGTTTTGAAAATGGGGATCTTCATGGGCAAGAGGCCTGAGCCCTAGCAGAGAAAGATAATTAATTATTATAATACAACTGGCAACGATCCGCTAGCAAAGTGTAAGGAAAGTGCAAATAAAGAACCATTGTACTTGTGTATTTACAGTATTTGTTTCACCCTCAAGAACTGCAGGCCATGGTTGTGGGAATGGCCCCCTAGACGTACCAGTCTCTTATCAACAGAAGAAGGGAATAATCAAATCAATCAGAAAACCACCAAAAACGGCACAAGATGATCACCATACTTTGGACAGACCAGAGCAAGATATTATTCTACGCCTTAGAACAGGACACAATCAACTTTGCAGCCACGTGTACACAGAATTTAAAATCGGCGAACCAGCCATGTGCACATGCGGATTGGCCCCCGAGACAACAGATCACGTCCTTCAAGACAGTCCCAAATACAACATATATTAAGGCAAAACACTTTCTCACACATGCACAAACCACCAATTACATGTAATTTACCTTCTCAAGCTCGAGGAAATCATAATCTTCATTTCCCACAACCATGGCCTGCAGTTCTTGAGGGTGGAACAAATCCTGTAAATACACAAGTACAATGGTGAATGCTGAATGATGAATCAACATCACAGTACTCGAGACACTCAATGAGCGCTCCATCCCCATCTTCAGCAGCAAGTGAAGAGTTTCAATTCCGATGGCACCGGTAACTAACTGTCTAATTGTATATCCGTCTTGCCTTTGCCCTGAGTGTTGAGCGATGGCCAGATCCCCTTGTTACTACTCGTAGTGCCATTCTACCCAGATCGTAATGATCTGTGCCTCCGCACTGTTCAATCGCTCCCAAAGAGCCCTTACAACATCCAGCTTGTCATTCATCAGTTCCCCACCAAGCGGTGCAGAACCGGCCAGTCTTTCTGCCTGCTCACTTCCCAAACCACTGACATATCCAAAGGACGCTAACTACCCGGGACCTCTGAAGTGATGTTTGCCACTCTGCACGGAGCATGCCTGTCTCCACCTTTCTCGACATTCTCTATACATACACAAGTGTGCAATGTCAAAGTCAATCAAGTAGAGAACCATTATAAAGCCTTAGAAACACTGGGAAGGGGTCTCCGTGACGAAGTGGTTAAGCCATTTGCTTCTGACTCTGAAGGTCATGGGTTAATTTGATGGTGGCAGCGTTCAGTTCACAAGTGCAGTTCTTATAGAGAACTTCACAGATCGATGGCAGAGCTTCGGATTTCATGCTTGTGATGATGCTCTATGCAGGAGACTGGCCATTCTGTGGAGAGAGACCGAAACATATGGAATAAAATCTATTTTACCCCAATAATTTTCTAACATTACACTTCAACATCTAGTGACAGCTCATGTGTAGACAGTGCATAACTACAGCTTTTTATGCATATGTGTACAACAGCTGAAGTCTGTTCAACATGTTATGTGTGTACACATATGTCTAAGACAAGAAGCTACAGTTCAGCAGGCCTACCCATGAGCAGCCATTGCACCCCCCCCCCCCCCCCCCCCCCCACCTAGGTAGTCAGACTGCATAGGTAGCATCTCAGACATATACGGGCTAAAACAAAACAACAGGAGGTGGGCATGACAAATTCCACAGGTGGTGGACATTTCGAGCAGCACCCCATAAAGTTGTTCCTGGCAACAACAAAAAGGGTTCACAGCCTGTTGAATTGAATGGGATGTATGTGGAAGAGTAAAAGCTTTCAAATAAATGTATGATAAGACTGGGTCCACTTGCTGCTGTTGAAAAGATTCATGACTAAGAGAAAGGCCCCTCCTTCTAAAGAAAAAGAAGAAAACAATAAGGAGGATAAGGACAAGGAGGATTAGGAGAAGGGGGATTAGGAGGAGGATCAAAAAGAGAACAACAAGAAGAAGAGTAAGAGGAAGACAAAGATGAGAAGGAAGAATAAAAAGAAAGAAAAGAGAAAAAGAGAGAAGGAAAAAAGGAGGAAGAAGAAGAAGAACAACAACAACAACAAGTTACTGAAAACAAAAAGAATAGGGGAATAGAAAAAAAAAGAAGAAGAATGAAAAACAAGAACAACAAGAAAGAAGAAGAAAAAGAAGAGGAGGAGAATGAAAAAATACGGAGAAGAGGAGTATGAAGAAGAAGAAGAAGGAGAAGAAGGAGAAAAAGAAGAAGGAGAAGAAGAGGGAGGAGGAGAATAAGAAGAAGAAGAAGAAGAACAACAACAACAACAACAACAAGAAAGAAGAAGAAAAATCAGAGGAGTATGAGAAGAAGAAAAACACTAACTGACATTACACTTTACCTACTTACCAAGACCACACCTCCACAGACGTTATGAAAGCCTTCACTGAAGGCATCAAACTGAGTCTTCACCGACTTATTGAGCAAATAATCTACATACAGATTGATGTACTCCAGTCTGGGGAAGACAAGTGCTCGGTCAAAAACTTGCCTAGGAACTACATCAATATGTTGTTTATAGCATACATGTTATGTCATGTAGTGACAGATTTGTGTTGTCTGCGGCAGACAATTGTGGTAGCATGGTAAACAAATTTGTGTTGTCTGTGGCAGACATTTGTGTTAACATGGTAAACATATTTGTATTGTCTGCGGCAAACATTTGTGTTAACATGGTAAACAGATTTGTGTTGTCTTTGGCAGATATATGTGTTTATATGGTAACAGATTTGTGTAAACTATGGCAGATAAGATATGTGTGACACATAGTAACAGATTACCTAATCAATTATTGGAAAAATATCTTATGTAATAATACATATGACTAACACGGCAATATATGATCAGACAGGCCGGGCAAGGATGCACGTATATGTGTGCCCACACACACACACACACACACACACACACACAGACACACCCATACACATACCATGTGGAAGAAGTTGCAGCAGTGAGATACTCAACACACTAAAGATTATGGCGGCAACGAACATGAACAAAGACTACCGCTTTCAATACAACAGCACCTGCATCATCTCAATGATGGCTTTATGGTCTGGGACTATGCATGCACGCATGCCACACACACACACACACACACACACAATCATTAAGTGCATTGCTGACTGGCACTGGCAATTAGGCTTTTCCATATCTTGTGCCTCATTGTTCCTAGTTACAAAATCAACAGATTGCAGTCTCAGCAAAGCCAAAAGCATACACATGCATAAGGCAGCCGTCAGAAGTGCTGACAGGGACAGTCCGGCACTAGAAATGCTGTTCATCGTCAATGGAAGCAGCAGCTACAACAGACCAGTAGTTGCACATGCAATTAATTGCATAAGGCATCACCAATTATCTCTGGCAACAGGCCAATCACCATTTTATGAATCTGCAGTTCACACACACAAAAAAACACTGGGCACAGTCAAAAAGCATTCCAAATAAAATCTACAGCTCACAGTGTCATGCCATGCACTCAACTATATATATATATATATATATATATATATATATATATATATATATATATATATATATATATATATATATATATATATATATATATATATATATATATATATTATATATATATATATATATATTTATTTATGCTACAGCTTACTATTGTCACAAGAAAAAAACATGCCATGGCTAAAAACAGTAGACCTGCCTATTTGCTATACCGACCAGAAGTCATGGTCACCAAAGTCTCTGATCAGGCCTAAGTTCCTAGCCCTCTTTTGCTAATAACAGACTGTTCATTTGTCAATAACACATTGCTTAAAAAAAAACACACACACAAGAATAAACTGACTTGTTGCTCTGGTTGACCACTCTGTTAGCTCCATCGGGGCACAATTCCACGGACCCAGTCTCTCCATTCTGCTCTTGGATGACCTTGAAACAGTCCGTACATTACAGTTAAGAGATTAACTGGATGCATGTAAGAATCAGGGGATTGAAATTTGGGGGGGGGGGGGGGGGGGGGGGGGAGGTAGTGGAAATGTTTTAACCCTATTGCCCTGGTGACCTAGAAAAATCAAAATTGACCCATAATTAGGGAATTTCTTTAAAAAAAAGTCCTTTAAAAAATTAATAAAAAGCAATCATTTTAAACATTCCAAGGTTAACACTGATTAACAGGAAAATTAAGTGGAAATGTTTTAAACCCTATTGCCCTGGTGACCTAGAAAAATTAACAATGACCCAAATTTAGGGAATTTCTTTTAAAAAATCCTTTAAAAAAATAAAAATCAATCATCTTAAACATTCCAAGGTTAACAATGACCAACAGGAAAATTAAGAGGTCATAATTGATATTACTGATCAGTGATGGAGCAGAAGCAGTGAAATGGGAAGAAATGAAAACATTTTAACAAGATACTTTCCTTCAGTACCAGGCAAGTGACATTAAATTCCTACTTCTGGTCCTGCACACATGAAATGATTTACAACCATG
Source organism: Candidula unifasciata (assembly GCA_905116865.2). Taxonomy (NCBI): domain Eukaryota; kingdom Metazoa; phylum Mollusca; class Gastropoda; order Stylommatophora; family Geomitridae; genus Candidula; species Candidula unifasciata. The sequence goes on from CAJHNH020002001.1 coordinate 140,937, forward strand.
ACAAAAATCTTAAAACTAAAACCCGTTTTATATATATGTTATTTGGTACAGTTGACTGAGATTTGAAATCTCCATACTAGTATTAGGAGTTGTTTAACTGATGACGAACTGAGAATTGTTTAACTGATGGCGAGTTGTGAAACCGCAAGCTTTTATGTTTTTGCCTCGCATTCATTAGCTGGCTATTACAGTTTGTTGAAGGGTATGTAAAAGTTTGTCAATATCTCTCAAATTAGCAAGATTATCGTAATTTATGATGACCTTTTGCATTTCGTGTTCATTTTTACATAAATATGGGAAGTTTTACACTGACTGGTTTCTGATGAATACTGAGAAAATATTTTTCTGTACCCATGCTGTTTCGGAAAAGAAAAGATGGTGTATTCTGAACATGTTTATTCAGTTTATAATTAAAATTTATCTACTAATAATATTGACTGCACAAAATGCATATTTCATTTCCCTAAAGAATGAAAATATTTACCTTGTTTATATTTTATAAAGTGACATGACTTGAAACATTTTAAAAGTCAGTTTTTTTAACAGATCTATTGTTTGTCACTAAGCCTTCCATCATCACACCACCACGACAGTCTTGGCTAGTGCATATTTTTTATGAAAATGATTAATCTCAAATGATAAATGGTGATTAACAGGGTGATTGGCAGGGTGATTACCATTATTTGACCTATATTTTAAAAATCTACAATCACTTTAGCATTTTATAAATGAATCTATCATAATTTTCAGTTGATGATATACTAGTCTGACAATTTGTTTATCTGATCACTATCAAACCCATATCATGAATTTAACGTGGCCACACTGACTAGTAAAAGGTCCCTTTTCCACACCTTTAGGCATATAGGGCTAGACCTATATTTTTATAGACCAATCGGCACAAGATGGGTGATGTGGTCAGCATCACGCTGGCCGCCTTTACTTCCTGGGACTGCACCCGCTACCCACTCAAGACTGGGTTAACCTGGGAGTCAAGGTCATTTTTGAAAAATTCCGGCTCCACCAGGGAGCGAACCCATGACCTTCCGATCCGCACACGAGGATCTAGCCACACACTGACTAGTAATATTTGGTATTGAAGCTTGAATGCCTACAATGCTACTGCTGCTATATGATTTATATATTTCTAATCTACAACCACTGTAGCATTTTCAATGCATCTACCTTAATTATCGGTTGTTGATGATGTCAGTTTGAGAAATTTGTATCTGATCACTCCTAAGTCCTGATTGTGAATTTCACCAAAAATGGCCAAACTGACTAGTAATATTTGGTAAAATTAAGCTTCAATGCATACTAAGCTACTAACATTATAACAAAACAATTTAGCTGCTACCATCTTTATAAGTAAATTAGGTCATGTCACTTTGTTTCGGCACATTTTTGTGATTTTTATGTCCACCTCATTAGCCCGCCTAATATGGTATACATCTTGCCAGGTTCATTGGCAGATTACCATATATTTATACAGTGTTTACTTAAAAACAGTGAGCTGGGGGCCATTTTTATATGGGTATTTGGCCTGTAATGCATTGTATGTATTTAAGAAATGTACAGTTAAACCCCACTGCCCTGATTGCAATGATATATGGTTGCTAAGGAATTCATTGAAAACAAAAGTAGTTTTTGCCTTATATGAAATGCAAACATTTATTCATTTCAAGCCTACACTTTACTAGGATGCAACTCGGAATCCATCTTTTGTCAGCTTGCACTATAATTTGTCTAAGGTGGTTGGTATTGGCCACTAAAATGTTCATATCTCTGCTTAGAATTGATTTACAGATTTCACTGAGGTAACAACCCAATATATATGAACTTCACTAGCATCCCTAATAAGTGTGTATGTGGGCACCGAATGTTAAACCTATATTTTTAGACTAATCAGTACTCGGTGGGTGATGTGGTGAAACATCACATCAGCTGCCTTTACTTCCCAGGACTTTACCTGGTACAAATTTATGTCTAGGTTGACCAAGGAGCCAAGGTCAGGTCTGAAAAAAAAAAAACTCTGGCTAGATGCAGATCTGAACCCACAAACTCTGTAGCCGCAGGCGAGCCTCTAGGTGTTTAACCACAGCAGCTTCAACAGTAGACAAGAAACTGTTTGGGGAAAAAAAACACATCCTCTCTTACAAACCAGGCACAATAGCATCATGCTTTATTTTCAGGTTAACTTACCTCAAATGTTAAACCAAACACATCTGAGAATTCACTCCCTTCGAAGTCGATGAGATCTTGTAAACCTCTAGAAAATTACAAGTGGCGATGAAAATGTCAATATTTTTTTTTTACATTCCACATTTAACATTCATTCTACAACTACAGCAGGAACAAATAATTTCAAATTTACAACAGAACAGTTGCAAGTTTACAGCAAAGAGAATATAATTATAAATGTTGATTAACTATGAAGTAATGCACCTAACAAGATACAGCAAAATATGCCAGCCAGTAAACTGTTCAAGGTACTATTTGCACTGTGGATTTTCATCATTGTATGGGGAGTCGTAGGTCGACCCAGCCTAAAATGGGTACCAGGATGGATGTCCTGGGGAAGTAAAGACGGCGGGCGTAATGCTGACCACATTACCCACCCAGTGTCTAATGGTCTGTAAAAATATGGGTGCTCTTCCCATATACCCGATGTGCCTAAGACGTGAAAAGGGATCTTTTCTACTTTACTTTTACTGTTTGTGACTGCAATATTAAAATTTGTAATGGAAAAATGTTTTGAAATAAACAAAAACCAATAATTAAGTTTTCACTTTTAAATGTTATTTATTTTACATAATCATGTCATAAAAAAATAAACCACATACCTGCCAACATCTGGCATTAACTCTTTGACGTCATCCAAGGTGACATTTCTGTTAGGGGAAAAAATATGTTAAATTTCCAACTTATCTGTTTATTTAGTCTTTCTATCACTGTCTTGTCTCTCACAATCTCAATACATCTTTCTACTTTCCTTTAGACGCACACCACACTCACCTGCTTAATTCTAGTCTGCTTAAATGTCAACTTGCCTTTTTATCTGTCTCTCCTTAGGCCTGCTTTTCTGAATCTCTATATATCAGTATGCAGAGGGATAAAGAGTGAGAAACAGTGAACAATCTGGAGGCAATGGAGATGTGGTTTTGAGAAAAATATTGAGAATATCACGGAAAGAGAAGCAACTGAGATGTGGTTTTTAAGAAAAATATTGAGAATATCACGGAAAAAGAAGCAATCGACATGTGGTTTTTAAGAAGAATATTGAGAATATTAGGGAAAGAGATGCAATGGACATGTGGTTTTTAAGAAGAATGGGAGAATGTCCCGAACAGAGAAGCAATGGAGATGTTTTTAGAAGAACGATGAGAATATTATTCAGAGAGAAAGACATGTAGTTTTTCAGAAGAATATCATGGACATCCCAATGTGGGCTCCAGGGCATTATTGTGGGAGGAGGGGGGGGGGGGGGGAACAAGAATAGACCCACTGCCTCCCCAACAAGATAGGTTGTTGTAAGAGTCGACTAACTGGGAGCTTCTTTCGAAGTTGAAAGTGCATCTGCCTGAGAGGCAAGGAACAAACAATTTACAAACAAATGAATGAGAATTGTATAACGTATGTGCACGCAACATTTAGGTTCTTGAACCAGAATAGAGTCCAGAAATGTACTACCAACCAGAACTTCCCGCTGGAATTTACAGCCAGTGAACAAGAAGAAATATTTTTGGTCCTTTTTACGTTTCCTGGCCCATAATGAAAGTGACTTCCTTTGCTATTCATAAATCACTGTGTCATAGGGCTCGTCCTATGTTTCCGGTGTGTCGTGCTTTGTCACCGGCTAGTGCATATAGTCGTGCGACCTAGGCTGCACTCTCTCGTGGGGCGCAGATGGGTTGAGGTTAGGGCCAGTTTGGCATGTTTTGCTACTGTTTAAAGCGCTCACATCCTGAATAATATGCGATATCACTGCCCAGTGACAACAATGAGTAAAATGCTGCCTGTAGCCGCCGGTCACTAAGCGTGATACCTCAGCAACATAAGACAAGCCCTGTGACACAGCAATTTAAGAATGGCAAGGGAAGTCACTCTCATCCTGGACCGGGAAACGTAAAATGTCCCACATTTTTGTCTTGATCCAGGATTCTGTAAGAATTATCCTGCAATATTTTACCTTTTTGCCCCAAAAGCTGCACAAACCAACAATTCTGGCTGGGTCCAATTCCTTGTAAATCACTTTTGCGACGTGTCTTCTGTGACCTGTTTAAAAAAGGCGCAGGTAATGCTACTGACTGTTTTCGTGCCCGCATAAACAATTAGGAGGTCAAGATATAAATAGGTTAACTTAAAATAGCCTTTGAACCAAACAGCATTTCCAAAGCCAAGTTTAATGCTTCACCCTTTTTGTGTTTATTAATTGTTCCTTTCAAATATCTTTATAAACAAATCACAACTGGGTCATGACCTATTTTTCTAAGTGTTCCTGGGGTGAAAGGGTTCAGTAAATACACAAACAGTACTGACCTTTTTAACAACTTTTTATAAAGAGCCAATGGAAAGTGCAGGTCTATGATGGTAAAGTTGTAGATGGCCAGGCCACAAAGTGTGCCAATCATTCTGAACATGTCGGGCTCATCAAAAGTCTGAAAAAGGTCAAATCTGTGATGTCTGTTCTATAAAAAAAAATAAAAAAAAAAGATCACAATTAAAACAGTTCATCCTCATTCTTCATTAGGGAGTATGGGAGAAATAACATAGGAAGTATCAACAATTAACTAGGTACATTAGCAATGCTTCCCTCAGGAAGCAAATAAAAGGTATTGTTCTATATGTTATCTTCTTCTTCTTCTTCACGTTCACCAGCTGTAAACTCCAGCAGAAAGTTTGGCTGTTCATCCACCTCTGGACTTTGGTCCTGCTCCAGAACTTGAGCTTTGCATGAACATCTGTTTGATAGATCTGGGTTATTTGTATGCAGACTGTTGGTTCCTTGTCTCTCAGGCAGATACACTCCGGCTTCAAAGGAAACACCCCTAGTCAACTTTAATGATATGCTTATTAAAAAGCCGGTGCGTCTATACTCCCCCCCCTCCCTAAAATGACGCCTCGGAACCCACACAGCGAGTTCTATATGTCCTATTTACCAGCAAAAGTAAAGGACTCTTTTTATGTCAGTGTCACACTGAGCATATGACATAACACTCATATTTTTATAGACCACTGGGTTTCGGTGGGTGATGTGGCCGACATTACACCAGCCTGCCACCTTTCTTAGTCTTGGTTTCAACTTCACTGCAATCGAGTCACCCCCAGACTTGCTCTGTTCCTGTGGCAGTGAAATCAAATGAAATGTCCCTCACTGTCCCATCCGAAAAACTGGTGAACAATTAGTGCTGGTACAATCCAGAAAAATGAGCATGCAGTAAATACATAAGGCAGTTGCTGGAGATGCCAAAGCCATCATCCACCACCAGAAATGTAGTATCTCACTGACTTAAGTAGACAGTCGTAATAAGTTGGCTATACACATATAAAATTATTACATAAGGTATTTCGCCAGCCCACAGGTAAATCGGCTACTGCCAGCCATACTGAATACCACAACTGAATTGCTGCACAAATGTCTGCACATGAAAAAAAAAACAGCTTACACTGTTTCAGCAAGCACTTGGCTCAGGCAGCGAAACCATAGACTTCTGTCCATATGTGGAAACTGCATTAGCAAAGCGCCGTCAGAAATAAAAATAACTCTAAAGCTAAATATTCTGTCATGCCTAGTCTTCTATTTTGGACGACCTATACTTCCCGGGGAGAACCAGGCAGTTTTAAATCTAGTAATATGAAACGCTAAAAAGTAAATGTAAGTAAAGAACCTTTTTTTCACGCTACTGGCATACTGGGCATTGGATGCTCAACTCACACTTTTTTAGACCAATGGGTGAATGGGTCAACATCCCGCCGGCTACCTTTAATTCCCAGGACTTATTTATTTAAGGCTGGGTTGACCTGGGACCCAAAGTAATTTTTTTTTTTGATGTTGTTGTAGAAAACCCAAGGCAATGCAGATTGAAACCCAAGCCTTCAAGACAGCAGGCAAATGTCCAGCTGCTAAACCCACATTTGGGGGGAGGGGAGTTGGAAAGACCCAGTACCATCCTAACAAGCAGGTGGTAAAAGGTATCTAATTAGTGGTGCTTTCTTTTAAGTTGGGAGAGGCCAGGAGCCAAGAGTCTGCATAGCAAAAAAAAGTAGACCCTTTTCCATGCCTTTAGGCGTATAGGGCATATAGGACTGGACCTATATTTTATAGACCAATCGGCACAAGATGGGTGATGTGGTCAGCATCACGCTGGCCACCTTTACTTCCCAGGACTGTACCCACTCAAGGATGGGTCAACCTGGGAGCCGAGGTCATTTTTGAAAAAAGTCTGGCTCTGCCAGGAAGCGAACCCACGACCTTTCGATCCGAAGAGTCTGCATACAACCTGATATGTGAAACAGACGTGCCGCATAAAACAACTAACCAGAACTTTCCGCTAGAGTTTACAGCCAGTGAACGCGAAGAAGAAAAAGAAGAAGAAGAAGAAGAAGAAGAAGAATACTGTATCACAAATCTGATGACAGTAGATACATTATTTTATATCAATCAATGAGGTGCCTTATTCACAATTAGGGTTGGCTGCAATGCTGTCTTATGCCCTAGATATATACTCTCTGAGACTGCTTTCATCTATCTCTTGAAGTTATCCTCTCCCTTTTTGCCTGTTCGCCTTCAATTTTTACCTCCTCTGGTTATTAAGAGTGTTTTGTCTTTTAATATGGTGAAAATATTTCGCTTGTCTCTTATTTCATTTCCTTCAGCAACATTCTTTTCTTTTCTGTCTCTTCAGAAGCCCTGAATTATATTAAATAAATTGATAATACAATAATTTCAGTATTAATAGGGTACAAATATACACACAATATAAAAGACTAGGTGCACATGTGCGTACTATGCCCCGTCCACACATACCAAACCATATTAAAAGGTAAAATATGACAGCAACTGCCAACTTACTGCAGGATTAAACCACTGTAGATTGGATATATCATGAGTCCGGAACATGCCGTACTTTGGGTCCATCACCTCTCGCAGAAGCAACATGAAGAACTCCTACTTGGAAGACATTTTCAAGACATTATAGCTTTTGTGCTACTGTTGATGCTGCAGAACTCCTACTTGGAAGACATTTTCAAGACTTTATACCTTTTGTGCTACTGTTGATGCTGCAGAACTCCTACTTGGAAGACATTTTCAAGACATTATAACTTTTGTGCTACTGTTGATGCTGCAGAACTCCTACTTGGAAGACATTTTCAAGACTTTATAACTTTTGTGCTACTGTTGATGCTGCAGAACTCCTACTTGGAAGACATTTTCAAGACTTTAAAACTTTTGTGCTACTGTTGAACTGCAGAACTCCTACTTGGAAGACATTTTAAAGACTTTATAACTTTTGTGCTACTGTTGATGCTGCAGCTACAATACTTCTTCTTGTGTTTGCTTTCTGATTTACACCAACAGAAAAGTTTGTGTGATAAACTTGTCTGCTTTTAAAAGTTTCCTTTTAGTTACATATGAATCTGAGTACACCGTTGACTCAGTGAGCCAGTGTGTAATCGTATATATAGTGGGGGTTGTGTAGTACTGTTTTTTTTTATCTGCCTTATGGCCCGGTATTTCTGACTTCAGGATTTGGGCTCTCCTCCGAACTTCTACCCGATATTATGGCGGCCAAGCAAATAGCCTAGCAGGACCTCAGTCATGTGTAAAATTCAGACTTTCTGCCAAGGAACAAATTGCGGCAAAACTAAAATTACTTGACAATTTCAAGAGACGCAACACTGTAGACGATAGTACCAGACGATAATAGCGACTGTTGACAATTTCAAGCGTTTCTGCAGACAATACTAGCAGACGATATAAACAGTTTAATGCTGGGGGTTGAGACCCCAACCTTCCACGGGAGCTACCCACCATGGTGTAGTGACTAGAGGCTCACCTGTGGATCCCAAGGTCATGGGTTCATGTCCTGATGGAGCCGAACCTTTTTCAAAAATGACTTTGGCTCCCAGGCTGACCCAGCATTAAATGGGTACGAGGCAGAGTCCTGGGAGGTAAAGGTGGCTGGTACGATGCTGACCACATCACCCACAGAGTGCCGAATGGTCCATGAAATATAGTTTGCCCAATATGCTTGAAAGTGTGGAAAAGGGCATGACAAGCATGGTGAATAATTACACCAGGACATTGCTGCTATGGAGGCAAGGTATCAAGGCAATTGAAGCCCTTCATGCTTGATGATTTCTGTTGCACTGTGACAAGACCTCATTAAGAAGCAAGAAAAGAGAGCTCAAACAGAATGTGATAAGATTTGCCTCTTTAAAACATGATATGTGAACTTCAAACAAAGTTTTACATTTTTCCTATCATTTTATGTTTAAATATCAATTAACTGACTTTGTAACCAACATTTTTATAATGCTTAAGTAGAAAGACTAAAGTAGAAAGACTAACAGATCAACCCAGAGAACTGTAATCTAAATAGATCATTACAAAAAAACAGCTAACTGGTGACTTTCATTATGATAGTTTAAATCAGCGGTTCACAACTTATGGGTCACAACCCTTTTTTGGGTCGAAGGACCCTTTCACATGGGTCGCCAAAGACCATCACAAAACAAATATTCATTGAAGTTATAAAGTAGCGACGAAAATAACTGTATGGTTGGAGGTCGCCACAACATGAGGAACTTATTACAGGGTCGCGGCAACATGAGGAACTGTATTAAAGGGTCGCGGAATTAGGAAAGTTGAGAACCACTGGTTTAAATCAACATCAATCAATAAGAAATGATGTTTTTTAAATTCTGATACAAACAACTAGAAAAATTGTTGACCAGTGTATAAGTAAACAGATACTAATAAATAGATGAAAGATCTGAATTCCAACTACCTTTCTAACACCGCCTTCATCAACAGCCTCCTCCCCTTTAAAGACAACCTGAAATTAAAGAATATCAAGACATTAAAAACTCCCAGATGTGGAGTATGTGCCTATATATATGAGGTAATGAAGATAAAGATAAGGTAAATGACAGATATAAAAATATGAACATAAACATTAAGAGGGGTTTTCATAGCACTAGCAGTACTGTAGACAAAGATAAGGTAAATGATAGGGACATAAAAATATGAACACAAACAGTAAGAGGAGTTTTCATAGCACTAGCAGTACTGTAGACAAAGATAAGGTAAATGACAGATATAAAAATATGAACACAAACAGTAAGAGGGGTTTTCATAGCACTAGCAGTACTGTAGACAAAGATAAGGTAAATGATAGGGACATAAAAATATGAACACAAACAGTAAGAGGGGTTTTCATAGCACTAGGAAACTGTGGAGGTCAAAGTAAATTCTTCTTCTTTTTCTTAGCGTTCAGTGGCTGTAAACTCCAGTGAAAAGGTCTGGTTATGCGTTCACATCTGAATCTGGGTCCTCATCTAGAACTTGAGTAATCCGTGCTTTTGTGTGTACACTGTTGGTTCCTTAAACCTCAGGTAAATACACGCCGACTTCAAAGAAAAATCTCTAATTAGTCTAATTTTATGACATGCTTGTTGGGGGAAATGGGAGGCAAAGGGTCTATCCCCCCCCCCCCCCCCAACCGCCCTAAAAAAAAAGGGCCTCGAAGCCACACAAAGGGAAAAGGAAATTAAAACTAGTACCAACACAACAAGACCAGATCCAGCTGAAAAGCTATGTTGCTGATGCCTTTTTAACTCTTTGTTGCCACAAACAATGTACCATGAGTGCTCAGCTTAATGTCATTGGGTATCAATGCAACACTTACTTACTTACTTACTTAGTCGCTCCTCTTCTACCTTGGGGTGTAGAGGTTTGCCAGAGAGATCGCCAGACGTCTCTATCAGCAGTTTTCTTTCTGGCTTTGTTCCATTCCAGTCCTCTGTCAGTCAGGGACTGTCGGATGTTGTCTTCCCAGCGCACCCTGGGTCGTCCCGGAGGTCTGGTTCCCTGGTTCTTAGCCTCCCATGCTTGCCATGGTGGCCGATTTTCTCCCATTCTGCACACATGTCCAAACCATCGTAACTGTGACTGATCCACTCGGGTTAGTAAGGGCTGGGTATCAAGATCTTGACGTATTGTCTGATTGCGGACTTTGTCCCTTCTTGTCACTTGGACCACCTTTCTCAGGTATCTCATTTCCGAGGCCTGCAGCTGGCTTCTGTGAGCTGTTGTCATTGCCCATGACTCACACCCATAGGTCAGGACTGGTACATAGGTAGAGCGGTAAACAACCATTTTCGTCCTCTTGCCAATTTCTCTTTTGCTAAGAAACCCTCGGTTTATGGCCTGGAAGAGTCTCCCAGCAGCTGCTTTTCGTGTAGCCAGCTCAGTCTTAATGCCTCCATTTTGGTCTAATACAACTCCAAGTTATTTGAACTGGTTAACCTGCTCCAACGCATACTGACCCATCATGATCTGGTGTTTCTTCTCCTCTCTTGAGATCACCATGGTTTTAGTTTTGGAGACACTGATGGTCATCCCTTTCTTTTCAAGCTCTTTCTTCCAGACAAGTAAGTTGGACTGAAGGTATGCCTCTGATTTAGCTATCAGGGCCACATCGTCTGCAAAAGCCAGCTCTGATATACAGATTGGTCTCATCTTCCAGTACCCTACAGAGTACTTCTTTGTCTTCTCCTTACAGGTCTTGATGACATCATCCATCATAAGAATGAAGAGGTAAGGTGAGAGAATATCACCTTGTCTAACACCGCTGGTGGTCTTAAATTCTTCTGACTTTTGGTCTGCTGTTCTTACATAATTTCTGCACTTTTTGTAGAAACTCTGTATTGCACTGATCAGGGGTGCTGGGATGTTTTTCCCTGCCAAGCAGTCCCAGAGCTTGTTCCAGGGTACCTTGTCAAATGCTCAATGCAACACATGGTGTGTTATTATTTATTTCATGTTTGGTCTGGGTATGTAAAAGAAATCTGGCAAAAATGTTTAATGCAGCACAGTATGTGATGTATCTTTAAAAGTCATGCACTGATGCCCCTTTTTACTGTGATTATTGTGCCAGACTGGGTTTCTACTTTGAAACCATCTGGGACTGAAATAGTTGAGGATCAGTGCAGAAGAAGAAAAAAGAAAATGGAACCTTCAAAGGTTTTTTCAGTTCTGCGCTGTGTTTCCCATGCAGTTGCCGCAAAGTGTCCTGGACCAAGTTTTGCCGTGTGACAGTCAAGACCAGGCAAGGATTAACTGGGTCAAATGTTTGCACAGGCATCAGAAGACCCAGTAGGTTGATATGCTGTGCATTTTCAATAGCATTCTGGAAGAATAAATTTTAAAAAATGTTCAAATACATGTCTGGATTCTGGATTAGGTTTGGCTCATTAATGTTTACATAAAATAAACAAACAGACCTGCACTGATTGGCATTCACAGAGAGAAACAGAGAGATACATTGTTTATATGGCTCAAAGAAAGTATCATTTCTCGTAAACTGAAATAATTTTGCCATATTAACCCTTTTGCCCTGTAAAAATCAGACAGATCTTGTTGAGTTCAATTCTCTGCAAATGTCAATTTTATGACTTGTCTATAGTAACCTATTTATGAGATGCATAGTTAATGCTACTGGCTAAGTTCTATCCGGTACAAAAATGTAGGAAGTATAAATACATTAACTAACAAAAAGCATTAAGGGAGGTGGGGTGGGGGTGGGGGGGGGGGGGGGGGGGGGTGGGCCTTTGAGGTAAATTTGGGCTTTTTTTTAAACCAAACTGGCGTAGGATTTTCCCGTAAGCCATGGTATGTGGTATTTCTAGGCATATTTTATGTTCAGCAATTTGCCACTGCTTTCTGAATGGTCAGCTCTCAGTACCACTGTTGAAACCAGTGCAAGACTTGACGTAGCAATACTTAATAGTTTCAGTTTCTCATCAACCCTACCTGCATTTGTAAAGCCGCATCAGTCTGCAACAGAGCACTTTTGGCCGCTCCATCAAACAGGAAAGGGTAGTTACAGAAGTACAGACCCTAGGAGAATATAACAAAATTGATTACAACAGTTTTTTAATTGTTCTTTCTTGTGTTTGTTTAAAAAAACAATTGTTGATCCTCCAGAACTGTGGCCTGGGTCTGAAGGACTGACACCCAGTGACTCAAACAGCTTCATACTGTCATTGGTGCAGCAAGGGAGGCTGAAAAAAATCTTCTGTCAAACCACCTCGTTTCTTTCACATGCATACACACATGCCCACGCACGCACACATATTTAACAAACTAATATTTTTGCCAGTCTATCATCCTCCTGAGTGATGACACCGGGACCCCCCCCCCCCCCCCCCCCCCCCCGCGAACATTTTTTTAATATCTTCATCGGTCAGAAGTATTCCTGTGTTTCATCTAAATATACGCAATGTCAGGTTTTGGTCAGACAGACTCAGCTACCTTCTAACAGTAGTTGATACTTTCTGTTCTCCATTAATGTTGGGTGTCCAATACCAAGCCTGATGCTTTATTTTGTACCATCGATTTTGGGCAAAGCTCATCAGGGGAGGATACTAGCATTATCACAGGAACAGGAAATACAACCCGAAAAAAATAATGTTATGGTAAAGCACTTAGCCTGGTTAGCAGCTAGTTTAGGAGTGACAGGTGGACATACAGAGCACTACTCAGGTGGACATACAGAGCACTACTTTTCTGATGCAGCAGCTTTTGCAGCATGCTTTGTTCCAAGCATATAGGTGTTAGCTTCCCTTCGGAGTAAACAAGGCAGGCTGAGAGTGGGATTGTGCTGCATAAACAACTCATAGTCTCTACAATACTCAGGATTTGTGTTACAGAGAGGACAGGATTGGGGGGGGGTCTATTCTTTTTTCTCTACAGTGGTGCTCCGAAACTCAAATGAGAACAAAAGAAATGCAGTTAACACCATGTTAAGAAGGAAAAAAAAACAAATAAAGAACTCTCTTCCATGCCTTTCAGGCATACAGGGTATATAGGGCTAGCTATATTTTATAGATGAAACAGCACGTCGGAAAAAAACAGGAAAAAAAAAACGGCCCTCACCGGTTACCGAACCCACAACCTTTTGATACGCAGCCGAGCATCTAGCCGTTAGACCCCTGTGGCTCCCACCATGTTCTGAAGCAAAAGATAAATTAAAATTGCTAAAAACTGAATGTAAATGTTTACCTGCACAGCCACCCTGCCAACTTGACTTCTATTATGTGTTCGTTGTACCCAGCTAATGTAGTCTGCGCGTATATTCACTTTATCTTTCAGTTCTGGCACGTAAAACTTGTGGTAGGGAATGATCTGGTTGTTTGCTTCATTCACCTGAAAATGTCAGCAACAGCACATGAATCAGAGCTTTTGTAGTGTAGAAGATAGAGAAATGTAGTGTAGGTTAAGAAACTTAAGGTCTAAATGGAGGACTCAGCAATTAACTGTGCAATCTATTTTGTTATTTTGGTTCAAATTATTCATCATTTGTTGGATTTTGCAACTAAAGATTTCTATTAGATAAGATAGCCACCAAAGTTTCTTCTTCTAGCAGCTAGACACTTGCATGCGGATCGGAAGGTCGTTCTGTGTTGGTTAATGAAACGTCTTGTCCTCTTAGTGAAATATTCGTTTCTTGCAGCTCCAGGCTGCACCCCCATGTCCATCAGTCTAGACAGGGATACGGAGTCATGTCCTTTGGCATGCTTCTCGGTACAGTAAGTACAGCACTGGTACAATAGAATGACTAATGCGAAGCACTAGGAGAGAAGTAAACAATGTCTGGAAACAAAGAGGTGAAGTATCGGACTGCGGCTAATATAAGTTATTCCCAGTGACAGAGTACAAATCAAGTAAACATTAGACATTGCAGAATTCCCTGTGTACGTTCTGGGGCCCCATTTGGAAGGGGGGGGGGGAATAGTCCACTGACCCTTAAGAAGCACACTGTAATAAGCAGTTAATTAATGGTTTGCTGAAATTGGATGTGCTGAGCTAAAAGGAACAAACAAGACAACACAACATGCCAACAGTAATTTTGAGGATGAACACAAAAGAAGAAGAAAATCGGGGGGAAAAACAGCCTGTAAACAATACCTGATTCAATTTCTGCAGCATTTCCATGGATGTGAAGAGACCTGCATGCCGTTTATTTACCTGAAAACAAAAAGACAAGACACACTGAGAGATTAAAATATGCTGTGGCATCACTCAGTATGTCATGCGTGGAAGAAATTAGTTAACTTGTTTTTTGTTTTTTGTTTACCAATGTCTCTGCTTATCTTCTAACACTGGTAGTATGTTTATTTGAAAGGTGGCACAGATAAGGATCAAGCAAACAGTTCTTCTAAAAGTTACATTAATGACTTTGTGTGTGGTTTGTTTCACATCTTTTCCTCATGCATTTACTGCATGTGCATGTTTCTGGATATTGTTGGGACTAACTGTTTGTTTGGTAGTTTTCCCAGGGAACAGGTGAAAGGTTTCCTGTGTGATTTTCACTGGCACAAGAATGAAGCTTTTATGGGGTAATATGTTTGCAGTAAAGTTGGAGGAGGAGGAGCAGCAGCAGTTGCTGCTACTGCTACTACTACTACACAACACACACACATATATACAAACATTCTCACTCTCCATCTCTCTCTCTCTTACACACACACACATGCATGCACATACACACACACTCTCTCATGCATTCATGCATATACTCATACATACTCATGCACAAACTATCATATATGCATACTCACCTGACACACTAATACATGCAAAAACACACACTCTCATATATACACACTCATATATCTTCTTCTTTTTTGGATTCAGCGGTTGTGAATTCTGTGGAAAGTCATGGTTGTTCGTCCATATGGATGTCGTCTTTGTACCAGGCCCGAGTTTTGCATGTACATCTTTGACTGGCTTATTTGTGTGCTGGCCTGACCTTGTTCCCTGCCTCTCGGGCAGATGTACTCCGAGTTCAGGGGAATTCTCCCTCATATATAATACCCATACATAAATATTTACATATACAACACACAATCTAGATCCAGCCTATTTACCTCTAAGGGATTCGTTGTATCTGGCAACTGCAGCAGATACTCAATACACTGCTTGTATATCTGAAAAATATATAAAGGTAGACATGAAGTAAGAGTCTTATGTCAGATCTTTGAACCCATCAAAGATGCAAACAGTGGAAAATGGAGAGAGAGAAGCAACAATGAAATACATAAACTGTTTAAGTAACCACTGATCACAGGCATTATAAGGACAAATAGATGTAAATGGCTAGAACATACTGAGAGAATGTCAGATGACAGATAGGTAAAAACTGTGTACATTGTGTTGTGAGACTAAAAGATTGGTAACATAATGCTTCACCTCCATTCCAGGCTTCTCGCATCTTTTATTTGGTCCAAAGATTCACCGTAAGACTAAAACATTTGTAACATAATGCTTAACCTCTCCATTCCTGGATATTCGCACCTTTCACTGGTCCAAAGATTCGTCATAACACTAAAAAAAACTGTAACATAAGGTATCATCTCTCTATTCCAGGCTTTTTGCATCTGTGGTTGGTCCCAAGATTTGTCGTAAGACTAAAGGATATTTAACATAACCCTTCATTTATTTTAGTCGTGCCACAGGTTTCAGAGCCTGGATCCAGACAACAGATCTTACACAAAATAAATGCACTTGACATTAGAATGAATCTGACAGGATACTGATCTGACAATAAAGTGTATCTGAAAAATTATGAATATGACAAGTGATCTGACAACACACTGGATCTGATGAGATAACCAATGAGACACAACAATAGATCTGATAAGACATATTTGATAAGACGCTGGATCTAATAACTGATCAGACAAAACAATGGATTTGACAAAACAAAAATATGAATGAACAGCTGGCACTTACCACAACTAATCTGTTGAAGAAGGATGGCTGGTTAGATGGCCACCAATTATCTGTAAAATGTGAGAAAGCTACAGGTCATGATACGTTCAAAACAACAGGGATGAGAATAACTTATCTCTCGCCATGTTTAATCATCGCTGAAATCTTCTTCTTCTTCTTCACGTTCACCAGCTGTAAACTCTGGTGGAGAGTTCTGGTTGTTCGTCCACTTCTTGACTACAGCCATGTTCCAGAACTTGAGTGTTGCATGCACATCTGTTTTACATATATGACTCATTTGTATGCAGACTGTTGGTTCCTTGCCTCTCAAGGAGATGTACTCCGACTTTGAAGGAATCTCCCATTAGTTGACTCTTACGAGATGCTTGTTGGGAAGGCAGTGGGTCTACCTCGTTTTTCCCCACAATGGGGCCCCAGAATCCACACGGGGAGTTAATGAAATGTTTTTAAAGATAGTTTCACTTGCGAAATGCTGATTTAGAAAATGGTGAGCGGAGTGTTGCTCCAGAACTGGTACATGCAGCTGCTGATTTGTTGTAATCACTGCTTCCATCAACGATGAACTGCAGTTCTAGTGGTGGGGCCAAAAAGAAACCCCCTAAAGCTATTTTTAGTTACTACACTCATATCCTGGCTAACAAACACTGTGCAGGTGCACACAGAACCAATGCAATTTAACTATGTTTTTTCGAGATCAGATCACTGCAGAGAGGCCACTATATCAGCATTGATGTACTGAGTCACAGCCAAAATGACTACATTTAGTCTTCCTGGGGCAACAGGGTTAATAAGGTCAAATTATTTCACTTGTTTCTTTCTTCACTTGCTTTAGTAACTTTCTTTTCATTGTCAACCTTTTCCGAACCTAAGAAACTCTAAAAGCAAAAATTAGGCAATAAATACATGTATACTTTTGTTTTGACTGCTCGAAGACATCACAAAAACTAGAAAGAGACAGTCATCCTTCCTTGATCATGTTATGAAAAGAGGGAAAACGGAACATGTTGTGACCACTGGCAAGATTTGAAGAAAGAAAGACAGAGAAAGAAAGTGCGAAAAGAGAGTCTTTTGTCGTGGTTTGGGGGTGCAACACACAAACTGATACATTCAGTGGCGGATCGCAGATTGTGGAGAGGCACGATCGCCCATGCCAGTCTGCAAAGCAATTGATGATGATGATATTTTTTTATAATTTTTGTTTCCTTCAAATTCTTATACTGGCAGATTACGGCAGTTAAACAGATAAACATTTTACCGAACACTTTCTGGGCCACTTTGTCCAGAGACAGGAAGTTCTTGGCAAATGGGCAAATGATAGAATTGTACAGCTTGGGCTGATCAAACAAGTGACACTCTGGCAACATGAGGTACAAACGCAGGGCTTCAACATCTGGAGGGGAGACTGGCAGCATCGGGATCAAGTGCTGCTCAATGTCAGTGCTGATCTAAGGATACAGGAAGATATATATTTTTTTTAAACAGTGCTGATCTAAGGATACAGGAATATATTTTTTTTAACAGTGCTGATCTAAGGATACAGGAATATATTTTTTTTAACAGTGCTGATCTAAGGATACAGGAAGATTTTTTTTTTTTAAACAGTGCTGATCTAAGGATAAAGGAAGATATTTGTTTAACAGTGCTGATTTAAGGATACAGGAATATTTTTTTGTAACAGTTCTGATCTAAGGATACAGGAAGATATTTTTTTAAACAGTGCTGATCTAAGGATGCAGGAAGATATATCTTTTAATGTCAGTGATGATCTAAGGATACAAGGACATATATATATTTTTTTTAAATAATGCTGTTCTAAGGATGTTCAGAGATACATTTTTTATAATACTGATCAAAGGATATAGGGCAATATTTTCTTTAATGTGAGTGCTGATTTAAGGATATAGGGAGTGAGACATATTTTAATGTGAGTGCTGATTTAAGGATGTAGGGAGTGAGACATATTTTAATGTGAGTGCTGATTTAAGGATATAGGGAGTGAGACATATTTTAATGTGAGTGCAGATTTAAGGATGTAGGGAGTGAGACATATTTTAATGTGAGTGCAGATTTAAGGATATAGGGAGTGAGACATATTTTAATGTGAGTGCAGATTTAGGGATATAGGGAGTGAGACATATTTTAATGTGAGTGCTGATTTAAGGATGTAGGGAGTGAGACATATTTTAATGTGAGTGCTGATTTAAGGATGTAGGGAGTGAGACATATTTTAACGTGAGTGCTGATCTAAGGATGTAGGGAGTGAGACATATTTTAATGTGAGTGCTGATCTAAGGATATAGGGAGTGAGACATATTTTAATGTGAGTGCTGATTTAAGGATGTAGGGAGTGAGACATATTTTAATGTGAGTGCTGATCTAAGGATGTAGGGAGTGAGACATATTTTAATGTGAGTGCAGATCTAAGGATGTAGGGAGTGAGACTTATTTTAATGTGAGTGCTGATTTAAGGATGTAGGGAGTGAGACATACTTTAATGTGAGTGCAGATCTAAGGATGTAGGGAGTGAGACATATTTTAATGTGAGTGCTGATTTAAGGATGTAGGGAGTGAGACATACTTTAATGTGAGTGCAGATCTAAGGATGTAGGGAGTGAGACATATTTTAATGTGAGTGCTGATTTAAGGATGTAGGGAGTGAGACATATTTTAATGTGAGTGCAGATCTAAGGATGTAGGGAGTGAGACATATTTTAATGTGAGTGCAGATCTAAGGATGTAGGGAATGAGACATATTTTAATGTGAGTGCTGATTTAAGGATGTAGGGAGTGAGACATACTTTAATGTGAGTGCAGATCTAAGGATGTAGGGAGTGAGACATATTTTAATGTGAGTGCAGATGTAAGGATGTAGGGAGTGAGACATACTTTAATGTGAGTGCAGATGTAAGGATGTAGGGAGTGAGACATACTTTAATCTGAGTGCAGATGTAAGGATGTAGGGAGTGAGACATACTTTAATGTGAGTGCAGATGTAAGGATGTAGGGAGTGAGACATATTTTAATGTGAGTGCAGATTTAAGGATATAAGGAGTGAGACATATTTTAATGTGAGTGCTGATTTAAGGTTGTAGGGAGTGAGACATATTTTAATGTGAGTGCAGATGTAAGGATGTAGGGAGTGAGACATATTTTAATGTGAGTGCAGATGTAAGGATGTAGGGAGTGAGACATATTTTAATGTGAGAGCAGATGTAAGGATGTAGGGAGTGAGACATATTTTAATGTGAGTGCAGATGTAAGGATGTAGGGAGTGAGACATATTTTAATGTGAGTGCAGATCTAAGGATGTAGGGAGTGAGACATATTTTAATGTGAGTGCAGATTTAAGGATGTAGGGAGTGAGACATATTTTAATGTGAGTGCTGATTTAAGGATGTAGGGAGTGAGACATATTTTAATGTGAGTGCAGATCTAAGGATATAGGGAATGAGACATATTTTAATGTGAGTGCTGATTTAAGGATGTAGGGAGTGAGACATATTTTAATGTGAGTGCAGATGTAAGGATGTAGGGAGTGAGACATATTTTAATGTGAGTGCTGATCTAAGGATGTAGGGAGTGAGACATATTTTAATGTTAGTGCAGATCTAAGGATGTAGGGAGTGAGACATATTTTAATGTGAGTGCAGATTTAAGGATGTAGGGAGTGAGACATATTTTAATGTGAGTGCAGATCTAAGGATGTAGGGAGTGAGACATATTTTAATGTGAGTGCTGATCTAAGGATGTAGGGAGTGAGACATATTTTAATGTGAGTGCAGATTTAAGGATGTAGGGAGTGAGACATATTTTAATGTGAGTGCAGATCTAAGGATGTAGGGAGTGAGACATATTTTAATGTGAGTGCTGATTTAAGGATGTAGGGAGTGAGACATATTTTAATGTGAGTGCTGATGTAAGGATGTAGGAAGTGAGACATATTTTAATGTGAGTGCAGATGTAAGGATGTAGGGAGTGAGACATATTTTAATGTGAGTGCAGATTTAAGGATGTAGGGAGTGAGACATATTTTAATGTGAGTGCAGATTTAAGGATGTAGGGAGTGAGACATATTTTAATGTGAGTTCAGATGTAAGGATGTAGGGAGTGAGACATATTTTAATGTGAGTGCAGATCTAAGGATGTAGGGAGTGAGACATATTTTAATGTGAGTGCAGATGTAAGGATGTAGGGAGTGAGACATATTTTAATGTGAGTGCTGATCTAAGGATGTAGGGAGTGAGACATATTTTAATGTGAGTGCAGATCTAAGGATGTAGGGAGTGAGACATATTTTAATGTGAGTGCAGATGTAAGGATGTAGGGAGTGAGACTTATTTTAATGTGAGTGCAGATGTAAGGATGTAGGGAGTGAGACATGTTTTAATGTGAGTGCTGATTTAAGGATGTAGGGAGTGAGACATATTTTAATGTGAGTGCAGATCTAAGGATGTAGGGAGATACATCTTTCAATGTCAATACTGATCTAAGGATGTAGGGAGAAATATCTTTCAATGTGAGTGATGAATCTAAGGATGTAGGGAGATACATCTTTTGATATCAGTGATGATCCACAGATGAAAGGAGGTACATCTTTTAATTCCAGTGCTGTTATAAGGATTTAGAGGGAAGGAACCTTAATTTTATGTATTTGACCTAAGGATGTAGACATACACATCTGATATAGACATAAATATCTTTCAGTGTCAGCATACGATCTAAGAATATGGAGAGAAACTTTCAATGTAAATATCTGATCTAAAGACGTAAACATTCTTTGAATGTCAGTGCTGATCTAAGTATGTAGACAAAACACACTGATCTAAATATGTGAAGAAAATCACTTTTCAGTGTCAGCTCTTGATTAATGGTTACTTGAAGGAGCATTTTTTAATAGTGCCTTCCCATATGGGTTACAGGGTCCAACTGTGGTGTATGCAACAAAAGGCCCACTGCCTATCCCAAAAACCCAGTGTAAGAGTTGACTAGCTAGGGGAGCTTCCTTCAAAGTTGGAATGCATCTTCCCGAGCGGCAAGAAACAACTAACTGCACATAAACAAGCTAGTAAAATGTATGTACACGCAAAACTCAGGACAAACAACCAGGAATTTCTGCCGAAGCTTACAGCTGGTGAACAAAGAGAAACAAGAAGAAGAAGAACAAGAATATCAGTGCCCATTTATGGATATAAACAAGAAACATCTTTCAGTGTTACAAGTTGATTTAAGGATGTAGATAAGTCACAATTTTCAATGTTACAGCCTGATCTAAGGAAACAGATAAGAAACAACTTTCAATGTTACAATCTGATCTAAGGATATAAATATGAAACATTTTTCATGTTACAGTTTGATCTAAGGATGTAGAGAGCAAAACTCTTTCAATGTTACAATTTAATTAAAGAATATAGACCGAAACATCTTTCAATGTCAGCATATGATATGATCTAAGAATGAAGAGAGAAACATCTTTCAATGTCAGCTCTGATATAACTATGAATAGATAAGCATCTTTCAATGTCAGCTTTCAATTTAAGGAAGCACAGAGAAACATCTTTCAGTATAAGTATTTGATCTAGAGGATGTAGAGGGAACACATCGCCAATGTCAGCATCTAAAATGGGGTGTTCAGAGAATCATCTTTCAGTGTCTAATTTTAATTGAAGGATATAGAAAGAAACAAATTTCAATGTCAGTTTTTGATTTAAGGAAGTAGAGGAAGGGATTATTTAAAGTCATCTTGTCATCTAAAGGTGTGAAGAGAAACATTTTTCAATCAGGTTTGTATTAAAGGTAGTAGAAAGACATAATTTAAAGAAGTCAACTTGTCATCTAAAGATGTGGAGATTAACATCTTTTAATATCAGTATTTGATATAAGGGTGTAGTAAATTAGACTTTAAGTTTCAGACTTTGATCTAAGGAAAAGAGACAGAGGACAACAAGGAGACACACAAAAAAAGTTTCCATGTCCAAAAATGAGTTGGAAGACAGTCAGACCATACAAGAACAACAAATGAATACTTACATACTGTAGTGCAACAATATTGGACACTGTAGCTAAGTCTTGGAAAAAAGTTCTCACTGCAGCCATGTCTATGCCATGTATCCTACTGTTGCTTCCATAGTGTTCATCATTCCTGCCAAATCAAAATAGATTAAGTATCAGTAAAACTTGTGTCACATGACACACATAAAATAAGCTGATGAGGGAGAGAGAAACTGGAGGGGGAAGGCAGTAAGACTGAGGGGGGGGGGGGGGGGGGGAGGGGGGAGGAGAGTGAGAGAGAGTGAGAGAAAGAGCAAGAGAGAGTGAGAGAGAGAGAGAAAGAGAGAGTGAGAGAGAGAGAGAGAGCGAGAGAGAGAGAGAGAAAGAGAGTGAGTGAGTGAGTGAGTGAGTGAGTGAGAGAGAGAGAGAGAGAGAGAGAGAGAGAGAGAGAGAGAGACAGAGACAGAGACAGACAGAGAAAGAGGTGCATACATATGTATCTGTTGCCAAACTAAAACAGATTAAATACCAGTAAACCTGGTGTGGAATAATACCTAGAAAATAAGATAAGAGATGGAGGGAAAGAGAGAGGTGCAGCTACAGAATAACAGCTAGACAGTGGACTTAACTTTTCTGAAATGGTTAAAATGGAGCCCTTACTTTGATACGAAAATAAATGAAACGTGTGCTACCCTATCAAATGTGAATACTTACGGTAACAAAAACGAGCCATTCAGACAAGAAGCATTTGAGAATACCTTATCCAATTCACTGTCAGAAGAAAACAAAATGTGTAAATGAACAAATGTAATTAATATTACTTGCTAAATATTATTTTATAACATTCTAAAATTTCCAATTTCCTTATTATCATCCTGTTGTAGACGTTGCAAACGTGCTTCGTAATGTTAAGTTTGAACCCAGCAGCAGCAGACTGCCTAGTATTGACTTTGACAGTGGTATCCTAGACTGACTTTTCAGGAAACAATGGCAAACTACTGAAGGTAAAACTGCCTAGACAAATCATGAAGACCAACAAATGTCGGGTTGGTTCTGCAATGCTCTGTAAAGGTTACCCAACTAACATCCTGCTGTGCCATTTTTACATAACATAGTGCTTGTAGTCCAATCTTCCACTCCACTATATCCTGCACAACCATTTCAATATCATGGATGGAATCCAGTTCAATACTTCTGGCCTCTCACCTCACTTTTTGCCTTAGAGTTTCTCTCTTTAACTAACCAGAAGGTGGCTTCAAATTAAAACCTTAGAAGCATAGCAGAAATTATAATAACCATCCCACTGTCTTGTAACCTATCAAAACTGTTGTTAAGGATGTCAAGAGTGTTAAGCATGTGCTATCATGGGACAGACGATCACAGTGACATCATAATGAGTTTAAAGATGGTCACCCCACTTGTCAGAGGTCAATTTGGCTACGGGATGAACGGAGTTGATGATAGTGAATCATCACGATGAACGAGCTGACCCTCAGTAAAACTCAGTTTGAGACCGGGCAGCTTGACCATGGAATAAACTGGGTTGAGTTAACTCGCTAAGCCCAGGTCCCACGGTTAACACGTATTACCGCGTGTTGAGAGATGAACGCGTGAGGGGAACAAAAGGCTTGGACAGAGCTCGCTGGAGGGAAGTTGTGCAGTAGAGACTGGACTGGACGAGACATAGCGCTTCGACTAGGTAAACGTATCTTAGTTTAGTGATGGCTAGACTGAAAAGTGTTTGTGGTTAGTATTTTTGAGATAGGCTGTGTTTCCATTTAATGTTTTGACGAGATAGCGTAGAGTTAATGTTCCTTGTATAGTAGACGTTTCACGCAGTATTTGTTAAGCAGCTAGTGAATGTGTGACACGCATTGTGAATGGCGGTAACACTACCCAGTCACACTTAGGCCATACACCTTACGTGTGTCACTGAGTCACGGGTGGCAATAGACGCAGCTTAGTCAGCACTGATAAACTGTTAGTTTGGAATCGTGTCTTTGGGGATCCATGGGAACGGCTTGGGTTGACCTGTGAATGTAAAAGCCGCTCAACGACGGCGTTCAGGATAAGGAATGCCAACTCGGTTGAAGTGTAATAAGTTGTATAGTTCGTTGTACATTAAAGATTATGTTTGTACTCAGCAGGTGCATGTCTTAAGTGTGTTGTAGGGTAGTGAAGTCTGTTAGCTGGCCTACCTAGCGAGCCATAGAAAATGAATTAGTAAAGTAGGCCTCTGACACCACTTTTGACATGCACCCAAGAGGAACAGTGTTCTTTTATCCGTTTCTTTTTTTTTTCCCAGTGAAGTGATGAAATTGAAAGAAATGCATCGAGGAATAGATGTCCAGCAAGGTGATGTATGTCAGCATTTGTGGCTTAGATGCTGCGAGCGGGTTTTATAATGCTAGGCTGCTTGGTTGGGCCTTGTGCTGGTTTCAACAGTGGTATCAAGAAAGCGATGGCAAACTACTGGACGTAAATTTGCCTAGAAAAACCCACAAAAGCCAAAAAATGCTAGGGCTGGTTCTGCAACGTAAAAGATACGCAACTAACTTTTTTTTTAATGTTGATGTATGCCTGTCAGTAAAGGAAGTGTATGAGTTAAGTAGAAAGTTTCAAAACGGTGCGACTTCTGTTTTGGTGTTCTAGACCCAGGTATCAACAGTCTGTCAGAGAAGACATGTCGTTTTGAAATGACATGTGATGACACATGCTTAACACTCTTGATATTTTGAAAAACAATACTTGCAGGTTACCCCAAAAAAATGGCATGGCTATTGTAATTTATATCACACTTTTTAAGGTTTTCATTTGAAGCCACCTCGTATGTACGTTGTAAGCACCTCTCTATCTTTGCAAACAAATATGTTATATTATGCTACATAGGGGCATAGGGAATACAGCCCATGGTACATCTCAATTTGTTTCCTTGTTCACTTAAAGCCAGATAAGAAGTTCCTCCTCTCTACCCATTCTAGTGCAATAGAAAATATTCTAGTGCATTCTGGTTAATCAAATTAACATTCTAGTATAACAATACCACATTACAGTTCATAAAAACCACATTATAGTGCCATACGACATCTGAGTGTGACAATATAAAGTTCCAGTGTAACAAGGCAATATATTCTAGTGTAAGATTGTTATATTCTAGTGAAACATAGCAACATTCTAGTACAGTGGCAACATCCTGGTGGAATAAAGTAAGATTCTAGTGTAATAAATCCATTCTAGTGTAATAAATCCATTCTAGTGTAATAAATCCATTCTAGTGTAATAAATCCATTCAAGTGTAATAAATCCATTCTAGTGTAACAAATCCATTCTAGTGTAACAAATCCATTCTAGTGTAATAAATCCATTCTAGTGTAATAAATCCATTCTAGTGTAATAAATCCATTCAAGTGTAATAAATCCATTCTAGTGTAACAAATCCATTCTAGTGTAACAAATCCATTCTAGTGTAATAAATCCATTCTAGTGTAATAAATCCATTCTAGTGTAATAAATCCATTCTAGTGTAATAAATCCATTCAGGTGTAATAAATCCATTTAGGTGTAATAAATCCATTCTAGTGTAATAAATCCATTCTAGTGTAATAAATACATTCTAGTGTAATAAATCCATTCTAGTGTAATACATTCATTCTAGTGTAATAAATCCATTCTAGTGTAATACATCCATTCTAGTGTAATAAATCCATTCTAGTGTAATAAATCCATTTTGGTGTAATAAATCCATTCTAGTGTAATAAATTTATTCTAGTGTAATAAATCCATTCTAGTGTAATAAATCCATTCTAGTGTAATAAATACATTCTAGTGTAATAAATCCATTCTAGTGTAATACATTCATTCTAGTGTAATAAATCCATTCTAGTGTAATACATCCATTCTAGTGTAATAAATCCATTCTAGTGTAATAAATCCATTCTAGTGTAATAAATCCATTCTAGTGTAATAAATCCATTCAGGTGTAATAAATCCATTCTGGTGTAATAAATCCATTCTAGTGTAATAAATTTATTCTAGTGTAATAAATCCATTCTAGTGTAATAAATCCATTCTAGTGTAATACATCCATTCTAGTGTAATAAATCCATTCTAGTGTAATAAATCCATTCTAGTGTAATAAAGCACCATTCTAGTGTAATAAATCCATTCTAGTGTAATAAATCCATTCTAGTGTAATAAATCCATTCTAGTGTAATAAATCCATTCTAGTGTAATAAATCCATTCTAGTGTAATAAATCCATTCTAGTGTAATAAATCCATTCTAGTGTAATAAATCCATTCTAGTATAAAATATCCATTCTAGTGTAAAAAATCCATTCTAGTGTAAAAAATCCATTCTAGTGTAATAAATCCATTCTAGTGTAATAAATCCATTCTAGTGTAATAAATCCATTCTAGTGTAATAAAGCACCATTCTTGCATTATAAAATTGCACTCCAGTATAACAAATACAGAAGGTTGAGGGTAGACATGACTACCAAGGCCACACGGCATGAACTTTTAGAAGAAAAAAATCAACATTTTAGTCTAACAAAGTGACATTTCAGTACAACAAACACAGTAAAAGAAAAAAAATCAACATTTTAGTCTAACAAAGTGACATTTCAGTACAACAAACACAGACAACGACTCACTCAGAGAGTTCGAGGGAAGGTGTGTCTGCTGCATTGAGAGGACGCAACATCTCAATCATGTGTTGAGATAAAGTGAGGATCTGCTTAGCCGGGTCCTCTATCCTGAAGTCATCTGAGGCACATGTCTATAGGGAAAATGAATGGTTAGATATGAAGTCAATGGTATCACATATAGAGGTTAGCTAGTTGCGTATCCTTTACAGGACCCTGCAGAACCAACCCCAGGATTTTTCCCAATTGTGGTTTTTCTAGGCAAATTTACGTCCAATAGTTTGTTTCTGAAAAGCATATAGAGGTATAAAATTATAATACAAAAGGCAAGACTTTTTTCCCAGCACTAGGAAATATGTAGATCAAAAGAAATTAGGGCTAGTCCCCTTTATTAAATTTGCAGCAATCTATATGAATACAATAATGCAGTAATCTCAGATTCGATTCATTACTGTGCTGTGCTTTTTTCTTGTTATCATTCTGCTGATGAAGGCTAATTACTGTAACGTCCTGTGCTTTTTTTTTTTTAATTGAAACTGATTTAGCAGAAGTAACTTAGACTATAAAATTTGTCCCACCTATTTTACAGTAAGAGGTGCAAATATCAAGGTAAACGGGTACAACACATTTACATCCTTGGATTAATGCAGAAGAAGTGGAAGACAAATGTTCTGATGTCATGAAAAGATATCAAATCAAAGGAAAGGTATCACAAATCAGCTTTACAATGTCACAAACACAAACAACAAGTAAACACTGCAGCTAGAGAGCCTTTCATCAGTATGTTTAAAAAAATCTACAATACCACAAGTAAGAACAAGAATACATAAAATCACTTAACTGATGTATCTTTGATAGGAATCACATTTCTGTCAGGCCAGCAGAAACATCTGACACGTGTGACCACCATAAATAAATACTGGCCAGAAAAAAGCCGGAAACAACAAGTGCGTAACTCAAAGATTTTAGACAAACCTGTGTTGGATGTTAAGTCCTCTGGGTGAATTAGTGCCCATGAGATGGACAAGGTGGTTCTTGAGAGACTTACGGACTCTGTCACTGATAAGCAGTGATTTATGGATCAGAAATAAGGTGAATGGCCACAACAACTATTTTCACCAACCTGCATTTGCCCATTCATCCCTGTTCCTCTTTCATGACTTACTTAGAAAGCTCACTCTTCTTATGAGTTACAAATAACCCCTGAATTTGATCGCAGTTGTGTATGTAATGGATCGGCGTCTGTGGCTTAGGCGCTGCGAACGAGCTTTGTAATGCCGGGGTGACAGATTCGATCCCAGCTGCGGGCCTTGCACCTTGCATTTGTTTCAACAGTGTTAAAGGATACGCAACTAACTATGTAATGTCTTGTTAGGATTCTGGGCTCCATTAGGGAGGGGGATGGTAGTACAGACACACTGCTCCATAGCAAGGATTTTGTAACAGTCACTTTAATTAAGTCCTCATTATTATCATTAAACCACTTCTGCCGTTAAGCGTTGTGGGGAAGAATAATTTGCGATCCAGTGCATGCTGGCTGCCACTGGCTATTGTCATGCCGTAAAGGCGTAGAGTCTCTATAATGTTGTCAATCCATATTTTCTGCGACCATCCTCTTGCTCTTGTAGCTGATCTTCTGAGATGTAGTGCTTGTGATGGTATCTGATCTTGCTGCATTCTAACGAGATGGCCAAACCCTTTGATCTGCTGTTTCTCGATGAATCTAGTAAAATTAAGTATTTGCTGAAATCAGGTGTGTTTGGCACAAAAGAGCAGATATTACAGCCTAGCTGTAAACCAAAACACAAAGTTTTGGCTACCCCTTTAAAAAGACATGCAGAAGAAGAAGAAGAAACCAGACACCAAATTGGAATATTTAACTCATTAGTCAAATTTCCCTCCGAAGTCGGAGTACATCTGCCGGTGAGGCAGGGAACGAGAACTGCAAACAAATAAGCCAGTAAAACGGATGTACACGCAAAACTCAGGTCAAGGTAAAAGCCAAAATTCTATTTGGACGAACAACCGCGACTTACCGCCAGAATTCACAGCCGGTGAACAAGAAAAAGAAGAAGATTAGTCAAATTAGCAGTGATTTACAAGAAGAATTACTAAAACAATTTCTTTCAACATGGTGCATCTGCTCATTTATCTTTGTCCCTCACTCATGATTTTTCAAGAAGGCTGACTCTTCCTGCAGGTTATAAATTACCCCTGAATCTGGGCCCCAAACTGGGTGGGGAAAAGGTATACACCCCCTGCTCCTCCTGAACAAGCATGTTATAAAAAGTGACTAATTAAGGATGTACTGAAATTAGATACGTCGGGTAAAAAAAGGTATAGATATCATAACCTAGCTATAAACTCTTTTTTTCTCATGCTTTCTGGAGACACAGTGGGCCTTTTCTTGTTTTTCTCCCCCACAACGGACCCCCAGCGCAGCTCATATTTCATTTTCCAGAACTCTCCATGTGGGTTCCAGGGTCCCACTGGAGGGGAGGGTTTTGTAATAAAACCACTTCCCTCCTAAAAAACCAGTCATTTAAAGTGACTAATAAGGTTTTTTTTTTTTTTTTTGGGTACATCAGCCTGAGAGGCCAGGAACCATCAGTCTGCATAAAAAGAAGCCAGATCTACGTGCATGCAAAACTCGAGTTCTGAAACAAGACTAAAGTACACAAGTGGACAAACAACCAGAACTTTTCGCCAGAGTTTACAGCCCAGGAACGCTAAGCAGAGAAGATTTTCACGAATGGTACGAAAAAAATCCTCCTCATACAAAATATTATTCTCCATCACAAAACATTCGCATTAAAAAAAATATGGCTACTCACGTCTGCATCATCAGCAATAAGAAAGGAGTGATCTCCACCTGCATATATACTTTTAACCCTGAGTTCTGGGCCCTGGCTGTCAATTTGCATCGAGGAATGTGATGACAGAGGGCCGCTGCCTGCAGCAAAAGGTACTGGCACAGCAAATGGACTGTTCTTGTTCTCCGTAGTTGACAGCCCAAGCTGACCACTTCCTCCAAGCCCAAAAGCATACAGCTTGCCGTATTTAGGAACATATGCCAGTGTGTGCCCCCTTAGCAAACAAATAAAAAAAACAAAAGAAAATCAGTTTCTTAACCTTTTCGCCACAAGACGCTACAAAACTGATACTTCCGGCTGTTATCATTTCTCTGTAAGTTGTTATAAAGACATGTTTAAGAGATGTCTAGCTTACACAGCCGTTCTTAACCTGTGGGTTGTGACCCCTTTGGGGGTCAAATGACCATTTCACAGGGGTCACCTAAGACCATCAGAAAACACATATTTCCTGAAGTTAAGAAGTAACAATGAGAATAATTTTAAGGCTGGAGATTACAACAACATGAGGAAATGCATTAAAGGGTCTATGCATTAGGAAGGTTGAGAACCACGAGCTAACAGAATTTACTACATTTGTGCAAACTGTCAACATGACAAGAGATAACTAAATTGACTAAAAATAGCATTAAGGAGGAGTTTCCTTTTATTAAAATGGCTACATTTATAGAAATACCAAAGTCATATTTCCCCCCCATGGGCTACAGTGATTCCCAAGTGACTGAGTCACAGGGTCAAATAAGTAGCATGCTGTAGTTAGTTTACAGGGACTAAGAGATGAACACCAGCTAATTCTATAGTGCATTCACTTTTATTGATAACTCCCTTACTCTGGCCAAAAAGGACTTAGTGCACTTAAGACTGTGGCTGCAATTGACATAGAGCAGAGAGTGCTTTTCACACTATATCAGCACCTGATCCTGTCAGTGGTGGATTATGGCCTGGGAATGCTTACCGTCTCAAAGAGTCAGATAGACAAACTAGAGCGCATACAGAACGCGGCTATGCGGGTCATTCTGGGTTGCACCAGAGACACCCCAGTGATGTGTATGCGATACATCCTCGGTTTGCCGACGGTTGCAGGTAGGCAAAAAGTGCTGCAGGCGAAGTCATTCCTCAGGGTAGCTGCAGACACAGACCACCCTCTGCATGAAGCTCTGGGTGCAGTTAAGGGTCAGCGGCTGATAAGAGGGAGGTCATGGATTGCTCAAGCAGAAGACACAATCAGACAGGTTTACATCCTTGAGAACATTAGGCAAGGAGAGGAGTGGGTCAAAGTGCCACCTGAACAGTCGGACTTGTGTAGAGTCATAATCACGCTGAGCCGGGAATGCAGAGACTGGACAGCAGGTGCCACAGAGGTGGAAATTCAGCAATTAATTCAAGATAATGCTCGCTCAGAGGATTTAATCATTTACACAGATGGTTCAGTGTCAAGAGGCAAAAGAAGTGCTTTGGGCTTCTTAGCAAAAGTTAATGGTCGACGTTTGGTGCAGGAGAGCCTAGCATATGATACCACAACATCCAGCTTAAGAATGGAGGTGGAGGCGGTCACTGCAGCTTTCCACTGGCTAGAGAACACGACACACACATACATTGTGATTGTAACTGATTCAGAAAGCATGCTGAGGAAGATCAGAACAGGTATGCTTTGTGCAGAGTGGCATGCTTCGCTGCGGAGGACACGGGTGAGGAGTATTGTCTGCATTTTTTCACCGGGATACGCCGGTGTGTTAGGAAATGAACAGGCGGACAGACTGGATGGCTCTGCACAACTTGGTGGAATACTAATACATGATAAGGCAGATGTGGTTAGTGCATTGTGGGAGAGCGTGTAGTTTGGAGGAGCAGATGGATCACCACAGTCTGGTGAGATTGATGCAGCGGGGGATGACGAGAGGTTCTGGCAGATGCTCGAGGCTCAGAGGAAAGGCAAGACGGATGTTTAATCAGAATGCTACTGGAACCATTAGTATTGGAACTCTTCGCTGGCTGCTAAAGATGGGGACGGAGCGCTTATGGGAATGCCCCGAGTTCTGTGATGTCGGTTCTTGAAACAAATCAAATCAAATCAATCACTTACTCTGCATAGTACTTGTTCATGGTGTGGATGATAAACTGATTTTGTGTGAATTTCTTGTGACAAGTGTAAAATGGTTCTTTTTTTAAAGTAATTTTTATCAGAAATTTTCCTCAAAATGAATTTACGGTAGCTTCCCTCAAAACTGGGCCCTGGAACCCACACTAGGAGAATTAATGTGAGCAAAAAAATACAAACAACAAGAGCATAGGCAACATTTTGAAATATATTCCTAAAACTAAAAGAACAATCCTCTACCTTCCGCAGGCAATCTGGGTCACCACGCTGCCAGATAATTCTATGACCTGCTTGGGTAAAACCTCATTGTTGTTACTGTTGTGACCAAGCTGACCATAACTGCCTGCTCCAAAAGTGAAAACACGACCATCCTGGCATATTAAAGAAAGCAGCTTATTGAAGATTATTAAAACAAATAAATTTTCAGATTTTTAGCATTATTCTACTGTTTTAAATATTTAAACTGCAAACGTTAAGACATAGAAGCAACACTGCTAGCCAGATTGTGACTACAGTGTGTCCCAAAAGTTTCTATACAAAAGAAAAATTAACATACAGTATCACCAACACCATTACAAGCATAACTCCAGCTGTGCTCAAATGTGTTCTTCGGCAGTCGAGGACATGCATCCAAATGTGTTTTCATAACAATGGTGGTCATGTAGAGTATATTAAATAAATGAAAAAGTTTTTAATTAACAAAGTATTTAATTTTCTCTGTATGTATAAACATATGGGATAACATGTATAGTTCAATAAATTACTACTTTGGGGAAAAATGGCATTAATTTAAAATTGAAAACTATTGGTCGAATTTCTTGTATATCATTAAATGCAGGTGTGCCAATCTGATGTATGCGTTTTTTTAAAGGAAGGAGAACTGGCAAGGGTCTGAGTTTCTTTCAGGCAGGCTTGCAGCGACAGGCTGGCGGTGGCAGGCTGGCGGCGGCAGCAATGACATTCTGTAAAGACCTGTTGCATGATGATGATGCTTTTAAGTAAAGAACTTTTTCCTACACTTTGAGTTAGATTCATAGTCTATACACCAATCTTCTTCTTCTTCGCATTCACTGGCTCTTACACCCCAGTGGAAAGTTCTGGTTGTTCATCAACTTCTAGACTTGAGTCTGGTTTCAGAACTTGAGTTTTGCATGCACATCTGTTTTACAGATCTAACTTATGTGTGAGCAGACTGTTGCTTCCTCACCTTTCAGACAGATGCACTCTGATCTTGGAGGAAAACCACTTAATTAGTCGACTTTTATGACCTGTCTCGAAAGGGGCAGTGCACCTCCCCCCTCCCCAAATACATTTATATATAACCCTTGACCCATTAAAGTATTGACGGAAAGCATAAGCACACAAAACCAACCAATCATTCTCTGTCTTCTGCTTGTTGAACAAGTGTATACTAATTTAGTCTGGTCCATTTCTTGATGTTGGCTGTCATTCCAAGTTCTTCTTTGTCCCCCTCTTCTTCAACTTATGTGAATGCCCGTTTGCTATGATGTCCGTTCTTAACTTATAACTCAACCTTTCTCACCTTGGTCAAGCAAGCTGAATGGTTATCCCCACAACAGATGTACTTAATCCGTTGGTTTCTAAGTGGTCTGCACTGCTGTGGTTGGTAGTAATCTATAGGATAGAACAAATATATGTTGGTTTATTCATTTTAAATGGAGGCATTAAGACTGAGCTGGCTACACGAAAAGCAGCTGCTGGGAGACTCTTCCAGGCCATAAACCGAGGGTTTCTTAGCAAAAGAGAAATTGGCAAGAGGACGAAAACGGCTGTTTACCGCTCTACCTATGTACCAGTCCTGACCTATGGGTGTGAGTCATGGGCAATGACAACAGCTCACAGAAGCCAGCTGCAGGCCTCGGAAATGAGATACCTGAGAAAGGTGGTCCAAGTGACAAGAAGGGACAAAGTCCGCAATCAGACAATACGTCAAGATCTTGATACCCAGCCCTTACTAACCCGAGTGGATCAGTCACAGTTACGATGGTTTGGACATGTGTGCAGAATGGGAGAAAATCGGCCACCATGGCAAGCATGGGAGGCTAAGAACCAGGGAACCAGACCTCCGGGACGACCCAGGGTGCGCTGGGAAGACAACATCCGACAGTCCCTGACTGACAGAGGACTGGAATGGAACAAAGCCAGAAAGAAAACTGCTGATAGAGACGTCTTGCGATCTCTCTGGCAAACCTCTACACCCCAAGGTAGAAGAGGAGCGACTAAGTAAGTAAGTTATTCATTTTATCTAATCTTGGTGTTTTACGTGCATTTCGGTAGTAATCTTTAGGGTAGAACAAATATGTGTGTGCTTACTAATGTTCTCTAATCTTGGTGTTTTACATGTTTGTCAGTAGTAATCTTCAGGATAGAACAAATATATGTGTGCTTACTAATGTTCTCTAATCTTGGTGTTGTACGTGCATGTCGGTAGTAATCTTCAGGATAGAACAAATATATGTGTGCTTACTAATGTTCTCTAATCTTGGTGTTTTACATGTTTGTCAGTAGTAATCTTCAGGATAGAACAAATATATGTGTGCTTACTAATGTTTTCTAATCTTGGTGTTTTACATGTTTGTCAGTAGTAATCTTCAGGATAGAACAAATATATGTGTGCTTACTAATGTTCTCTAATCTTGGTGTTGTACGTGCATGTTGGTAGTAATCTTCAGGATAGAACAAATATATGTGTGCTTACTTATGTTCTCTAATCTTGGTGTTGTACGTGCATGTTGGTAGTAATCTTCAGGATAGAACAAATATATGTGTGCTTACTAATGTTCTCTAATCTTGGTGTTGTACGTGCATGTCGGTAGTAATCTTCAGGATAGAACAAATATATGTGTGCTTACTAATGTTCTCTAATCTTGGTGTTTTACATGTTTGTCAGTAGTAATCTTCAGGATAGAACAAATAAATGTGTGCTTACTAATATTCTCTAATCTTGGTGTTTTACATGTTTGTCAGTAGTAATCTTCAGGATAGAACAAATATATGTGTGCTTACTAATGTTCTCTAATCTTGGTGTTTTACATGTTTGTCAGTAGTAATCTTCAGGATAGAACAAATATATGTGTGCTTACTAATGTTCTCTAATCTTGGTGTTTTACGTGCATGTTGGTAGTAATCTTCAGGATAGAACAAATATATGTGTGCATGTTCTATAATCTTGGTGTTGTACGTGCATGTCGGTAGTAATCTTTAGGATAGAACAAATATATGTGTGCTTACTAATGTTCTCTAATCTTGGTGTTTTACGTGCATGTCGGTAGTAATCTTTAGGATAGAACAAATATATGTGTGCTTACTAATGTTCTCTAATCTTGGTGTTGTACGTGCATGTCGGTAGTAATCTTCAGGATAGAACAAATATATGTGTGCTTACTAATGTTTTCTAATCTTGGTGTTTTACGTGCATGTCGGTAGCAATCTTCAGGATAGAACAAATTTATGTGTGCTTACCAATGTTCTCTAATCTTGGTGTTTTACGTGCATGTTGGTAGTAATCTTCAGGATAGAACAAATATATGTGTGCTTACTAATGTTCTCTAATCTTGGTGTTTTACGTGCATGTTGGTAGTAATCTTCAGGATAGAACAAATATATGTGTGCTTACTAATGTTCTCCAATCTTGGTGTTGTACGTGCATGTCGGTAGTAATCTTCAGGATAGAACAAATATATGTGTGCTTACTAATGTTCTCTAATCTTGGTGTTGTACGTGCATGTTGGTAGTAATCTTCAGGATAGAACAAATATATGTGTGCATGTTCTATAATCTTGGTGTTGTACGTGCATGTTGGTAGTAATCTTCCGAAAGAAATATAAGTGTAAAGAAATATATGTAAAGAAAGAAATATAAGTGTACTAACTTATGCCCCATAGTGTTATCATGTATACCCCTCAGAGCCAAGTATTTATTATTTAATGTAACAATTTCTTCCAATGAAATAATGTAAAGTAACGCAAGCTGAAGAGGTAAAAATTGTGAAAACTGAGCAATTATCAGGCTAAAATGATTCATCATTCCAACCGTTTGGTGGAAATAAGTTTTAATTATACAGGTACATGTCAGATCACACAAACCAACAGCCACCAACCAGCAGTTGGGTAATACAAGAACCCATGAGGCTTACCTTTTGTGTCATTCAGTCCCAGTTGGCCAAAACTGCAGATAGAAAATTAGACCATTCTAAATACAGAGGAATGCATGTGGAGATTTTAAAAGAAGATTACACATACCCATAAGAGATTTGTTTTAAATCACAAATCCAATGAAGTAAAAAAATTATTCATAAGTGAGATCTAAACGTTTGATGTTGAATTAAGAATCGACATCACAGTACTCCGGACACTCCTATAAGTGCAAGCCCCATCTTCAGCAGCAAGTGAAGAGTTCCAATTCTGATGGTACCAGTAACTTGTCTGATTGTATATCAGTCTCTTCCTTCCCCTGAGTGTTGAGCATCGCCCAGATCCCCTGATAACTCCTCGTAGCGCTATTCTCTGTAGACCGCAATGATCTATTAGCAATGAATACATGCAGTTGTTATTTATTCACACATTCACTGTCCTGTTGTGCCATTATATATCATATTGGGCTCGCGGTCTATTTCTCTATTCGTTCTACTCTCTTTTTCCTCACACTTTTCCTTCACACATAAAAATAATAACCTGATTACAAATTCATGGACAATGCCAAGAATCATCCATACATTACTAATTTTAATGTTAATAATTAATATGATCATTGTAATAAAGCTAAGGAACATTACATTAAAACAAAACAGAAGAATGTTTAGTATTTTATGATTTGTATTTTTTTTTTTATGTTTTTTTTTTTTTTTTACATGAGACTGGCTAATTCTTTACAACAACAAAAAAGAACACAAAAACACAATAATTATTCTTAAATACTGTACACAAACTGCCAGAGAACTGAAAACATAATATTCAGGGCAATCAAACAGACAAGGGTCAGCTTCAAAGCTTACACTGCAAGTCTTACCTATTCCTGCCCCAGCCATAGACTGCCCCAGACTTCGACAGGATGAGTGTGTGATTACCGCCTGCTGTCACCTGTCGGACGGGAATACCCTTCAGACATGAGACCAGCTCTGGAAGATTCTGGTGGGATGGTGCGTTCTTGCCCAAGCCCAGCTGTCCGTAGGAATTTGAGCCCCAGACAAAGATCAAACCCTCTGTTGGACAGACAACATGCGGGGAAACATGACATTATTTCTGTATTCTTCTTCTTCTTCCACATTCACCCTCAAGAGAGTGGCTGACATACTAGTCAGTAATTTCAGCCCAACACATCTGATTTCAGCTACATCTTGATTACCTGCCTTCTATGATATGCTTAGTCAGTCAGTTGGGTTATCATCATTGCACTCCGGACATGTCCATATGTGCTCAGATCCTCCCCTCAGTATGAAAACCAGCATCCTGTAGCTAATACTACCAGTTCAAAGCTGATTAACAAGTCCTCTGATATGCCTGGCCTGCATCTCATTTTTTGCTGTCCCGATCATAACACCCAAATCTATCATTCTGGCGAGTGATGTGGATTCAATGCCCCCAAAGTCCTCCACTCTTCCGTTTTCTCAGAGGATATTATTAATATTCGCATCATCCACAGGCTGACCATCGGATCCAGCCAACCTATCAGCTCTTTCATTTACGAGTGTCCCAGAAAAAAAAATAAAGGTGACTCCACGCACAGTGGACTTATGTAATGATTCAAGCCATTGCCTTTGCACAGAACCTGCCTGAACTCTCCGGATGATACTCATTGAATGACTGAGTACACTTGTGTGCGTGTAGTTTTGTGTTTCGAGCCATGCGAGCACTTAATATGCTTGTTGAGGTGCAGTGGGTCTGTTCTTTGTCTCTCAAAAATGGGGTCGCGGAAACCCACACGGGGAGTTTTCTTTCTCAAACTTAACAGGATGCTGATTGTGTTGTGTCTGTTTTGCAGTGTCTTTTAGTGTGCACAAGAAGCAGGGATAGCACTCATGAGATCACTGGTTCAAATCCAGATTGAAGCAAAACTGAAAACTGACCTGGGGTTCCATGGTTGACTCAGTCTAAAATGAGAAACAGGACAATTCTTGGGGAGACACTGACTATATCAAACCTCAAGTGCCAAGTGGTTTATACAAATATACACCCAGAACATTATGTGCATTATGTTCAGCTGCATCACAAACTTAATAGGATCTCTATTGAGCCACTGCATGACAGTAACGGCGACTGATTACTGATTAAAGATTTAAGAACTGACATTATAGCATACGGGGCAAACCCACAGGTGCTCCGTCTCCCGCAGCAAATGTCTTAGGATGTAGATGTAAACTGTTCCCGTAGCACACTGATTATACACACGTCATTCACTTCCTCTCATATGCCGGTCCTTGCCGAATCCACTCCTAATTCTTCATTCACACATTCTTACACATATTATTTCATCTAACACCTCCAGCAACAATAACATCAAAGTTCACAATATATTAGCAGAACACACTTTTCAATATGGAAAGTTTAACAGCTGTTCCAAGATGCGTAAGGGTCCTCTGTCCATTGCTGGGTGCTCTTTCATTGCGCGCATTTAATACACTCACTTACCACACAAGGAAAGGCTTGCAGACAAGCTAAAAGCTGAACATCTTAGAAGAAACATTTCAAATACATTTGATGGCAGACAAAGGTTTCAAAATACCCATGCATTTATTCTGGAAGATTCTTCTTAAAGTGAGCTGGTCTTTATAGTCCACACTTGCGATCGCTATGGGTTGTGATTACCCTACCTCTCTATTACAGCACAATGGAGCATTGTCATCTGGAAAGGCAGAAAGGTGCCACTTTATCAACCCTTTTCCATGCCTTCAGGAGTAAAGGGCATATAGGGCTAGCCCTATATTTTATAAACCAATCAGCACTTGGTGGGTGATGTGGTCAACATCACGCCAGCCGCCTTTACTTCCCAGGACTGCAACTGGTATCCATTCAAGACTAGATCCACCTGGGAGGCAAGGTCATTTTCGAAGAAAACCTGGTTCCATTAGGACCTGAGCCTTCATCTTTATGTGGTCTGGGTTAAATCTACAGCAGTGAAAATGTTCATTTCCTCCATAGAATACAATACAGCCTGCTTCAAACATACATCCGTCGGCCAGCTACTGAGTTGAGTGCACGGTGCGGCACTGTGAGCTGCAAATTTGATTTCAAATACTTTCAGACTATGCCTAAATGTGGTTTGTATTCTGAATATCAGATTCAGAAAATGGTGAGTGGCAAGTGGCTACACAACTGATAGTGCTATTTGCTATTAATTGTGTGTCCATAACGGCTGATCTGTTAACTGCTGCTTCCATCGATGATAAACTGCATTACTAGTGCTGGACTATTTGTGTTGGCACTTATGGCTGCTGCCTAATGCATTTAATAAGTGCCCATGCTACTGGTTTTGCTGAGA
Source organism: Candidula unifasciata (assembly GCA_905116865.2). NCBI lineage: Eukaryota > Metazoa > Mollusca > Gastropoda > Stylommatophora > Geomitridae > Candidula > Candidula unifasciata. The sequence continues at coordinate 180,055 of CAJHNH020002001.1, forward strand.
TTGCTGTCTTTGTACACACAAAAAAAAAATTTTAAACAAGGGACAGAGATGGGCATTCTCTGTAGTTTTTGCTGGCACAGAAATGAAGCAACCATGGAATGTCACATCTGCTGCCATGTTGGAACTGCGATTATTATCTGATTACCTGATACAGAGAAAGTTGCAACACAACAAGGAGATACACACCATTTGTCAGAGCAATAGAATGATCACTACCGCAGGAGACTTGCAATACACAGCGCACTGCAAGTGACTTCACCAGTCTGCAATATAAAGATTTGTCCGATAATAATGGCAATAGTGTGGTGTTGGAAATGACATGTAAAATCAGTCATTTGGACTAGGTGGCTGTGGGAGGGTCAGAATGCTTGCTAGACACTGAAACTGACTCGTGTCTTTGCTACTGAAAATGTTTGCATTTCGTGACTAATGTCCATGTGGTTCAAATTTTCTTCACTGAGTCACCCACTTGCAATAATGTTGGCTCGCTTGTAGTAACCGGCCTGCTTGGAAACAAACACAACTTTCTACAATGAATAATGCAGAACAGAGCTCAATTTCCAGTATACGTTCTGTCAGTTGATTCCTTCTGATTCTTCCACAATACTACGACTATAGTCATTCACACAATGTTGAACAGATCTCATTCAAACTACATCCTCAAATATCACAAATGTCTTGCTTGACCTCTGGTACGCAACTGACCATGAGCCAACCTCGGGCTTTTCCTGGCTCATCTCTCCAGTCCCAAAAATCCTGTGCTGTCGTCTCTTACATGAGTTTTCTGATCGGCTTGCAAAGAATGGTCATCACACATCATAAGACATGTTTTAAATCCTCGGTAAGGCTTAAGTGATTCCTTTTTTGTCTTTGACATCCTTGCCTGTAACTGATGTCTGCTTGAGTAAAAGCTAAGAAGTAAAGGAGCCTTTTTACACCCCTGGTGCATGGGGCATATGGTGCCAGACCATCATTTTCATAAAACCTCTTCTTCTTTCATTCACCCAAAATAAATTATCTATATCTGCTGTGTTGTCTCTTGTAAAAACTTCACTGTCTGTTGTAATTCACTCAGCGACCCGTAAAGTGTGGCTTCAACCGGTGTTTCTCTTGGCCAGAAGTTTTGTCTTGATATTTTGTATTTGCGACAGTCTTGGAGGATGGGATCTGTTGTCTCAGATGTCAATTCCCATGTGCACATGGCTGATTAATCTTAAATTGTACACGTGGCTGTGAAGGGAGATGTAGCAGCCTCAATCACATTGGTGGGCTGGGATGCTCGGGGGGGGGGGGGGGGGGGGGGGCGGCAGCAGCCTCAGGTGCAGCTGGAAATCATTGAATAAAACTAACAGTAGAGAGAAAGATAAAAAGAGAGAGAGAGACCATCTTGATAAACTGTTTGTACCTTTCTCAATACAGTGTAACAGATTAAAATCCTAATGAATGTTTTGTTTTTCAAAATAAACAGAAAATTATGTTATAACCAATCAGATTAATCCTTTTTGTTATGTATGAGTTATTCTTTAGTTCTGCTAGTATATTATTCTTTTTTCTTGACAGAAGGTATATTTCAAGGCAAGGAATAGACAAGAGAACTTGGTGACAACTAGCAAGATTAATAAAAAGAGAACAGAGGAAGAGCGAAGAGATAAACACCTAGATAGCTTCGCCACATGCATGGGGCAGGAGAAAAGCCCTAGATAGCTTGGCCACATACATGAGGCGAGTGAAGAGTACCACCGTATATGCAATTCTGCTAATTGTCTAAGATGACGAATGATGACTGCTTATGCTTTTCATCGTGGCCCATGATGATCATGATAATTCCAGGAGGGCGCTGGGCGATGTTTTTTTACTGAAAAGGAGTCGGTGGGCCAAAAAAGTTTGGGAAAACACTGACCTAAATCTATCTCTTGATTCCCCTCCACAGCATAATGTCCTCTCTTATTTTTAATTTTAGTCAGAACTCACTAAAGAAATCTGGCTTTCCCAAATGGTCACTAACACTGTGTATATTGACACTTTGAATGTATTTAAAAAATGATTTTTTATCAATGGTTATTTCTTCATTTTTTTAATCTCCTGTAAAACCTTCTGGTACCTATCATGTGGTGAGGACCCAGTCTCTATTGTGCAACTCTCAAACCATTTTCTGAAAAAGAATTTCTAAACTGCCTCCAGGTAGGAAAAGGGTTGAACTGTCAAACAATATCACTAAACTCTAAGCCACAGAGTCACACAGGCCATAAATTAAAATGTATAAAATTGGGACTAAACACATTCATTAACTGGTGCCTGTGGAAAATAAAGAGTGTATATAGTATCACAGAAACACTAATGTGGAGCTTAGGGAAAGAATTACAACAACAACAACACTCTCCAGTTACACAAGGAGGTGAGATAAAGATTCTGGCGCTGGATATGACCCACAATGAGAAAATATGAAAATAGTATAACAATAATGACCTTACACTGAAATTTACAGGAGAATAGCGATAGAGGGATGGTGTTTAGTTTATGTATGACAAGCCAGAAGTTATCAAGGAGGCTATCTGGGGGTGAATGAACAGTTTGGAGGCATAAACAGATCATTATGGTCTGCAGAAAATGGTGCAGCAAGGAGCACTCAGGGGATCTGGCCAACACTCACGGGATCTGGCCAACACTCAGGGGATCTGGCCAACACTCACGGGATCTGGCCATGTTGGTTCTTGACTCAGTTCAACTCAGATAGAGACATAGAGATGCATAAAGAAAAGATTTACAGAGGGTTAACCTTTGTTTAATGACAGCCCAAGTTTCAGTGAGAGGGGTAAAAGATAGAAAATCTGGAGACAAATTTTAAATGACTTTTAAAAAAAGTTTTTAAAAACCTGCCTGATACAATGTGGGACTTATGTTCTATTATCTCAATGTAAAGCAAAGTTTTGTCCATGGGAAGAACAATTAAAAAAATACCAGCCAGAAAATCTGTGATGTTTTTGTTGGTTCAGCTTCTAAATAGTGGCTCCTTGAGTCTTCTTCTTCTTCCTCTTTTGTCATACTGCTTATGTTTTAAAGTGTTGCAGAAAGCAGTTAGATGTAGTTTCCTGTCTTTTGCTAGTAGCATAACTTCTGTTAACATCATACTGTGTTTCTGTAGTCTCTTTTACTCCCTTCGCTCATCTCTTTCTTGATCGGCCTACTGACTTGTAGTTTTATGTTCTCATGTAGAACGCTCTAGCTTCTGGCTGATTTTGTTCCTTCTGACCAAATGACCAGTCCAGTAGGGAGATAGGTACAAGAAAGAAATGACTGGGTATGAAAGTACATGAGGCAGGAGGGTTGACGAGAGACGAGTTTCTTTCAGGCAGACCGTGATGACAGCGACATTCTGCAAAGGACCTGCTACATGTTGATGATGAGTGACCAATAGATGCCTTCATGAAACTAAAGAAAACAAGGATGTACTCACTTTGGTATCCCCTGATTTTCAAGGGGGACTTCTCCCCGACCAAGCTGACCAGAGTCGTTTTTCCCCCATGTGAATACTTCATGAGCCTGGGTAAGTGCAACGCTGTGTGAAGCACCTGCAGACACCTGGATCACATGCTGGGAATCCAACCCTTCCACTCGACCTAAGCAACCACAGAATCAACTCATACTTAATTGTCTTGAAAGGTTTACAGTCAAGAAAATAGAATTCACTGTACTGAGTTTTACTCTTTTATACAATACATTTTGAACCCAGTACCTCTGACCTGGCAGGCAAATCACAAAAAACTTATTTCCTCTGATGTACCCAATATCCTTCTCAGACATCTCATTTCCGTGGTTACTAATTTTCTTTTATGGTTTGTTGTGAGTGACCATGTCTGGCACTGGTAGCACAGAGTTGGAATAAATATGCTTTGAATAAGATGTCTCTTTGTGCTGATTGGGATTGTCTTTCACTGGCAAACATAAAAACTTAAATAACATTAGACTTAATAAATATGTATCTTGGTTTTAAAACTATATAATTTAAGAGTTGCATATTTTGTTCAGGCCAATGTGTATTATTTTTGTGTGTGTTTCCTGGCAATCTAAATCCAAACTGCTACCCCCATACGTAAACTAATCTGCTACTTTAATTCTTTTTTTATTTATTTTGACATCTCTTGATCTGTTGGTAATTTCTTCAATATATCTGTCTATTCGTAACTGTAATCCCGCTACTGATGCCATAATATCTGCTAAATCATTTGTTTTTATTTAAATGTAGTCACAAGGCCAAATAAATTTACATTTGGATTGTGAAGTATTCATACACTAACAGGGGGAAAGAAAGACAGTGACATAAACAGGAGAATAACAACAAAAGATGTCAAAACTCAAGTCTTTCAGTGTACAAGCTGGGTGGAAGGCAGAGCATGGTAGAAATCTGCCACAGCCAACCTTTACTGTGGAGATGGCACCTGACTGATTCTCAGCCAACCTTTACTGTGGAGATGGCACCTGACTGATTGTACTTTTCTGTGTTCATCCTAAGATGTGTTGTGGTTTACAGCCAGGCTGCTACATCTGCACCTTTTAGCTCAACACATCTAACTGAAGAAAACTCTTGTTGTTGCTTGTGTTCATGTCTGTAAACTCTAGCAGTAAGTCTAGATTTTTAATACATTTCTGGACTCTGGCTTTGTTCCAGGACCTGAGTTTTCTATGCACATCCCTTTTATAAATCTGGACTATTCGTATGCAGGCTGTTTGCTCTATGCTTCTCAGGTAGATACACTCCGACTTCAAAGCAAAGAAAACCCCTAATTAATCCCCTTTCACATTTTTGATAAAGAGTAGTGGATCTATTATTTTCTCCCCCAATGAGCCCCAGTTGACAAACAATATTGCAACCACAAATAAACACTGCATACAGCCTCGATGTCAACTCACCAAACTGTGTCAGAATACCACCACGACCACACTGCTGAAAGTCACTAGCACCACAACTGTGGACCGAGCCATCCCTCGTGCAGATTAAGGTATGGTTCTCCCCACTGCTGATGCTCTGGATCTCCACACCTTCAAGTGACCGGATCTGGTGTGGGCTTGACACGCTGGTGTGCTCAGAGCCAGGCAAGCCAAGAGCTCCCAGGCTGGCTTTGCCCCAACCCAACACAGTAGGCATTGTTTAACGGATCAGGACTGGTGAGGATGTCAACAGTGAACATCACCTAGAAATGCCTGGATTTTTTTGTTTCAGATATAAATATGAATGTTAACGAGAAACACTGGCAGTTAATTTCTGCAGTCTCATGCAACTTGTGACGTGAATCATAACTATTATTTTACTTCTTGGTCAGAGCATACTAAAAAAAAATGGCTTCCCTAATAGCTACATTCTCAGCAAAATGTGCCTATTTGGAGGTTATGCATTTGTGACTTTTCATAATGGTCATTCATTCCCTTGAGAATTAGCTGAGAGAATCTCATGGGACTGAAAGAGTTAAGACAGACATTCAGGCAGAAGCCAGACAGACTGATGCGTGCATAGGTGAATGGGTGAGGTAAGACTGGATGAGGATGGCGTGGGTGGACAGAACATAAACTGCCAGATTCTGGCACTTTTGATATATATAAATATGAACAAAGAAGACACAAACAATAGACTGCACAATTTATTGCCTGGCATATTTCACTGTATCTTGTCAGGTGCATACTACAGTAACAATGGATTAAAATGAAGCAAATAGTTGAATCCTAAAAACTGAAACACAAATTGGAGTACATTCTAAACTGTTTCACCAAGGTAACCACCATTTCTTTTTGCCTTCAGAGTTCTGGTTTCAACGGGCTGATCGCGGAAACTTCTGCATATCAGAGTAATCTACAGTTGGCCAAATTGTAAATAATTCTAAATGCATCATCCCTGTTAATGATGTGCCCTGAATTTAGAATATGACACGCAATTGCTGATGATGGATTTTGTTGACCATGCACCTGATTTGTTGTTGTTGATATATAAATATATATATATTTATATATAGAGAGAAAGAGAGAGACAGAGAATAAGAGAGAGAGAGAGAGAGAGAGAGAGAGAGAGAGAGAGAGAGAGAGAGAGAGAGAGAGAGAGAGAGATGGAAAATCCTTTAACTAAATGGAATGTTTACATTCTTCAGTTAATTCAGTCCATTAGTCAGCTGCGCAAAGTATTCTATAGAACAAGGAACTAGTCCACATCAACCTTTTCTGGTCATCACTGAAACTTGAACGATATGCTAGTTACCTCTTCCAGCCCTGAGCAGTTGTAACTTAAAACGTTTATATCCTGAGCAACTGAGCTTAAAAGCAATAAATATTTAGGGCCTAATGAGTTCCACAAGAACACTCTAGGGCAGAAATAGTTAAACTTATAATTCAGAAGCAAATGATTGATATAACACGTCAATGACAGACGACAGCAAGAATAATATATTATTTTTGGAAACACCAATAATTATCGTGTCATGAGTTGGTTTTTACCAAAAGTTAACTTTCTTTGATTCCTTTTCAGAGGAAATGTTCTCTAAATAACAAATATCCACTTATAGGGGTTTTAATCAAATCTTATCCACTGCTGATTACTTAGTACTTAGCAACTCGGCACTGATCAGACTAAACATGATCAGTATCAGGAAGTTGAGTAAGCTCCAAGGAATGATCAGCTGAGAATAAACTTCAGTCCTTTTATTAATGTTACGGGGTTTTGTATGACGTACTTATCCCTGCACAAATCATACCCAGAATTTCCAAGTCTATATAAAGTGCCCAATCAATGTTTAGTGGGAAAACACGAAACCGGGACAATGAAACAGCAAAAGTTATTTATATTTCTGACCTGTGTTATGACTGGGGTTTAGTCCAAAACCCAGTCACTCACTGAGCCAGCGATGCATTGAAGACGTGCATAGGTTTGAAAGGCAACTGTGTTGGCAGCTGGGCTTTGAAGGGGAGTATGTAAGACGGCGGGTAAACATGAGTTTGAGACTGTGGTGATTATGACGGCATGAAAGCAAAACCATGAAAACAGATGATGAAGTGTATGCGGTTGTAGTCAGGATGAAGCCATGGCAAGAAACATAACTCTAAAACAGAACCGGATGTGGTTTCTATCAATGGGCAAAATGTAAGAGAAGTGTCTCTTCTATGAGCAGAAATCAATACCAAAAGGATAAGCTTATATTATGTTGTATCATAACTTATAACAGTTGACGTCACTTGATATTTGACATTCCTGTGCATGCACAGGCCTCCGATGCACCAGCCACCCAAGATAGCTCTACTGATTGTGCCCATGAGAAGTTGGTTACGATCAGGACTTTTTTGTTCCATGTAAAAAAGGTGCCAGTACTCACTACAAAGTGTTTTTTTTTTTTTCAAATATGCAGGTGCTCACCACTCAGTGTCTATTACAGTAGTGTTTAAATTGATGCCTAAAAGGTGTTGGCACTGCTTACCATCAGAAACACTCCCTGGTTAAAACGCCTCAAATCTTGATCTCGAAAAGGACACCTACATGCTTCAAAAGACTTTACTCCGAGTTCATCTAATCGTGTTTAGCGTAAGAGATTCGGATATGCCTTAAAGTTAGATGACTTCAGTTGAGCTGGTATCCGAAAGTAATTTAACACAACATAAAAAATTACTGAAAATTGGTGGGAAAGGAAAAGACGAGCACTAGCAAAACCAAATGTTTCGTTGATAAAGACTTAGCTGAAAAGTACTGTTGTATTTGTTCACCTCTTTTCCTTACATTGTGTTTCCTAGCCATATTTTATGTTCAATTAAGTTACCTACATTTCTAGTCTGTGCTGCGTTCGGATTTTATCCATGATGTCGACAATAGTTCTCATTATAATAGACGAAGTTAGAAAATAGTCCATACGAAAGTGAAAGCAAAAGAACCTATTTCCGTGAAAAAGGAGAATCGAGAACAGCTATGGTGACACCGCTGTGAGATAAAAGATCTACAAAGTGAATAATGGCAAAGAGATTAATATCGACGACTATATATGTGCGCCGATTACAGAAGAAAAAAAAATACGATAGTGACAGCTTCAACAAAGTGAAGACAACAAAAGTATACATCAAGACAAATAGGACAAAGACATTTCTGAGAACTGAATCGGAAATTCAACAGTTGAATCATGATAACTCCCCTCCAGGTGATGTGATTATCTGCACAGGTGGCTCTGTTTTGAGAAGCAAAGGTGTCTGTGTCATTCAACCTCAACAGGACCGTACAACGAGCGACCAAAATCAGGTGACACAATGTGACACCGTTCGGATGAGGATCACCCGAGCATGTCCCAGAAACCCTGTTCAACCGTTAGATTATATGATTGATACACATGGGAGTGATCAGGGAATCTTGTTTTGAGAAGCAAAAGTGTCTGTGTCGTTCAACCTCAACAGGACCGTACAACGAGCGACCAATATCCGGTGACACAATGTGACACCGTTCGGATGAGGATCACCCCAGCATGTCCCAGAAAGCCTGTTCAAACGTTAGATTATATGATTGATACACATGGGAGTGATCAGGAAATCTTTTTTTTAGAAGCAAAAGTGTCTGTGTCGTTCAATCTCAACAGGACCGTACAACGAGCGACCAATATCCGGTGACACAATGCGACACCGTTCGGATGAGGATCACCCAAGCACAAGTCCCAGAAACCCCATTCAACCGTTGGATTATATTATTGATACACATGGGAGTGATCGGGGAATCTTGTCGACACTCTACACCAGCGTTTCTCAAACTTTTTTTACGCTGCGGCACCCTTGTCGGGCAAAAAAAAAAAAAAAATATTCGCGGCATTTATACCCTTAAAGTGGTTTGAATACGTAGGAAAAGAAGGGGGGAAAGTGCACATTTGATGTTCAGTTGCTTTAAGGCGATGAATGAAACTGTTTGAATTAATGTTTCATTATTTCCTTTATCTGTATGGAAAGTTTGGTTAATTTTACTGTCAAAACAGTTGATCCAAAAAGTTTGCTCCTGTATATTTTTTGTGTATACAGGGGTACGTTGAGAATGCACTGCAGCCTTGCGATAGTATTGTCTTCAAAATATACCTGCATCAAGAGCTTTCTAAGCTTCCTTCACAGTATTTCTGTTTTAAACTGCTATCTTAGCTGATTTCAAGCACATTTTGAAAAATTCGTTATTACCTCGGCACACCTGGCATACGCTCACGGCACCTCTGACATACGCTCACGGCACCCCTGGCATACGCTCTCGGCACCCCAGGCATACGCTCGCGGCACCCCTGGCATACGCTCACGGCACCCAGTTTGTGAACCTCTGCTCTACAGTGAGAAAAGTCACGACCAACATAAAATCAAAATGCCACTGGCATCATCGGAACTAGAACTCTTTGCTGGCTGTTGAAGACGGAATAAATAAATAAATGAACTGACACCATCATTGCACCCCTGCTCCGTCCCCTTCTTCAGTAGCCAACATAGAGTTGACATGCTAATATTACAAGTCCACCTGATTACAAGTCCACCTGATTACACGTGCACCTGATTACAAGTGCACCAGATTACAAGTCCACCTGATTACAAGTGCACCAGATTACAAGTCCACCTGATTACAAGTCCACCTGATTACAAGTCCACCTGATTACAAGTGCACAAGATTACAAGTCCACCTGATTACAAGTCCACCTGATTACAAGTCCACCTGATTACAAGTCCACTTGATTACAAGTCCATCTGATTACAAGTGCACCAGATTACAAGTCCACCTGATTACAAGTCCACCTGATTACAAGTCCACCAGATTACAAGTCCACCTGATTACAAGTCCACCTGATTACAAGTGCACCAGATTACAAGTCCGCCTGATTACAAGTCCACCTGATTACAAGTCCACCAGATTACAAGTCCACCTGATTACACGTGCACCTGATTACAAGTGCACCAGATTACAAGTCCACCTGATTACAAGTGCACCAGATTACAAGTCCACCTGATTACAAGTCCACCTGATTACAAGTCCACCTGATTACAAGTGCACAAGATTACAAGTCCACCTGATTACAAGTCCACCTGAATACAAGTGCACCAGATTACAAGTACACCAGATTACAAGTCCACCTGATTACAAGTGCACCAGATTACAAGTCCACCTGATTACAAGTGCACCAGATTACAAGTGCACCAGATTACAAGTCCACCTGATTACAAGTCCACCTGATTACAAGTCCACCTGATTACAAGTGCACCAGATTACAAGTGCACCAGATTACAAGTCCACCTGATTACAAGTCCACCTGATTACAAGTCCACCAGATTACAAGTCCACCTGATTACACGTGCACCTGATTACAAGTGCACCAGATTACAAGTCCACCTGATTACAAGTGCACCAGATTACAAGTCCACCTGATTACAAGTGCACCAGATTACAGGTCCACCTGATTACAAGTGCACCAGATTACAAGTCCACCTGATTACAAGTCCAACTGATTACAAGTCCACCTGATTACAAGTCCGCCTGATTACAAGTCCACCTGATTACAAGTCCATCTGATTACAAGTCCACCTGATTACAAGTGCACCAGATTACAAGTCCACCTGATTTCCCCCTAGATGTTGAATATCTTCCAGAGCCTCTACACACCCTAGCTAAATTAGTTTTTCAGTGTTGTTGAAGACGGAACGCTTAGAGAATGACATGCGTCCTGTGAGGGACTGGAAGGAAAGGTCGAAAGCGAGAGAGCAAGAGGTGGACAGCGATACAAGTTGGAGGACAGCATCAAGAGATAGACGAGCAGCAGTCTGAGAGAGTGTAACACCAGGACAAGAGAAGGGCGTACTGGAAATCCATTGTGGCCAACCTTCACTGTGGAGACGACACCTGATTGATTGACTGATGGGATGTCAGTTCTTGTCTCCTCACGCGACAACAGCTGTATTTACCTCCTAAGACATTTACCGGTATATATTTTAAGCTTGGTCGCGCTGGAAGCCAAGATTATTTATTTTTTAATTAATTGCGGATTCGAACTTAGAATCTCTTTGTGGACAGGAAAACACCTAGCCGCTGCTCTAGGCGAACTAGACAGAAGAAAAATCTTCTTCTTCTTTTGTGTTAAGCACTGAAGTGCCGCAGAGAGGCGTTTGATGTGGTTTCCTCTCTTTTGTCCTTCTGTCTATGTCGTGATACGGCACAGAGAGGCGTTGGATGTGGTTTCCTCTCTTTTGTCTTTCTGTTTATGCCGTGAAACGGCACAGAGAGGCGTTTGATGTGGTTTCCTCTCTTTTGTCCTTCTGTTTATGTCGTGGTACGGCACAGAGAGGCGTTTGATGTGGTTTCCTCTCTTTTGTCTTTCTGTTTATGCCGTGATACGGCACAGAGAGACGTTTGATGTGGTTTCCTCTCTTTTGTCTTTCTGTTTATGCCGTGATACGACACAGAGAGGCGTTAGATGTGGTTTCCTCTCTTTTGTCCTTCTGTTTATGTCGTGATACGGCACAGAGAGACGTTTGATGTGGTTTCCTCTTTTTTGTCTTTCTGTTTATGCCGTGATACGGCACAGAGAGGCGTTTGATGTGGTTTCCTCTCTTTTGTCCTTCTGTTTATGTCGTGATACGGCACAGAGAGGCGTTTGATGTGGTTTCCTCTTTTGTCTTTCTGTTTATGTCGTGATACGGCACAGAGAGGCGTTAGGTGTGGTTTCCTCTTTTGTCCTTCTGTTTATGCCGAGATAGGGCACAGAGAGGCGTTTGATGTGGTTTCGGTCTTTTATCCTACTGCTTTTCCCGTATGGGTTCTGGGGCCTTATTATGGGAGGCCATATTCGGGGGCCGCGTTAGCGAGTCGATAAGAGGCTTGCTTTCAAATCCAGATGCGACTCGCTGCAGCCACGGTCGGTGTTCGAAACCGGGCGGTTTCCGGGGTTCACACAGCCTCTGGGAAATGGTTACCAGAGTGACACTCTGGGGTAAATGGAGGAACGTCGCTGTAGCTACAGAGTTACGCGCGAATGGCGACACAGGCGGACAATTCATATCAGCTGTCCGTAAAGTGGCAGAGCACTTATGGTTTATAACTGTGTGCAATGGCGCTGGTTCACATCTCCCGACTTTACTTTTTACTTTACTTTTTATTATGGGAGAAAACAAGAATAGACCCACTGCCTCCCCAGCAAGCATACATAGTCTGGTCATGGTGATTAACTTCTTTGGTATTCCAAAGTCCTTCATAGCATTTTTTTTTTTTTTGGTAGGTCTGTTGATATTTGACTGACTGACTGACTTTCTACCCCACCAGGACATCACACAAGCGATAAACACCCGATGACACAAAGTGCCACCATGGGATGAGGATCACCGTGGAGAGGTCACAGAAACCGCGTTCAGACAATTGGCCATATTGATGGTCTGTCTATATTGCGGCCCCTGGCAAAAGCCAGAGCGGGGCTTCAAATATTAAAAAATTACGTCCCAAGAAGGACGTAAGGAATACTCATACTTACCTGTTGATATTTTGAAAAACAGAGAGAAAATTACACTCTCGCGTCCAACGGGTTTTACCGCTTCTTTGTACATTTTCCTGCATCAGTCTGAATATGTTTACCAGTGCGCTTCAAAAAACCTATTTCTGAGAAATATAAATTCCTGGAAAATGCTTAAGATCATTGAAACAGAGGAGCAAATATTATCTTGTAGTAATCTGGTTTTATATTACGTAAAAACTGTTTCTAAGCTACTAAGGTAAACAAGCTGTACGCGTTGGAACGCATAAATAACTGTTGTTAGCCAAACATAAAGTCGTAATCCTAATTGCCCGTTTCTGTCGGTGAAAGTCACACACAATATCCTTCATTGTCTCATTTAAAAACTAAAAACAAACGTCTCAGCAAAATATTGAAGCTTGCACACGTAACTGAAATACATAAGGCAGCGAGGATCGACTGGCCGAGCAGTTACAACGTCGGGATCTCGTGCAGGTGACGAGGGTTCGACCCCCGGTTTTTGAATGTTGAATTTAAAATCAACATCACAGCACTTGGGACACCCCCGTAAGCGCTCCGTCCCCATCTTCAGCAACATGCGAAGAGTTAAAATTCCGATGGTACCAGTAACTGTCTGATTGTATATCCGTCTAGCCTTTCCCCTTGAGTGTCGAACGTCGACCAGATCCCCTTGTAACTCCTCGCAGTGCCATTCTCCTCAGACCGTAAGGACCTATCTGTTCCTCGGCACTGTTCACTCGCTCCCAAAGAGCCCTAACAAAATCCAGCATCGATTCCCGGTAAGGTGATGGAGTTTTTCTGTCGAGGGCAATATTAAACCTCCGCACCAGCAAGGAGATCAAAATTAGAATTTTGAGAGCATGCATCTTCCCTGTGGCTACATACGGATGTGAGTCGTGGACTATCTCTCAGTCCTTAAGAAAGAGAATAGGAGCTTTTGAGCTGAAATGTTATAGAAAGATTTTCAGAATATCTTGGACACAAAAGATGAGAAATATTGACATCTTAAAAGATCTGAACATCAAGAAAGATTGGCTTTCAGGCAGACTGTGATGATAGCGACGTTCTGCAAAGGACCTGCTACATGCTGATGATGAACCTGTTATGTCCGCGAAGACAGCACTAACCAACGGCCATAAATCATCAGTCCTGAGACTTCCTGTCTACACCGCCCTAAAACAAATGGTAGGTACAGACAGTTTTTGGTAGTCAGTTGCGAAAGTCGTGGCACACGCACATGAAATACATATGGCTCGGATGTGCCAACACTAACGTTTTCACAATAGAAGTGCAGTTCACGTTTGATGCCAGCAGTCACCTGCGAAAGTTAACATTATACTCAATACTTCATAAGTACGGGATACTTCGAACGTAATCGGCAACCCACCATTTGTATGTGGTTCACAGTGCAAGGCCGTCGCGGGCACAACAGGAAAAAAAAAACATTTAACATGAAATCCACAGTCTACAGTGCAGGGTCATTCAACTAAGCAGACTCAGGGGTCAGCTTTTTGAAAATGGGGATCGTCACGGGCCAACATTTTGAAAATGAAGATCGTCATGGGCTTCTGGCAGTTAAAACCAGAAGTTTATGCAAGCTGGTTGCACCACAGCCGGTAATATTAAGGTTAGTTGCGTATCCTTTACAGGACGTTGCAGAACCAACCCTAACAGCCCCTGGCTGTTGTGTGGTTTCTCTAGGCAATTTACGTCCAGTAGTTTGCCATTGCTTCCTGGACGGTCGGCTTTCTTGATACCACTGTCGAAACCAACGCAATGCGCATTGCCCGCAGCTGGGATCGAACCTGACATCCCAGCATTACGAAGCGAAGCGTTCGCATCGACTTAGCCACAGAGCCGACAGCCGGTAATATAGTGGGGTTTTTTTTTTTTGGGGGGGGGGGGGGGGTAAAAAAATACATCTTAACCTGCACAGTTCGTGGCAGCTGTAATAGCCATGCCGCTCTAAATCCTTGGACTCAAGATCTTGTGTCATACATCGCCTCGAGAAGTGGTACTAATGCAGTAAAGACAGTTTTGAATAACGACAACAACAAATACAGGAGTAACAGTAGGTTTCCGAAAGGTGAAAATAAAATGAATAAAAAGACAATAAACAACAAGTATGACTGGCCAGCTTTACGGACACAATCACGAGTGACAAAATTAACGTTTCGTTTTGCTAAAAGGTTACTCGCTGCTCCCGGGAAATTCCGCACTGAACTGTATCACTATTTGTTTCCTGGAAGATTACGTTATAGAGAATATCTAATGGGAAAGCTTACATCTTACCTGGAAGGTATAATGACACATTTCAGAATGAGCTAGAATATGGCGGTCTTGAGGCGCAAGTATCTCAGATCCGCTATAAACAAACACAGTATTACATCAGTCTTACGCCGAAGGAAGAATGGAGACGGAGATAAAGAAAATGATGAAGGTAGAGACATAAAAAAAAATTAAACACAGAATGTCGTGTTTAGAAACAAAAGTCTTAAATTGTTTTCTAACTTTACAAGTCTTTTTGTCAACTAGTTTAAGTGGCCATGTTTCTTGAGAACTAGAATTTCTAATACAATGCTGGTGTCCTGGGAAGTAAAGGTGGCTAGTGTGAAGTTGACCAAATAATACACCAACCACCGATTGATCTATAAAATATAGATCTAGCCCTATGTGCCCAAAATGTCCGAAGGCTTGGAAAAGGGACTTTAACCTATTTGCTTTTTATACCTTATTGGTTGAGACGTTGTGTTGGTGAGGTGAGAATGTCTCTTACTTGTCGGGCTAGTTCTTTCGGGTGTCGCGTCTTTTTGTGCCACCAACCAATTACATTTGTTTTGAATCTTATTCGTTGGTCGTTAGTCGAGGTTTCAAATACACTGCAGACGGGTCTCTCCAAAACTGTACCATTGACTGAGTGATGGTTTTTCCAACCAGGACAGCGGGGCTATGTGGTCTCGAGGCATGGCGTCCGACTCTGGTGCAAGAAGGTCCCGTGTTCAGGCCCCGGTGAAGGCTTAATTTCTTCACGTGGACTTCTAGTAATTTCCCCTGGTCTCTGTGTCGTTAGATACGCCCGTGTATTGTTGGCAGTTGGAAATCAACAAGAGTAGCCTATTGGCGCTGCCCGGGCAAAATTTGGAGTTAAAAATATACCCAAAGTATTTCAGGATCCTCGCCGGTGCTAGAGAATTAGTGCACTGCGCTGAGATTCTTCTGACTTGGGCTTGAGTCAGAAGTAGAACGGAGCACTTATGGGTTACCACTTGTGCCATGATGTTGATCCATCTTCTAAAACCTAAAACACACCAGAACGACACAGCGAGCGATAAACACCCGGTGATAAAAAGTGCCACCATTCGTTTGAGGATCACCCGTGGGCAGGGTCCCAGAAACCCCGTTCAACCTATAGGTTGGGTTATACTGGGTCCCTCGGCAACAGCCAGGATGGGACTTAAAAATAACGAAACATTTCGTCCTTCACAAGCACGGATCAATCATGAACGGCACCGTGATTTTTGATTAACGTTCAACCCCACCAGGACATCACACCGAGGGATAAACACCGGTGACACAAAGTACCACCATTCGGATTAGGATCACCCTGGGACATGGTCTCAGAAACGCTATTCGGAGTTGGACCGGTCCTGTGATAGTGGAAATCACACAAAATGTCCCCAATTTTCCTATCTGAAAACTTATCAGTCCCTAAAAAGTTGCATACGCAAAAATAAATTAAAAAAATTACCTAAGTCATCTGTCAGGTGTGCTAAAGTGGTTTACAATTTTATCCGAATCCCAATTATGACAGAATTGCCGGAAAAAAAGGAAAAAGGTTAAGGAGTGTTTGGGTGCTGGCTAAGCTCTCTTACAACTATTTTTGTGAAGGACCTCAGCGTGTCTAAACACCCAGGTTTTAAGATTGCATAAAATATCCTTCACTGTGTAAAATGCTGTCTGTGCTTGATTTATTTTACATTTTTCTTCTTAAATACATCTTCCGTCTGATATTATCAGGGTACCCAAGTATTAAACATATCAACTGATTTGTGGTTTGTCCCACTAACTTTGATGTTGCATTTTAGAGGCTCAGTTTTTTTTTTTTTTTGAAATTACCATTACTTCCTTTTTCTGCTGTTGAAACTAAAATGTTATTTTATAGCATCTTTATTTGCTATGACAAAAATTAGTCAAGAATCCTCTCTCATTGCCTTTGCCTATCTCTAGTTCTATCATTCATTATTCCAGCTCTTACAACAGGCTAAAGATTCACTTTTATCACAAAATGGCCCCCCAATTTAATGTTTGCCATAAACTATTTTCACCCCTTTCATACTTTGGTCAGAGCTGAGTTATGCATGCCCTTTTCCCCTTCGTGTTGCTACCTGAAAGGTTGACACCCTGCGACTACAAAATCTCAATCTGGATGGCAAACCAGCGGGGCAAATCCCAAACAGCCCCTTCAACTTAAGAAAAAGTTTTAGCCGAGGCAATCGTAACGGATGCACAATACTGCTGTAACCTGATGCGGGTTGAATGCTGAATTTGGAATCAAAGCCACAGCACTCAGGAACTCCCATAAGCGCTCTGTCCTCAATTTCAGCAGCAAGCGAAAAGTTCCAATTGTGATGTCACCAGTAACTGAATGTAAATCTGTCTTGCCTTTCCCTTGAGCGTCGGCAAATCCCCTGGCAACTCTTCGCAGCGCCAATCTCCTCAGACCGTAATGGTTTATCTGTGACTCCGCACTGTCCATTCGCTCGGGGGAGAACCCTTAGAACATATAGCTTGATTGTACTATGAACTGAATCTACTCCAGCTGCATTTCCCCTTAATAATTTCGTGAAACATCACCTTTACATATGCCATCCAAATGAGCTTCCTAAGCCACCACTCCGAGCAGCATTCACATTTGCTGTTCGTAAATTTTAACCAAGATTCATCGTAAGTTAATTTTTTTAAAATAAAACTAAACTCAATCCAATATATTATTGAATATAATTAATAAATAATTACTGTAATTTGTTACAAGATAATTTTTGTAATCTTTCCAGATTTACCTATTGAGTGTTTCTGAGTCCAAGACTCGAAA
The DNA here is from genome assembly GCA_905116865.2 of Candidula unifasciata. Lineage (NCBI taxonomy): Eukaryota > Metazoa > Mollusca > Gastropoda > Stylommatophora > Geomitridae > Candidula > Candidula unifasciata. The sequence goes on from CAJHNH020002001.1 coordinate 197,632, forward strand.
TCACATCAATAATTGAATTGCCAATTAAATTATTATAATGTGTCAATAAATTGAAATGCCTCCCCTGTATAATGATGTTGCTGGCGACTAGTATTATTACTAGTAGTAAGGCTAAGAGAATCTAAGAACAACACTCACACTGACTGAGACAATACATGTAACAATGCATGTCGTGAGAGGCGAACAAGGACTACTGCGACTAGTACATTTCGGTGTGACAGCAGCAAAATCCAAGAAACTAATATAAACATGAAAACAAATAACAAATAACAGCCAGCCAAGGTGAATGGAGTCCGCAATGTTAGTTAATCTTCTTTCACTTAGGATAATCTACAGAAGTAATATCAGTGGAAAATCTGCAGATTTCAGTTATGGTTATTTACACTTGGAATCTTTGAACTGTATGCAATTGTGGACTCAGCTCTGACCATAATGTGATAAAGGGTCGAAGATATGTTAACGCAAATAATCAGGACGAGATAACCACAAATTTGTGGGCCATTGTTTGATACCAATGAATCTTTAGCCAGTTGTAAGAGCTGGAAAAACAATTATTAGAAACAGAGGTAGGCAAAGGCAATGAGAGAAGATTCTTGACTCATGTCTGTCATGGCACATAAGGATGTCAGAAAAATGAAATATTACAGACTACAAGCTGTGGAAACTGCACACGCCAGCTGGGAAACCACTTGACGATAAATAACCATGTTCACAAAGAACTATCTGCAGAATCAGCACTGGGAATGTTCAAACTCTGTTTACCCCATTTTATACAGGAAAATCTACACAGTTCAATTACTGTTAACCCTAGGATTGTTTAAACAATATACACATCATTTCACACAGTTAAATCTGCAGAATTAGCACTTGGAATGTTTGAATTGTATTTACCCCTTTTCACAGAGGAACATCTATAGCATTCAGTTAGCACTTGAAATGTTTGAATTATGTTTACCTCTTTTCAAATAGAAAAATCTACAGAATTAGCTCCAGGAATGTTTGTACTACATTTACCCCCTTTTCACATAGGAATATCTATAGAATTCATTTAGCGTCTTCAATGTTTGAGCTGTGTTCACCTTGTTTCCAATAGAAAATCTACAGAATTAGTACCAGTAATATTTGTACTGCGTTTTCTTAGTATGGGTTCTGGAGTCTCCTAGTAGGGAAGACAGGAATAGAAACACTGCCTACCTAAAAGCAGGTCATAAGATTAAACTAATTGGGAGTTTCCTTTGAAGACAGAGTGTATCTGCCTGTGAGGTAAGGAACCAGCAGTCTGCATACAAATGAATTAGATCTGTTAAAAGGATGTGCACACATCACTGATCGAACAGGACTGGAGTCGAGAAGTGGAGAAACAAGCAGAACTTTCTGCCGGAGTTAAACCAGTGAACGTGAACCCACATGATGAAACATTGTTGAATTAAGAATTCTCCCCCTCGGTGCGACTCGTGTACTACTTTCAAAAACCACGAGAATGTTTTCTTTTAAATAACCCGTCCTACGGTAGAAATCAAACTCTAGTATTTAAACGTGATGACATTGTTAAAGTCATTCACCAACCTGTATGCCACAGAACAATATCTGGATTTAACATTTCATATTGTTTGATTACAGTTCGCTTCAGACAGGTTCAAAGACAGGATTCAAACTCTATCCTTTGAACTCAGTGGACAATTTGGAATTCACACATGAAAATAATGGTAATTAAATGAGTTTTATTTAATTAAATACAATGCACAGATGTGTCATTTATTTTAGAATTATTGAGGTCATTGAAATAGTGAACAAATTAAGGGATAATTTCTTCTTGTTCTCTTTTCTCTGCCTTTCAGTGTCAGGTTTTGAAAAGGCCCCTGGTGTGAGCCTTGGTATGTGCTATGTAGAGGCTGGTATTTATGGTCTCTGATATTCCATCTATCCTTCGCTTGCATGGTCAGCCTCTAGTTATGCTTCCATTTTGTCCTTGAGAAAGGGCTCCTTACGGTGCACTCTGTGGTGGTAGTCTTGACATGTGTAAGATCTATTTGTCAGTTTTCTCTTGCTGTCACAACTTGTTTCCTGTTATAGTCATTTCTGATTCTGCCTCTTCTAATTACATTTTGGATTCATCACCAGCATTTAATTTCTGTTCTTTCAGTTTTTTTCTTTTTGTTCTTAATGTCCACGTTTTGGCATTGGTAACACCATATTGGTAAAAGTGCTCTTTTGGTCTGAACCATTTGATCTGTTCTCTTGTCTCTTAATGTAGTATAGTACTGGTTCGTCCCAACTTGTTTTCTGAGATCATAATTTCTGACCCTGTCTCTTCTAGATACATTTTGGATTCGTCCTAGACATTTCATTTCTGTTGTTTAAAATTTTTCCCTTTTGTTGTTAATGTCCACATTGGGTAATGGCAACACAATGTTGGTAAAAATCTGTATTGAACAGCGCTCCTTTGGTGCCAGTGATTACTCATTTGTCCTGCAATTTTGGTGACATCTTCTCATGCATATTAGCAGGACTTTTTACATGAAAAAATAAGATGCGGTATCAGCCACTTCTGTCTAATAAAAGATGCCCCTACGTACCACATAGTATCTGTTACAGTAGTGCTAGAAAAAGGTGCTGGTACAGCATACTGCAAAAAAACGCACAAAAAACACACACACGCCCTGCATTGAGGCGTATGGTGCTGGATCCATAGTTGTATAGTCAGCACTCATTGGGTGATGGGGTCAACTTTATGCTGGTTGCCTTTACTTATCTTTACTTACTGATATTTTAGGCCAACAAGACCCGGTGGGATTTTTATTTCTAAAATTTCATCCCAAGTGGAAATGAGCCCAATCTCAGGTCAGCAGGAATGTGTCTAGCCACTGCACTACTGCGGCGGCTGCCTCATTGGGTTCTTCCTCATTTATTCACTCACGACTCCCCTGGAGGGGGGGGGGGGAATTTGGGATCCACATTGGGGGGTAAAGAATAGACACTGCCTCCCCCCCCCTCCCCTCCCCAATACACATGTAAAAAGCGACAAATTAGTGGTGTTCCCTTCAGAGTTGGTGTGTATCTACCTGCGAGGCGAGGAACCAACAGTAAGCCTGATTTGTAAAACAGATGGATGTGCACCCAAAGGTCAAGTGCTGGAAAAGACCAAAGATTGATTCACAATTTGGGATTCACTGCCATACATCAGAACATGCTTCAGTAGTTTCACATAAAACATTTCAATGCTCTCTACTTATCAGGAGCCGCTCTGATGTAGTGGCTAGATGCTTACCTGCAGATCTGAAAGTCATGGGTTCAAATCTGCAATCTTCAGCACTATGTTCTAAAACATATAAACTGTAAACTTTTTCAGTAACAGCTGTCTGATATCAAAAGAGATTTTCTCCCTGTATGGGTTCCAGGGGTCCTCGTTTGTGGGAGGTGGGAAGAGACTTATTGCCTCTTAACAAGCATGTTATAAAAGCAACTAATTAGAGATGTTTCCTTCGAAGTTGAAGTGCATCTGCTTGAAAGGCAATGGACCAACCGTCTGCATACAAACAAGTCAGATCTGCAAAATGGATGTGCACATAAAACTCAAGGTCTGTAATAGGACTGAAGTCCAAAAAATGGTAGAACAAGCAAAACTTCTCGTCCTCCTAATAAGCTTGTAAAAAACAAAAACAAAGACTAATTAGGAGTTGGCGGAAATTAGATTTGTTAAATCAGAAAGGCTTCGATCTTCTTGAAGTACATGTCGTGTGGCGTTGGTAGTCATGTCTATCCACAACCTTCTGTCTCGTGTACTTTCACTAAACTCTGACACAGATGATCCTCCATGCCATGATGTCATGATGTCAAACTGTTCAGCATCTTTTCTCTCAGCCACCCTGTGCCTCTCCTCCCTTCAAATTTTCCTGCTGTCACAATCTACTTCAGGCTTAGATGCTGCCTTTTTAAGATTGAATGCAGAAGAAGAAGAGAATTAAGTAACTCCTATTGAGACTAGAGTTATGAGGTTTTATTTTGTTTCTGCATTCTACAGAAAGGCCTAATATTCATCTGGTTGAACGGCTTTTTGCCAGTAGCCTGGTGGCTCTAGTGAGCATTGATCATCCACGCAAGCTGGATGTGTGTCATTTCAAGAAAGGCTCTGAGATTTGCAATTATTCATACTCAAATGCTATATTGGCTGTTAAACTGAACAGAATGGTAATTTAGGATTATTAAGTTAAATGTTAATTTTATATGATTTATTGGATGATTCTGTTTGTTTTTTTAAATTGTGTTTTTGTGATAACTGTATTTAAAAAAAATGTATTAAACATTTTGATACATTTAACATGGAAACGACTGTTTAAGGTACTTGATTTTAATCACGTATAAAAGTTAAAGCAATCATTTCCATTTACGGCTTTCCTATTTCAAATGTTATTTTATTTTATTATAAGGGATCCCATTATGTTGCTTTGTATGAGAGAATGAGAAGTTTGATACATTAGCAAAATGAGGCATTGGGATACACAACCAGATATTCCAAGTACTTACTTCACATACAAAATGTAATTAAAACACACAGAAAGTCACCTATTCAGCAAGAGGATGGCTGTTATCTGTTGGACAGGTTGCCATTTTAAAATTCAGAACAAGATACAGTAGAAATCAACACAATACTTGTGTGGTCGGCCGCTACAAGCTGCGGGATCTACTGAGTGGATCCGAGCATTTATGGACTGTGTGGTTCATTGTGCGGGAGCCGCTGTGGTCTAGCGGCTAGACGCTCTCCTGTGGATCAGAAGGTCGTGGGTCGAGTTCCTGACCTTGGCTTCCAGGTTGACACAGCCTTGGGTGGGTACCAGGTGCAGTCCTGGGAAGTAAAGGCGGCTGGCATAATGCTGACCACATCACCCACCAAGTACCGTTTGGTCTCTACAATATAGATCTAGTCCTATATTTCCCAAAACACCTCAGTGGTGTGGAAGAGGGTCCTTTACTTTACTTTATGGTTCAGTGTGCAATAAATATCATCTGTCAACTAACTGACTCACTTGTGATATGTACCCAAATCTAAAGATATGCTATATCCATATGTTATAGACCAGTTGACTTAAGGTGATGTGGTCAAAATCATGCCAGCCACCTTTGCTTTCCAGGACAGTTCCTGGTACCCATTTGAAGCTGTTGACCTAGGAGCTAAAGGTCATTATATAAAATTCCGCCTCCATATAGGTTTCAACCCAAGAACTTTAGCCCAGCATGCAAACAATAAAAAGTTATTAAGATGCTGTAGGGTAACACCTAGAGTTCTCATCTTTCTGGCTCACACTCTGAATTTTTGCCTCCTATTTGGGACAGAAAAATTTACTGAATCTGACCTGGTATCCTGAAAAACTTGTATCCTTTACAGTCGTACTCCGAGTTTCCACACTGTATTTCATTTTTTACCATTTGTAAATATATTATCAAGAAATTATTGTGGTGGTTTCCCCTTGATATATAAAATATATAAAACACCTATACAGCATGTTAACAGTGGTGTGAAATATTTCAGAGGTTGGTGGTTTGTTTGGAAGAAAGTCTGTATATCCACAACATTCGAGACATGAAGGTTCTACACACCATCCGAGACACGCCTTCAAACCCCAAGGGCATATGTGCGCTGTCACCACACAATGAGCATGCTTACTTAGCTTACCCGGGCAGTGTTCAGGCTGGGGAAGTCCAGATATTTGATACTATCACTCTGGTGCGTATACTACAGTTAATAGACAACAGTATTTATATTAGACATTTCTTACCTTAACAAATATTTAATGTTGTTAACTCTTCACCCCACGAATGCTCATGAAAACAGGCTATGAACCCTTAGAAATTTCTGGAAAAAATCCTTTCAGAAAAACACTACTTTACACTGGTAACTAAAAAAAAAATGTTTTAACTGTGTTTATCTACATTTATGAAGTTTTTGTTTCAAAATGTATAAAAGATATATATGTGAAGTAATTGATAAACAAGAACAGAGGGACGCATTAATTTGAATTTGTCTCCCATAGCCAAAAACAAAAATGAATTTGGTGAATTTGGCTGTGACCTAGTGACCTCTATCCCTGAGGCTTATGAGAAAAGTTTAAGTCAGCCTGTATGTGACTCACAAGTAAAGACTCTCAGTGCCATATTTAGTTATATTTACATTGACATCTTGGCCTGCTAAACATTATGCAGCCTCACATAGAACCAGTACCATTTAACTACGCCTTCTGAGAGCAGATCACTGTAGAAATGGAATTGACAGGGCTGTGCCATGACCTGAAGGGAACAAGATTTAGCCTTTTTGGGGCAAAAGGGTTCATTCTTTGTAAACTGTCAAGAAAGCTAGAATTACTGATTGTATTTACCATTTTTATGGTGTAGAGCGGGGGACTTTAAGCCTGAGGATTTAGTGCCACATAGCAGCTGCTTTTGCCAGGGACTGTGCCGGTTAAAATTTAATTTTGGCCCTTGAAACAGGAAAAATCCACAGCTTTACCGAGGATTTAAACCTGAGTCCCCCACGTGAGAGTCTAACATTCTCAACCATTCGGCCAGCGGCTTCCCAGAACTTTCTGCCAGAGTTTACAGCCAGTGAATACTAAGAAGAAAAAAAAGATATGTGTGTGTATGCATGCACTTTGTGTATATGTGTGCCTGAACAGATGCATAAATGTGTGTGTGGGGTTATTTCCAGCAGGTTTCATGCTCTCAATGTATGACTTGTGTTTCAGAGAGCTGTAATCAACATTTCTGCTCATGACAACCCTCTAGCTGCAGTGGCGTTTAACCCACAAGGGACCAGGCTGGCGACTGCATCAGAGAAGGTTTGTACCTCATGAGATCATTCATTCATTATCCTGTTGTACCATTATCTATCACACCGAGTGACGAAAGGTTCTGGCAGATGCTCGAGGCTCAGAGGAAAGGCAAGACGGACGTTTAATCAGAATGCTACTGGCATCATTAGTATCGGAACTCTTCGCTGGCTGCTGAAGATGGGGACGGAGCGCTTATGGGAATGCCCCAAGTGCTGTGATGTCGGTTCTTGCATCAAATCAAATATCACACAGGGCAATCACTTTGATATCGTGGATTAAATCCAGTCAGTACCTTTGGCTTTTTTTTAATCAACATTGGTCTTAGGTTTCTCTTGGATGTCCTCAGTCCCTTTGTTTCCCATTTCAGCGCCTATTTTGTGATTATCTCTTCCCAGGATGTGTCTATCTTCTTTCTTATAACTGTTGATACAAGTGGTTGCCCACACATTTCCTTTATTTCTTTATTCCTGTTGAATTCATTTCGAGTTCATCATTTTTCCTAAGGCGCATGTTTTTTAATGCATTTAACTTTAGTTTTGTATCTTTATTGGTTCTCCGACTTTCACCAGCCTAAGGTAAAACTGAAATAACATTAGAATTGAAAATATGTAACTTCTAACGGTATTGTATAGTGCAGTCACACAGCTTTAGTATAAAATTGTATCTTGTCCGGGTAGGTAGTAACATTTTGCTGTCAAGGATCAGGAGCGTTGTAAAAAAAACTTGTTAGTTTCTGAACCAAGCCATAAATTATCACTTTCAGCCACATATTTTCAAGGAGGAAAAGAATAAACCCACTGATCCCTTAACAAGCATGTTGTAAAAGGTGACTAGGGGAGTTGACTCTTAGGGTGTTTCCTTTTGAGTCAGAGTGTGTCTGCCTGAGAGGAGAAGATCTAACTGCTGCATATCTGTAAAACTCAAGTTCTGGAGCAAAACCAAAGTCTAGAACAAACAGAACTTAAAAGACATTTTTAAAAACTGGGGTAGCTGTACATGAAGGGCAATAATTAGTAAACACAAACCGAGCAGAGAATTCTCAGTATTTATTCCTTTCAGAAAAATTTGTTTTAGAAATTACTAAAAGGGCATTTTTAAAATCCTAATAATCATTCATTAGCGGGAATTTATAGTAAGTATATGATGCATGGCCTGTCTACACACTGTGCACAGGTTACTAGTAACAAAGCTGTTAAACAGAGGAAGGGGCATCTGCCCAAATCTGTAATGCCAGGAAAAAATAAGAGAAGCTGCGAAACCTGGCATTTATTGGGCCATAGAATGTTGGATTTGGAGTCGAAATTACAGCACTCTGGACACTCCCATAACTGCTCAGTCCCCATCTTCAGCAGCAAAAAAAGAGTTCCAATTCTGATGGTACCAGTTTAATGGCCACAGTCATCCTAGAAATAGGCCTGACGTCTTCTCTCGAAGTCGGAGTACATCTGCTCGTGAGGCAGGGAACGGCAATAGTCAGTGAAACGGTTGTACACCCAAAACTCAGGTCCAGGTAAAAGCCAAAAGTTCAAACGGATGATTAACCGGGACCTTCAGCCGGTGAACGAAGAAGAAGAAGATGGTACCAGTAACCGTCTGATTGTATATCCGTCTCTTCCTTCCCCTGAGTGTTGAGCGTCGGCCAGATACCCTGGCAACTCCTGGCAGTGCCATTCTCCTTAGACTGTAATGATCTATCAGTAGCGCCTCCGCACTGTTCACTTGCTCCCAAAGGGCCATCACAATATCTAAATTGTCATACATCAATTCACCACCAAGTAGTGCAGAACCGGCCAGTCTATCTGCCTGCTCATTTCCAAACACCAGCATGACCTGGAGAAAATATCCAAAGGATGCTCACCCGGGACCTCTGAAGTGATGCTTGCCTCTCTGTACAAAGCATGCCTATGAGTCAGTTACATTCACGGCATGTGTGTACAGCTGATTCTCGCCAGCAGAAGGCTGCCTCAACCTCCATTCTCAAACTAGACGTTGTGATTTATGGGACCATAGTAACCAGCATTAGACTATGAAGAATTTGTAATTAATGTGTTATTTGTTCATGTTGAAATATCAATTATGCACTGCATTTAATACATTATTTTACACTTTATTTTAATTCTTTTAACATATTTATTTCTGCAGGGTACTGTAATTCGAGTGTTTAGCCTTCCAGACGGCGCAAAGTTGTTTGAGTTTCGCAGGGGTCTGAAAAGGTTGTATTGATTTTTTTAAATATTAATTTTTATGTTTACAAACTTCCTGTTTGGGTTCCATGGCCCTGTTATAGGGAAAACAAGAATAGACCCACTGCCTGCCCAAAAACATGTCATAAGAGTCAGCTAATTGGGAGTTAGCTTATTACAATACTTATATTTCTAAGGGTTTTCTCGTTATGTTTTTTTCCCCCGCCTGTGCCTAAAAGTCCCTTTTTATGACATGCTTGTCAGAATGGCAGTGTTTCTATTCTCTCTTCCCCCTTCCCTCCACCCAAATGGGGCTCGGAACACACACGGGCGGGTTCTGTGACTGAAAGTGATAATTCATGGCTTGATTTGGAAACTAGGATGAAACTTTCATGGCCACAATGCTCCAGATATCTGGCAGCAAAAAAGTTACTATTTATCTTGAAAAGTTGCAGTTATACCAAAGCTGATTTAACAGTATATAAATAAATAACAAAAGCAGTTTATATGTTACAGGACCATTTTAGATTCCCTCCTCAGTTAGAAAAAAAAAATGTATGATGTACAATAGGAAAGTCTTAGGTTTCTTTGTGTAGACCCTACATGTAATTGTAATGTTAATGCTTTTGTCTTGTTTCAGATGTGCAGATATTCAGTGTCTTGCATTTAGTGTCGACTCTGTCTTCCTCTGCACATGCAGCAATACAGAAACCGTGCATATTTTCAAACTGGAGGAACAGAAAGAAAAGTATGTGAGACTTAAGACTTGTTACTTGTGTTGTAGGTATTCTGCATTAGAGCCCACTAAAGAAAACTATGTTAGATACCATTTCACCATCCCTTGTGTGCCATTAGACATCACAAAGGGCTCGCATTCGATTCCTCCTCTCCGCTCTGTTGCATGTAACTTGATTTCTGTGTTGGAGTTCAGCCCAGCATGTTTAGCTTCTTGTAATAATGTTCTTTATTAAAAACAATTACAAGGTGAAGTTGATCCTCTCGACTTTAAACACTACATTTCACGTGGGAAAAAATACTAAGAAAATTAAATGTTATCAGTTAGAGAGTACTATGTTGGACATGATGTATTGAGCTGCGGACGATTTGTCTTGCATTGTTTTTGACAGTGGTACTGAGAGCTGACCGTTTAGAAAGCAATGGCAAACTGCTCGACATAAATTTGCCTAGAAAAACCACAACAGCCAAAAAATGCTGGGGTTGGTTCTGCAACATCCTGTAAATGATACACAGCGTTTAAGACTTGTGCAGGGAATAAATAAATTCCTTAAAAATTGCACTCATGAACTGAATGACGCAGCTGTGAAATGAACCCGTAACCTTCAGAGCATGAAGCAGATGGCTTAACCACTTTATCCTGGTGACCTTCTAAGAGAGAATGAGCTAAAAGAATCTGGCACCTGTGACTGCGGAGAGGACAGACCAGCCCTCAAACCTGTGCTGCAGTATTGCTTTATCTACTCTGGAAGAGGTTAGAGGTCTGGCCCAAGAGATTTCCATTGCGAGAAAAGTTGTTGGGGACTGGCAGCAACCTTCATTCTACCATCCTCTCTGTGACCCAGGGGAGACTGAATCTTTAGCGTGGCTGATGTTGATGGCAGAAGAAGAAAAGCAGGAAACCAACACATTTTGCAGCTGCTCTTCTTTGCTTTCATCGGCTGTAAGCCCAGGGTGGAAAGTTCTGGTTGTTGTCCATTTTATAGAATTTAGTCTTGTTCCATAACTTCACTTTTGCATACACATTCATTTTACAGATCTAGCTTATTTGTATGCAGACTGTTGGTTCCTCACTTCTCAAGCAGATGCACTCTGACTTTGAAGGAAACACCCCTAATTAGTCGGCTCTTACAACATGCTTGTTAGGAAGGCAGTGGGCATTTCCTTTTTCCTCCTACAATATGGGTGATTTTTCATACTCACTTGAGGAAGCTAAGTCTTGTTTTGTCTTCACAGACCCCAGGAAGACACATCTTGGATGGGTATTTTAAACAGCACATTTAGAACGTCTGCCAGTTACCTCCCTGCTGGCATCTCTGATGTCATGAACCAGGGTCGTTCATTTGCCACTGCTCGACTGCCGCACGCAGGCCTCAAGAGTGTTTGCACAATCACTCCGTAAGTTGAGATTTATTTAATTAGATTGAATGTAAAGTTATTTTATACAACGAGAACCACCCTTTTCCTTCTTCTTTCAAACATCACTGCATCTGTGAGTATGTTGTGGATTATCGATTTTCAAATCAGAAATCAGTAACCTTGTTGGTTTGCAACCATTTCAGACATCACTGGGTTACAGAGACCTTTTTTCACATTTTGAGGTGTTAGGCACTTTTTGCATGCTCCATATGGCTCTCGGTGAGGGATGTGATCACTGTCTGCTAGCAGCCTTTACTTACCCAGAATATTTCCGCCTCCTTATTTAAGCTGACTTGACAGGTCAGTTAAATTAATAGAACTTAAAAAAAAAATCTTTTCTCCTCCTTGCCAATAAAAGCGGATATTTTTCTTTGCATTCACTGACTGTAACTCTGGCGGAAAGTTCTGGTTGTTCGTTCACTTCTGGACTCTAGTCCTGTTCCAGTAACTGAGTGTTGCGTGCACATCTGTTTCACAGGTCTGACTCATTTGTATGCAGACTGTTGGTGCCTTGCCTCTCAGGCAGATGTACTCCAACTTCGAAGGAAGCTCCCAATTAGTCAACTCTTATGACATGCTCTTGGGCAGGCAGGGGGTGTATTCTTGTTTTTACCTACAATGGGGCCCAGGAACCCACACGGGGAAAAGTGGATATTTAAACACATAACAACATTCCTGCAGGCAAGAATGCTATCTATTGCTCTACCACAGCTCCCTTGGTGAGCCAGAGATATTAAAATAAGCGTACAGAAGACAGGAGGATCTTTCACAGAGCTGCACCTGTTGGCAACAGGATTTAGTTGTGGGCCTATGCTTCATTGGAGTAAAAAGGCAGAAATAAAAATTTTCAGAACCACCAGTTAATCAAACCCATGTTATTTAGGGGGAGCAAGAGTAGATTCACTGCCCTCATAAGAGGCATGCCCTAAAAGATAACTAATTAGGGAGGTTTCTCTGAAAGTCAGAGTGTATCTGCCTGAGAGGTGAGGAACCAACAGTCTGCATACAGATAAGCCACATCTTTCAAATGGATGTGCCTGCAAAAGGGCGGGGTAGGGGATGAACAACCAGAACTTTCCACTGGAGTTTACAGGCAGCCAACGCTAAGAAGAAGAAGAGTTAGTTAATCACAGTTACAACTTCACAGCAGATGGGAACCCCATAATTGCTCCGTTTTCTTACCCCAGGAACACTTGGAAATGCTGAAAATTTATTTAAAACAACACTTTTACACTATTCTCTGATAAATGCATGAACACTTTATTTGTCTACATGAACAATCTTTTTGGGTTCTAAGTTATATGAAAGGAGGGATCAATAAACATGAACAGAGTGGAGCATTAAGTGGAACCTAAACAAAACATGAGCCATACCGTGACTTCTGTCACTGAGGCTTACAGAACAATTTGACATCAAAACTTGGCTATAAATTAGCTATTTGACTCGAAGGACCTCCACCCTCCCCATGTGCTATTGTTAGCTAATGTCTTCATAAACTGACCTCCTAAAAATTGGCACAGGCACGAACTCAGCCACCCGTGAATCTCATTAGCAGGTTATTATAGACTAGTTGGAAAATTGACATTTAGTGGGAGCTGCACCAAACTACTTAGATGTCTCCCTTCCAGCAAAACAGCAAATGATTCATAGCATCTTTATCCCTACTTTATGTTATCAGTGCCAAACATGGACAGTGAATAGGACACTAGAACAGAAAGTAACTACATGTGAAATTCACTGACTCCGCAAGGTCACTGACAGCACTAGACAAGACAGGGTTACGAATACCAGCATTAGAGAGAAAGTTGGAATAAGACCATGTCCGGATTATATTGACAGACAAAGAATGAAATGGTTCAGCCATCTAGTGAGAATACAGCCAGACCAGACTGCATCTGAGATTTTTTACAGTAGAACATCTGGGAGGAAGGCAAGAAGAAGACCAAGAAAGAGATGGATAAATGGTGAAGATAAGCCTGTAAAAAAGATGAACAAATCCATCACTGAAGCCACCTGAGAAGCACAAGACAAATACAGAAAACCACGACACTGGCTACAACCTGATATCAGTGAGACGACAAAACCACGACACTGGTCTACAACCTGGTATCAGTGAGACGACAAAACCACGACACTGGTCTACAACCTGATATCAGTGAGACGACAAAACCACGACACTGGCTACAACCTGGTATCAGTGAGACGACAAAACCACGACACTGGTCTACAACCTGGTATCAGTGAGACGACAAAACCACGACACTGGTCTACAACCTGGTATCAGTGAGACGACAAAACCACGACACTGGTCTACAACCTGATATCAGTGAGACGACAAAACCACGACACTGGTCTACAACCTGATATCAGTGAGACGACAAAACCACGACACTGGTCTACAACCTGATATCAGTGAGACGACAAAACCACCACACTGGTCTACAACCTGATATCAGTGAGACGACAAAACCACGACACTGGTCTACAACCTGATATCAGTGAGACGACAAAAGAAGAAGGAGGACCTAATGGGAGTTGTTGATTTTGCAGCTTCTCAGAGCAAAAGGGGTAATGAGACAATCCATTCGGTGTATCTGAAAAATCGGATCGAACTAATTCCGACCAAATCACTGTTCGCTCGATTCAGTTATTGAAAAAAATGTCTTATGTCATATAAATAGGCTTTTAAATATTTAAATTTACTGTGTAAAGAGATACTTGTGCTAATTATGCTGGTTTATTGTTGACATTAGTATTTTTTTAGAGCAACAACTACTTTGCTGAACGAACAAACTTTATTTTCAAATGGTTACAAATTGGGCACGCAGGCCCGTCTGACATTCGGCCCTTTTAAGCACTCGTTTTTCAGAGTACCAATGCCTGTTATCTAAAATGCATGTTATGGATATAGAATAAAAATATACATTATAGAATATAATACATACAACATGTGTACACAGTCTTACACACTCTCCCATTCTCATATATGCACACTCATCCTGACATACCTAGCACATACATCCATCCATCCATACATACAAACATACATAAACGCATCTACATATATACACAAACAGAAAAGACACACACATACATATATGGACATAAATGCACACACACATTCCATACATACACACCTATACATGCATGCATACACATACAATCACATGTACAGACACCCACAACCACACATTTACACTCACATGTAAGCATACATACATACATACATACACACATCAATACATACACCTACATCTTTACACACATACATGCTTACATACCTAAATACACACATGTACACCCACATACTTATACATCTACAAATGCATACACACATCCACAAACATGCATACATACACACACCCACATACATGCCGACACACATTACATACATACTCACACATGCATGCATACACACATATATTATCACCCATACAGATACTCACATACATACATACACTCATGCATACACACATACTTGCCTACATTATGTACACACATACCCACAATCACAGATACACTCACATACAGTCACACATACTTACAACATATATACATAAATACACACACATACAAACTTAAATATACATTCATATATCCACATGCATGCATACACACATACACCCACAATCACACACACACCCAGATAATACATACATATATACACACATATAGATACTTTTATACATACATACACATACATAATACATACCCACATACTTACATACATGCATACTTGCATACATTCATAAAAACACACATCAATATACATACACAGCTACATGCATGAATACCCATACACCCATATACTTACACAGCTACATTTACAAAGAAACACTCTCATACATATACAGACATACATAATACATGCACCTACATACATATATGCACACATACATACATTCACATGTATACATACATGGACAAAATGTACATGCATACACACATCCATACATACACTCACATACTTAACTTAATATAATGTTAGTGATATTTTCAGTTACAAAAATATGCCATTAAATCAATTCCCCCCAATTTTTATTTTTATTTGTAGGTTAAGCAGGAACAAAGATAAGTAAGTATGATAACTAGGTTTTACTATTTATATTTTTCTTGACCAGCTGTAGCTGTTCAGTCTGATTGCCCCACAGTTGCTATAACAAATGGGTCATAAACCTGTGGGACACAACAGAAAATCATTTTGAAAACAACCATGTTACACAGGTCACAAAATAAAAACATTATTTATCTACATGTAAAAAATGTGTTGGTTGGTTGGGGAAAGGGGGGGGGGGGGGAGAAAAAAAAAGGGGGGGGGGGGTTTATAAAGATGAATTCAATAAACACAAACAAATTAAAGCATTAAATGGAATACATTCCCTAGGGCTTAAAAAATATATAGTTCAGGTGACTCATGCCTGACCTCATGACCTCTATCATTGAGGCTTATGGGAAAAACTTGACACCAACCTGGGTTTAAAAAAGCCATTGGGGTCATAAGGCAACACTGTAAACAATATTTTTTTAGTTAAACTGTATTCAAATCGGAGACTATTAAACACTGCGTAGATGCACATAGTACTAAAAGAATGTAACTACACTTTTTTGAGGACACATCACAGCAGACATGGAAGTGCATCAGCATTTGCGGTGACTGTGTCACCAACAGAAATGGCTAAATTCAGTCTTCTCAGGGCGAAGATCAAAAGATGTGATCGTCTTAGCAGTTTATATCTTTCGTTGTCTGTGCCTGATGTAAATTATTGTAGAGTTCACCCACGTTATGTAGTTGGAACTGTGTAACATATTCTTATTTCCAGTTTGCAGAAGATTCCGAGACTTTTGGTGGCAACCTTGGAAGGCCATCTGTATATTTACAATATTGACCCTAATGAAGGCGGAGAGTGTACTTTGTTGAGAACACATTCGTAAGTAGTTAAACAAAATATTTTTAAATTTAAAGGTTATTCGCATTTTCTCGGATCATCATCATCATCAGGTGCCTTGCTGACTGGTGTGGGCGATCATGCCTCTCCACAATCTGCGATCTTCTGCAGCATGCATTAGTTTGTGTGCTGGCACACCTCCATGCCGTGCAACAAGACTGTCAAGAATCTTCTCTCGTTGTCTTCCTCTATCCCTCCTTCTACAGATTTTTCCAGTGGTCACATGTTCCATTTTCCCTCTTTTCATAACATGATAGAAAAATGATGACTGTCTCCTTCTGATGTCTGTGATTAGTTGTCTTTTCAGAAACTCATTACATTTAAAAAGAAGCCTGTCACCTCCATGGGAGCTGACGTGGTGTAGCGGGAGCTGACGTGGTGTAGCGGCTAGATGCTAGCCTGCAGATCCAAAGGTCATGGGTTGAGATCTGAACTGAGCCTTTCACAAATCACCCTGGCTGCCAGGTGGACCCAGCCATAAATCAGTACCAGGTAAAGTTGTGAGAAGCAAAGGCAGTTGGTGTGGGATTGATCACATCACACGCTGAGTGCCGATTGGGCTATAAACATTGGTCTTGCATTGTATGCCCAGTACATCTGAAGGCGGGGAAAAAGGGGGTCCTTTTACTTCACTGTCACTTCCATGTGTTCTGGGTCCTATTAAGTATGGACTGCGCTTTGAAAAATGATAGGATGTTGTTGGAGGACTCCTGGACTCTGATGGCTTCCCCACACAAGCAGGTTGGTCTCTGGCAGCTCAAAGAGCAAATGTTTTAACTGCTTCCAGAATCTGGGCCTTGGACAAAAGGGGATTACAAAAGAGTAGAATGCTCATGTAGCGTTTCCAGAAGAGAGAGGTCCTATATAAACTTATACAGTGCATCAGACAGAGTACACAGACAATCCTTTAAAAAAAAGTAAAGTAAAGGACCCTTTTCCACGCCTTTGGGCATATAGGGCTAGACCTATATTTTTATAGACCAATCGGCACAAGATGGGTGATGTGGTCAGCATCACGCTGGCTGATTTTACTTCCCGGGACTGCATCCGGTACACATCAAGGCTGGGAGTCAAAATCATTTTTGAAAAAAGTCCAGCTCCGCCAGGGAGCAAACCCATGACCTTCTGATCCACACGCGAATGTCTAGCCGCTACGCCATGCTGACTCCCACAGACAATCCTTACATTTCCTCCAACACTTCGCTGAGGTAACTGCAGGGAGAACAGAAGAAATCTCTGAACAGAAATAACCAGAAATACTGCAATTTTTGTGCAAAGTGTTAGATGTTTTAAACATTCAGGTTTGGAAGGTAAATATTGTTTCTTATACACTTCTGTGCTGGTTTTGCGACTTTCGGGAGTTGTTTGGTATATAACATTTGGCAGTTGTTGCTGCTACTTTTAATAGCTTTGATACTGTTTGTGATGTGTAGTAGTGTTTAGAATAAGCCATATATTATTTTATTTACTAAAAAAGCTTTTCCTAGATTTTGTTTTGGTGGAAAAAATTTCCCTTTTAGTCATTTTGGTGTTATTGTGACATCACTGTGATGTGCCACATAGTTGTGTCCAAATTGTTTTTGTTGGCCATTAGGATGAATGCAGTTAATTTTTCTGTTCTGTTTGTGTTTATTGATTACTTTGTTATGTAGTGCTTTCCTGGTTGTCCTGATTCAGCAGTATCTTCTTAAGGACTGGATGTTTCCCACCTGGTTTACAATTACTTACAGGGTGTAGCTTCAGGGGTGCTGGGTTTGATCCCAGCTGCTGACTGTTTCTCTTGCTTTGGTTTTGACCGACAGTGGTAAAAAAAGCTGACCATTCAGCAAGCATTGGCAAACTACCAAGCGTAAAATTTATCTAGAAAAACCACAACAGCCAAAAGACACTGGGGTTGGTTCTGCAATGTAATGTAAAGGATACGCAACTAACTTTTTAACAGGGTGTGTAGAAATGTAGTGACACCATAATTAGAGCCACAAACTTGAGTGAGTTAAAGTTCTTTCCAGTCAGTGACAGATGTGAACAGTGTGTCATAGCAGTTCTAATATGTATTCATGAAGAATTGCATAATCTAACATACAGACCATCAGTTGAATCAGTCTGTCTATACATCTGATCTTTTCCTTCGTCTTTAGCTTTAGTACAGGGCACTTAACCTTTTGAATACTTTGTCCTGAGAGCTGAGTCCCCATATCAAAGTGTTTTTCTCACTCAGAGAAGCAGTTGAAATTTTTCCTATCTTTGAATTTGCATGTGTACTTGTGTGTGTGCATGCTGATGTGCCATTTGCTCCCTCTGGGCTACTTCCTAAAGATTTGACACACAGATATAAAGAATCTCAGTCTGAATGGCAGACCATCAGGGAAAATGTCAGATTCAGTCTCCAAAGAGGTTATAATTGAGGCACCAGTGTTGAATATTGAATTAATAATCAACATCATAGCACTCGAGACACTCCCATAAGAGCTCCATCCCCAACTTCAGCAGCAAGCGAAGAGTTCCAATTCGAATGGTACCAGTAACTGTCTGATTCTACGTCCGTCTCACCCTTCCATTGAGTTTTGAGAACCAAATAATGACTAACCAGCCTGATATATATAACCTGCAGTCCTGTGAGGGTAAAGAGAGCGGTGATTGAGAATTTTCAACCTTCTTCTGGTTGAGACCATGGTGACATGGTGACATGGCGATATGGCTCAGACTGATACTTTCTGGTTTCATAAAGAAGAATATATTAAAACTGAAGCATTTAAAATGCTTGTTTATTTGTTTACAAAACAGCTTGACTGGCCAGGCATCAGAGCACACAGGATCCGCTGAGGAAGGTGGCAGTGATCGACCTCTGACACAATCTGATGATGCTTCACCCTACGTGAGGCGACACCATTCACTGTCAGCAGAGACGGCAGCTCCAACAGGTAAGTGCTGCCTCCCACTGGCTGCTCATCCAGTTGAGAGAAAAACAACTGTGGTCTTCTTCTTCACGTTCACCGGCTGTAAACTCTTGCGAAAAGTTCTGGTTGTTTGTCCACTTCTGGACATTAGTCTTGTTCTAGAACTTGAATTTTGTGTGCACGTCCATTTGACAGATCTGGCTTGTTTGTAAGCAGACTGTTGGTTCCTCACTTTTGAGGCAGATGCACTCTAACTTTGAAAGAAACACCCCCACAGCTGACTTTTACAGTATGCTTGTTGGGGGGGGGGGGGGGGACAATGGGCCTGTTATTGTCTCCACTAAATGAGGCCATGGAATCTACACAGGGACAGCAGTGGTTGATGTGCAAGATAAACTCCAGGTGCATAGTATCAAGTATCAGTATCCCTGCACATGAACAGGCCCCTAAGTTCTCAGTCTCTCTACTAGTCCACTCATTTGCTCACCTTGTTGACAGAACAACAACAATGATTCTTTAGCAGAGATACTGACAGAGAAATAAATTTTAAGTGCTCATGAATTATGATGAAGTATTAGTTTTATTGCACACTAGACAAGCTCCAAGTTTTCAGTCTCTCCCATTAGTTCTCTCTGGGCACTATCTGGTAGTAGTTCTGATACATGGATGGAGCATCTGATCTGTTGTCTCTTGATGTAGTTTAGTACTGATTCCATCTCAGCTTCATTCCTGGTATCGTCATTTCTGATCCTATCTTTCCTAGTTACATTTAGGATTCGTCGTAGACATTATTCACTTTTTTCTTTTGTTAGTGTCCACATTTAACACTAGCAACACAATATTCTAAATATTATAAATTCAGGGGGAACTGTTTTGTTCTCAGGACACACAGAGGAAAATTCTCCCCGCAGTGAAGGAGTGCCCTGATGCTGTCGAAAGAAGCAGATAGGGCACTGATAGAATGGGAAGCTGTGAGTCCCAAAATAATAAGAGCATCTTTTAGAACAGCTAAACAGAAGGTGAATATGTTGGTAATGCAGTGTTACGCACCAACAAATGATAAAGATGCATCTGTTAAGGAAGAATTTTACATGCAGCTTCAAAATATTATAAATAATGAAAGAAAGGGCAAAATAAATATTGTGATGGTTGACCTGAATGTCAAGATAGGATCAGATAACACAGGTTGTGAAGAGATTATGGGAAAACATGAATTAGGAGTAATGAATAAAAATGGAGAATTATTCACCAATTTGTGTGCATTAATGCAGTATGTTATTGGCGGAAGCATCTTCCCACATAAAATTAAACACATGGCAACATGGGAATCATCAGACCATAAGACAACTAATCAAATAGATCACAGATGTGTAAACAAAAAATTAGTTCATCCCTTTATGATGTTAGGGCTTTCAGGGGTGCTGATAAATTTACAGACCATTTTCTGTTGATAAGTAAAATCAAGTTGAAACTTAAAAGATACATAACATCCTATAATCACAGAAACCAGAATAATGTAGGTTATCTAAGGGATAAAGTAGTTAACAAACAATTTTCAGTTACAATCTCTTATATATACCAGGTGTTGCAGCAGTTAGCTGAAGATGTAAGCACTGAAGTTGGAATCAGATCAAGTGAATTTGAATGAATCTTGTGTAGAAGTTCTTGGTAAGAAAAAAAAAACATAAAGTGTAGATAACATCAGAAACCCTTAAAATGAATGAAGATAGGAAAAGTAAAAAGGCAGATTTAAACAATAGCAAAACTAGAGCTGCTAAAGCTAGAGCTCAGAAAATACCCAGAAGCTAATGAGAAAGTTAGGAGGTGAGTAAGGGCAGATAAATGGAAATATTTAGACGACCTAGCACAAGAAGCCGAGACAGTAGAAAAAAAGTAAGCTTGGAGACCTTTACAGTAACACAAGGAAATTAGTAGGTAAATATAGTCAGCCAACTAGATCAATCAAAAATAGTCAAAGAGAGGTACTCACCAACTAATGATCAAATGGACAGATAGGCTGAATATTTTGGAATATTTGTGAAAACTATCGAGGAATTATGTTGCTGTGTGTTCCTGGAAAATTACTCAATACAATTGTTTTAGAAAGACTAAAAGATGCTTTTGATAAAAAGCTAAGTGATGAACAGGCAGGTTTTTGGCCAAATAAATCCTGTACTGACCAGATAGCCAAATGACATATAATAATAGTGCAAAGCATTGAAATTAATTCACCACTTTACATTGGATTCATAGATTATGAAAAAGTATTTGACAGCGTTGACAGGGAATATCTCTGGAAATTAATGGGGCAGTGTGGAATCCCACAGAAAATTATCAACTTAGTAAAGGCAACATATAAAGACATGAAATGTCGAGTTCTTCATGAGGGAAAGCTGACAGATACATTTGAAATAAAAACAGGTGTGCAGCAGAGATGTCTTTGGTCGCCTCTCCTATTTTCACTGGCTATAGACTGGATTATGAAGGCAGTAACTACTAACACCAAGAATGGAATTGAACTTCGCTTTTCCGTCCATTTCCTGGTATCGGATGCAAGATAAATTAAATATACTTGATGTGAGATCACAGCAGCTAGGTCTGAAAATTCATAAAGGAAAGACAAAGATAATGAGAATAAATCAGGCAAATAGCAATGTGGTTTCTCCTAATGGTATCCCACTCCAAGACGTGGAATCTGTACCTATTTGGGCATCAATGTAGATAAAGATGGGGGAACTGATAGAGATATTAAAATATGAATACAAAAGGCAAGAGGAACTTTTATAGCTCTAGGGAATTTGAGGAGGTCAAAAGAAATTAAAAGAAGTACTAAACTTAAAATTGTTTATTCTAATGTCAAATCAGTACTATTGTATGGGGCGGAAACATGGAGAACAACCAAGCCAGTTCCTAATAAATTGCAGACATTCATTAACTGGTGCCTGCGCAGAATAGAGGGAATAAAATGGTATCATAGAATAACTAATGTAGAGCTTTTGGAGAGAACTAAGCAAGTTTCATTGGACCAAGAGGTGAAGAAAAGATGCTGGCGTTGGATAGGACACACATTGAGAAAACTGGAGAACAATATAATTAGAATGTCTTTGCACTGTAACCAACAGGGGCAAAGGAATAAAGGAAGACCAAAAAAACACATGGAGAAGGGAGCTAGAGAGTATAGTTAAAAAGAGGGGAGGACATGAGAGCTGCAAAGGATAGAATGACTTGGCATGAGTTGGTTGAGGGCCTATGCTCTGTTGGGGGCTAGAAAGACAGAAGAAGAAGAAGAAAACAGTATTGGTAAAAATACTGTAAGGTGATGAAAGCAGGTTGATATCTGGAGGTCAGTCCATTATCCACTATCTGTGGCCGGTGTGGAAAATGTTCATCCCCACTTACCCCTCCCATACACCACCCTCTACTGTGGTTCTCCAAAAATATAACTGGGTCTTATAATAGTTTTTGCTTAAAAATGCATGAGAGCATTTTTGGGGATATCTTATTTAAAAAAAAAATGCAAATATCTACTGGTATTCGTGGACACAATTCTACTTATGGTATTATTCCCTTAAGTCTACCATTAAATCAAGTGTTAATTGAATATGAGACAGGTGTGATAACAAAAAATATGAGATTTGATAACGATGGAACACAAAAAAGCAACTAGAAATTGCTGGTGTCAAAATTAATTATTTTTTAGTCTTAATTTCACATGAGTGGTGTACCTTGAACTAGGAACCACATCTGTTCATTATCAAGTGCACATCAATGGCGTCTGTACTGCGACTGGCCATTCTGCAATAAGTCTCTTATACTGTCTGCACCACTGAGTGGTGAATTGATAAATGACAAGGCAGATGTGGTCAAGGCCCTTTGGGAACAAGCAACGGAATCAGTAGAGAAACAAAATTTTTATGACCAGGAGAGAATGAGGCACCTGGGTGTAACCAGAGGGTCTGGCCGGCTCACTACACTCAAACGAAAGGCAAGACGGACATATAACCAGATTGTGACTGATAGCATCAGTATTGGAACTCTGCGCTGGCTGCTGAAGATGAGGACGGAGTACACATGGGAATACCCCAAGTGTGGTGATGTCAATTCTGGACTCAACTCAACTTAACTAGGGCTTGGGGGGGGGGGGGGGGGGGTATTTTTTTCTGGGGTAGTTAAAATTGTTTTTTTTCCCATTGCAGACTCACAACCTTACCAGGATCCGCTGGATGGAGCAGTTGGGGGTGAGGAACCTTTAAGGACACTGCGGATCCATGATGATACTGAGTTCCCTCCAGTGTCACCCAAGTTGATGTAGTTCAAGAGTTAATCTTGCACTGATGAGTTCTATTCAGTTCTGAAGTCATCTTGAGGAACTCTTCTGTTGCTAGAAACAAATACAATACTTTCAGGAATCTATACATGTTTTTCTCCTTAATTTGATGAGAAATGTTTTAAAACTGACTCTTTAAAAAATCGTAGATGTTTTTGCTTTATGATGTACTTGATCAGTGAAGCTGCAGTGTCAGTGATGTGTAAGCCTAAAATGTATTTGATTTACTTGTCTGAGCTGTAAGTGATTTATGAAATCTTTGATGAAATGAGTTTATGAAACCTCAGATGTATTTAAATTTTAAGTTTGTAATATTATTACACAAAGGACTCAAAAACAGTGGCAGGCACAGTACCAGGAAATGATTTCACAGAGCATCAAAAAATCAAATGATTTGGTCATCTGGTCAGAATGGTACAAAATCAGCCAGCATCGGGAGCGTACTACATGAGAACAACAGGCAACAAGGCAAGAGGCTGACCAAGAAAGAGATGGGTGGAATAGAAGAGATACTACAGAAACACAGCATTACATTAACACAATATCATGGAAAGATATAAAACTGAACGAAAAGTAGATTAGCGAGATTCACAGGATTATCAACGACAATAAACTACATCTAACTTGTCTCTGCAAGGCTTCACAGCGTAAACATTAGGACAAAAGAAGAAGAAGTTTATTACACAAGGTTGATGGCTACTAACTTGTATCTTTATCATTTTTGTTATGCCCTTGGTCATGAGAAATTATATATGCCTGCAGTGAACATGCTGTGTGAAAGGCTTACAGCAAAATGTTAATATATACAAAGGTATAAGAGTCATTGTTTACTGAAGATAATTCATCAATATGTTTTCTGTTAAAAATGTTTGCTGTCATCATCATCATCATCAACACCACCACCATAACCCTCATCATAGGGATGCTAGTTAAGATTTATATTATGGGTTTTTACTTACGAAATCATGACAGCTAGATAAAGATTAAAATTACAAATCCAATGGTACCTCATTTAAGCCTATAAGTTGATTCTAAGCGGAGATATTAACAATTTAGTGGCGGATACCACCACAAACAAATTATAGTGGAAATGGACAAAACATGGATTCCCGGCTGCGACCCAGTAAGATGAAATGACTCAATGTTTGCATTTTACGCCCCCCCCCCCCCACCCCCAGTAATGATACAGGGGTGGCCGCACCAGTCCAAGTACTGGCAGGCCTGATGGACGGGAATGCGGTCAGTGCTGCTGTTGTTTCTCGACCACTTAGATTTACCAATTCCGACAGAAAATTTCATGGATTCTAAATAATAGATGCATTAAAGAAATGCTACAAGAGTTGTAAATGTTTAAAAAGTAGCTCACTTAACATTATTAATTTACTATGTATCTGAAGTTAATTACTAAAGAATCATCTTAGAAAATGCGCAATGATGGCCGAAATTAATTATTGGGATTTGGGGGTGATCAGGAAAAAATATCTCCAACAGAAAATACGCAGAGCTCTAAATAAAGACAGATGCATGAAACAATGCTACAATGGTTGTGGATTTTTAAAAAATGATTAAAATAACGTTAGCTAATTTAATAATTATTTGAAGTTAATTATAAAGCGGGACAAACAGCCTCCTAGTGCAAACATATTGGATTTAAAGCAAAAACAGTGATGCCACAAAAAATTTTTTTTTTTAAATTTGCAATCAGCCAATCTTTGAAATTTCCCATACTTATATAAAAATTAACGCAGAATTAAAAAATACACCACAAATTGCGGTAGTCTGGCTAATTAAGAAGATATTTATGAAATTACTTACCGTTAATTCACTGCGTGCTGCCAAAAAAATCAATTTATTGTATACGCATCAAAACCATCTCAAGTCTAAGCCTAGTAGCATCTCTCCAACAACTCCTAATAATTTTTCAGATTTTATCTTCTATGTAAAGAGCACGGAAAAATAGGTTCTCAATAACGATCAATTCGGTCTGGTGTTTTGGGTCGCCAAGGCGTCCCTAGTTACGGATGAAAATGTAAAGCGAAATAAACGAAACAAAACAACCCATTGCTGTACCTACTCATCACCACCACCATCATCTTCACCACCAGCATCATTATCCTGTTGCAATGTTATATGTCACTTAAATTGTCCATTCTGTTCTGTCCTATGCTATCTTTTCAATATGGATAAATCCAGTCCAGCACCTTTGGTCTCTCTCAACAACATTCATCTTAGGGTTTCTCGTAGGGTGTGTCATCATTTCCTTAAACCATTTGTTTCCTATTTCAGCACCTGTTTAGTGATCCTCAGTTCCCTTCTCCTCGGTTCCCTTCTCGTCGGTTCCCTTCTCGTCGGTTCCCTTCTCGTCGGTTCCCTTCTCCTCGGTTCCCTTCTCCTCGGTTCCCTTCTCCTCGGTTCCCTTCTCCTCAGTTCCCTTCTCCTCGGTTCCCTTCTCCTCAGTTCCCTTCTCGTCGGTTCCCTTCTCGTCGGTTCCCTTCTCCTCAGTTCCCTTCTCCTCAGTTCCCTTCTCCTCGGTTCCCTTCTCCTCAGTTCCCTTCTCGTCGGTTCCCTTCTCCTCGGTTCCCTTCTCCTCAGTTCCCTTCTCCTCGGTTCCCTTCTCGTCAGTTCCCTTCTCCTCGGTTCCCTTCTCGTCGGTTCCCTTCTCCTCATGATGTGATCCAGCCATTGCTGTCTTGATTTTATTATAAAGTCCTGGGAAGTAAAGGTGGCTGGTGCGATGTTGACCACATCACCTATTGAGAGCAGATTGACCCATCAAGGGTAGATTGACCCATCAAGGGCAGATTGACCCATCGAGGGCAGATTGACCCATTAAGGGCAGATTGACCCATTAAGGGCAGATTGACCCATCGAGGGCAGACTGACCCATTGAGGGCAGATTGACCCATCGAGGGCAGATTGACCCATTAAGGGCAGATTGACCCATTAAGGGCAGATTGACCCATCGAGGGCAGATTGACCCATCGAGGGCAGACTGACCCATTGAGGGCAGATTGACCCATCGAGGGCAGATTGACCCATTAAGGGCAGATTGACCCATCGAGGGCAGATTGACCCATCGAGGGCAGATTGACCCATCGAGGGCAGATTGACCCATCGAGGGCAGATTAGTCTATACAAATTCAAGTCTAGCATCACATGCCAAGGGGACCACTGTCTTGGAAAAAATGGCCCTTTACCTGACACCTGTATTATTGTTGAGGAGGTGGGCGACTGAGAGATATGGCTTCCGTCTCTGGGTGAACAGGTATCTGGCTTCCGTCTCTGGGTGAACAGGTATCTGGCTTCCGTCTCTGGGTGAACAGGTATCTGGCTTCCGTCTCTGGGTGAACAGGTATCTGGCTTCCGTCTCTGGGTGAACACAGTATCTGGCTTCCGTCTCTGGGTGAACAGGTATCTGGCTTCCGTCTCTGGGTGAACAGGTATCTGGCTTCCGTCTCTGGGTGAACAGGTATCTGGCTTCCGTCTCTGGGTGAACAGGTATCTGGCTTCCGTCTCTGGGTGAACAGGTATCTGGCTTCCGTCTCTGGGTGAACAGGTATCTGGCTTCCGTCTCTGGGTGAACAGGTATCTGGCTTCCGTCTCTGGGTGAACAGGTATCTGGCTTCCGTCTCTGGGTGAACAGGTATCTGGCTTCCGTCTCTGGGTGAACAGGTATCTGGGTTCCGTCTCTGGGTGAACAGGTATCTGGCTCGTATCCTGGGGGATAAGCATTTTTAGAAAATTATATCTGGCCCTGTCACGTGCCAAAGTGGCCACTAACCTTAGAACATGTACAGTAGATAATGCCAGCTGTTTGTGGCAACTTGAGACTGAGGTACCTGTATTGATGTCTTCTGGTTAGATTCATGGAGGCAACTTTTTAAAACTGCTGAGTATAGAAAATTGATCAAAGAAAACTTAGTTTTCCAACTGAGGGGCAGTTAAAAGAAAGAACTTGGGTTGTTATAATCCAGATCATGAGGTAGTGGATTAGATATCTAACCTGCTCAGATAAGGGTGAGAAAAATTAGTTTATATGTGTGTTTGTATACATTATCAGTAAATCAATACACTTTTGGAAATCGTTTAAAACCAGCCTATGCCAGTACTAAATTTGAAAAATTATAAAACCAACCACAATAGAATATTTTATAGTATTCTGTTAGACGCCAACTAAATGTCTCATCTCTAGAAACACTGTAATGCTTAACTTGTGTGCATGTATAAAACACTGAAGTGGATGTATAAAACACCAGAATGCATGTATAACTCTCTGGTGTGCATGTATAAATCACTGAAGTGCATGTATAAATCACTGGAATGCAGACATAAATTACGAAAATTAGTATATAAATCACAGGTTAGGTTAGTTTCGTATCCTTTACAGGACGTTGCAGAACCGATCCTAACAGCCCCTGGCTGTTGTGTGGTTTTTCTAGGCAAATTTACGTCCAGTAGTTTGCCATTGCTTTCTGGACGGTCGGCTTTCTTGATACCACTGTCGAAACCAACGCAAGGCGCATGGCCCGCAGCTGGGATCAAACCCGGCATCCCGGCATTACGAAGCGTTCGCAACTACTTAGCCACAGAACCGACAAATCACTGAATTGCACTGGTATGCATGTATAAAACACAGAAATGCATGCGTAAATCTCTGGTATGCATGTATAAATCACTGGAGTGCATGTGTAAATCACTGGTGTGCTTGAATAAATCTCTGATGAGAAATGTAATTAATTGTTTTAGTGGTCAACTTGTAAAACATGTCATTGTTTTAGTGGTCAACTTGTGAAACATGTCATTGTTTTAGTGATCAGCTTGTGAAACATGTCATTGTTTTAGTGGTCAGCCTGGTATGAGAGTTAGTCAACTTAGTGAGATGTGTAATTGTGTTATTTTTTCAACTTGGTGAGAAAAGTAATTGTGTTATTTTTTTCAACTTGATGCAAGCTGGTCAACTTGATGAGAGAAGTAATTATTTTGTTGGTCACTTTGGTGAGAGCTGGTCAACTTGATGAGAGAAGTAATTATTTTGTTGGTCACTTTGATGAGAGCTGGTCAACTTGATGAGAGAAGTTATTGTTTTACTGGTCACCTTGGTGAAAGCTGGTCAACTTGATAAGAGAAGTAATTGTTTCAATGGTCACTTTGGTGAGAGCTGGTCAACTTGATGAAAGAAGTAATTGTTTTTTTGGTCACTTTGGTGAGAGCTGGTCAACTTGATGAGAGAAGTAATTGTTTTATTGGTCACCTTGGTGAAAGCTGGTCAACTTGATGAGAGAAGTAATTGTTTTAATGGTCACTTTGGTGAGAGCTGGTCAACTTGATGAGAGAAGTAATTGTTTTGTTGGTCACTTTGGTGAGAGCTGGTCAACTTGATGAGAGAAGTAATTATTTTGTTGGTCATTTTGGTGAGAGCTGGTCAACTTAAAGAGAGAAGTAATTGTTTTATGAGTCACCTTGGTGAGAGCTGGTCAACCTGGTGCAAGATGTAATTATTTTATAGTAATGGTCGGCTTGGTGAGAGAAGTAATTGTTTTAGTGATCAACTTTGTGAAGGATGCAGTTGTTTTATTGTAGTGGTCAACTTTGTGAAGGATGCAGTTGTTTTATTGTAGTGGTCAACTATGTGAAGGATGCAGTTGTTTTATTGTAGTGGTCAACTTTGTGAAGGATGCAGTTGTTTTATTGTAGTGGTCAACTATGTGAGAGATGTTACCCTGTTTACCGATTTATATATTTTACATACATTTTCAAATTCTTGTATGCCTTTTGTTAGCCTTTTAAAGTGATCAAAGAACAGGTGACTATTTGCAAATGTCCTCAGACTTATTTCTGTTTCTTCCATTTGACATTGTGAACTTTGTGTGTGTTGTGTGTGCTGGTAATGGCTGTGTAAGGTCACGACATAGCAGATTGTAACAGATGCATGTGCATTATGTCATCATGAGAGTGGCTTGGAGTTTTAATAAGTTTCCATTCTAACGTTTTGATGGAATACCAATGTTTTGAGTATTGGATGGCTAAGCCTCTCATTCAGATGACTTTAGTTTGAATCCTGAGCAGATAGAAATATTGCTTCTCGTTTAGACAACCTAGGTTTAAATCCTGAGCAGATAGAAATGTAGCTTCTCATTCAGACAACCTGGGTTTGAATCCTCTAAGGAGGGAGAGAAATATACAGTTCATGCCACCAACACTAGCGATGCAGCCGAAATCCTCAGGTTGAAGATCCCAGTGCCTGTACCACCCTATAAATTGGTCAACATCTGTAGTCAAGAGAGGAGAATGTTAGGTGCCTAGTAAATACATCTGCCAACTATCATGAAGTATTTTTTCAGCGGTGAAATGTAATAAAGCTTGTCTGTCATTTGTCATTGACATTTTCTCATAGGTAATTCTCTGGAGGAGAACAAAAGAATGAAGGAAAGACAAAGATAATGAGAATAAATCAGGCAAATAGTAATGTGGTTTTTCTTAATGGCACCCCACTCCAAGACGTGGAGTCGTACACCTATTTGGGCAGTAATGTAGATAAAGATGGAGGAACTGATAGAGATATTAAAATAAGAATACAAAATGCAAGAGGAGCTTTTATAGCACGAGGGAATTTGTGGAGGTCAAAAGAAATTAAAAGAAATACTTAACTTACAATTTTAATTGTAATGTCAGATCAGTACTTCTGTATGGAGCGGAAACACGGAGAACAACTAAGGCAATTACTAATAAACTTAAGACACTCATTAACTGGTGCCTGCACAGAATAGAGGGAATTAAATGGTATGATAGAATAACTAATGTAGAACTTTGGGAGAGAACTAAACATGCTCCAGATGGCCAAGAGGTGGGGAGAAGACGCTGGCGTTGGATAGGAACAACGTTGAGAAAACTGGAGAACAATATAACTTAGAATGTCTTTGTATTGGAACCCACAGGGGCATAGGAATAAAGGAAGGCCAAAAAAACACATGGAGAATGAAGTTGGAAAGATGGGAAGGACAATGGGAGAGCTGCCTGCAATAGCAAAGGATAAAATGACTTGGCGTGAGTTGGTTGAGGGCCTATGCTCCATAAGGGGCTAAAAAGGCAGAAGAAGAAAGAATCTTCCGGAGGACTTTTTAGTGCAGACAGAGAAGAGGAACACTCAGAAAATCTGGACTGATAACATTAAAGACTCTTCTCAGCACTCACCAGCTGTAAACTGTAGAAGAAGAACTGG
Source organism: Candidula unifasciata (assembly GCA_905116865.2). Classification (NCBI taxonomy): domain Eukaryota; kingdom Metazoa; phylum Mollusca; class Gastropoda; order Stylommatophora; family Geomitridae; genus Candidula; species Candidula unifasciata. The sequence goes on from CAJHNH020002001.1 coordinate 228,182, forward strand.
TCAGCTTCCCCAAAAACACAATTGAGAGTGACAGAATCAATGTTCCAACTAGAAAGCCTCCATCAGTAGTCTAATAACAACAAATGGATAGTGGTACATCTGCATTCAGTCAGTCAGTAGCATGTCCTTTGCAGAACCTTGCTTCCATAACAACCCTTCAGAAAACTTCTCGACCACAAGCAAGATGCCCCGTGTCCGATACAGCCATCTGAAGTTCATTCGCCACATCCTGCACCCATCTTTTCTTTGGCCTTTTTGTCCCTCTCTTCCCAGGCAAATACCCTTCCATTATTGTTCTCTCGAAACTTTTGTGAAGTTTTAAGTGACCAAAATATTTCAGTTTTCTGTGTTTTATCATCTTTAATAGCCAACCTTCTTCAAAATTCAGTTTTTGAAGTATAGATGCATTTGTTCTTTTCTTTACCCATAATATTCTTAGAACCCCTCTGTAGCATTTGTATTCAAAGGCTTGTTTAGTAAGTGTCCAGGTCTCACAGGCGTATGTTGCAGTGGGAAAGATGCATGCTCTTAGAAATCTAATTTTTATAGTTCTGTCTGTCCCACTTCATAATTTATTCAGTTGTTTTAGTCTTTGAAGAGCTATTGATAGTCGTTGTTTTATTTCTTTCATTGTTTCACCATTGTTGGTAATCAATGACCCAAGATATTCAAAATTTATCACAACCTCCAATCTTTCTTCATTAACACATGTTTCTTTCTCAAAGGTAGTTTTATCTGTATGCATTATCTTTGTTTTTGCTATGTTAAGATCTAAGTTGTGATTTTCAATATTTCTTTAGGTTGAGCTTATTGAGTTGTCTGTACCAGTCTGTGATGTGGATAGCAATACTGTATCATCGGCATATCGGATCTCTGGTATTTCATGACCATCGATATTTAGGGCATCATATTGCTCTCTGGTTGTATCATCTCGGACATTTTTTATTTTATCTCGGTGTACAGGTTAAACAAATAGGGTGACCGCGCACAGCCCTGATGGACTCCTTGCTTGATGTTAAAGAAGTCTGATGTCTCGCCATCTTTTCTAACCGCTGCTTTAAACATCTGCATTAAAATGACATAAAAGTGATTTTGCTGTTTAACTCTTTTTGTTCCAAACAACACATCTTATGTGCTTAGCTTGTTTTTGTGCGTGTCAACGCAGTACAAGGTGTGTTATTATTTATTTCATTTTTGGTCTGGGCATGCTTAAGAAATCTGGCCAAATTTTTTTAACACGACACGGAATAGGCTGTATCTTGTGTATCAATGCAATACATGGTGAGGTATTATTTATTTTCTTATTTGGTCAGCATGCTAAAGAAATCTGGCCAAATATTTTGAATACGGCCCAGAATAGGCTGTATCTTTGAAAGTCCTGATGCCCTTTTCCACTGATTATTGCGCAGATTGGGTTTCTATTTTGAAACCATCTGGACTGAAAGAATTGAAAGAATTAAAAGGTGCATGGACAAAAAGCCCAAGTGCAAGGAGTAAAGATGCACAGAAACATCTGCTGCTGGTCGAACAACAGGAATTCATACAAATATATATATAGTTGAGATGACAAAAGGGAGATTACTCTTAAAAATAAAAGGGGATGGATGATGAAAAAAAAATTAATTACCAAATGAAACTGTTGAAAATTTAGGTTGTGTGTGGACAGGTGGAATCTAACTAAAAATTATGTAGTTTTCTATAGATTTGCTGAGGACACAGAGTTGTAGTTGACTGCTGCACTGAGGTATCCCTACAGCTGACATCTGACTTAGAGGTCAATTGATTCTAAAGGTGATGCATCTGACATTTTTGAAGATTTTCTGTAATCATGTTTACTGAAATGGAAATCATATAAATGGATATGCTGTTAAGAAACCTTGATCTATTATGTGCATTGAGAATACTTATCTTTGTGTTCTGATAACTGTTATGATGTTTTTTGGTGTATTAATAAAAGCTTGTCTTTATCGTGCGCAGTTTGAACTTTCAGATTTAAATATTTAAATTGGTGTCCTTTTTTTTTTGAATACCTTCACAATGTATAGAAATGACATTCTATTTTCAGTACATTCACAATAATCTTTGAACTTGTATTCTGTTTTGAATACATTCACAATAATATTTTAATTCTATTTTCAGTACATTCACTTTGCTTCATTAACTCAGTCACCATATTTAACTCGTCCTAGTCATCTCCTTGTGGAATGCAATTTTTCGTTATTTTGAAACCTCATCCTGGCTTTCGCCAGGGGCTGCAATATAGCCCGGCCATTAATATAGTCTAACGGCTGAACGCGGTTTCCGGAACCTCTCCGGGGTGATTCTCATCTGCATGGTGGCGCTTTGTGTCATCGGGTGTTTATCGCTTGTGTGATGTCCTAGTGGGGTGAAATGTACTACTACTATTCAACTCAACAATTGTATTGTTTGTTGCTGTCCGTGGCACAGCAGGGATGAATAATCGCCCTGATTGCTGACTGGTAGAAGTCCAGAGGACACTGCCCAGGAACAACATCAACATATTCATAACAGAGAAGCTGATAAACATTTCATGCAGCCAGACCAGACTGCATATGAGACTTTTTACAGTAGAACGTCTGGGAGGAAGGCAAGAGGAAGACCAAGAAAGAGATTGAAGAATGATGTAGCCGAAACCTGCTAAAAAGATGAACAAATCCATCACACAAGCCACTCGAGAAGCACAAGACAAATACAGAAAACCACGACACTGGGCTACAACCTGGTATCAATGAGATGACACAAGAAGAAGAAGATAAATGTTTAAATGTATTTGAACAAAGAAGACACAGATGATAGATTACATAATTTGTTGCCTGGTATATTTAGCTATGTCTCATCAGGTGCGTGTTACAGCAATAATTAAATAAAATGAAGTACAAACTCAACCACTCTCAAAAGAAGCTGCCTGTTTTACTGGGGGAATGCAGGTTGACTCTTTGAGTCCCAGATGGTTTAGCATCACAGGCCCAAGGGGTAGTCAAGAGAGACGTAAAATCGGCGCATTATGTGTTCATTGGGCGTCTAGGCAGTAATCTATGAACGTATGATGCGTTCCTTGGGACTCAAAGAGTTAACTATCATATTCGTTTATTTGCCTCATTGTGTTTAATTATTACTGTAGTAGGCACCTGACGAGTCACAGCAAAATATGCCAGACAATAAACTGTCCTGTGAGACAAGATGCCAGAGAAAACCTGCCGACTTAACCATCTGAGACAAAGTTAGAAATGATATCATCAGACAGACTGTAGGAATAACACCATGTAGCAAATTCATTGAGAAACAGAAGAACAGATGGTTTGGTCATTTAGTAAAAATGCAGCCAGAACAACTACCAACACAGGAATTTCACATGAAAATATCTGAAATGAAAGCAAAAGGCCGCCCTAGGAGAAGATGGATTGATGACATTAAAGAGCTTCTGCCTTAGTGGTTCTCAAACTTCCTAATGCCGCGACTCTTTAATACAGTTCCTCATGTTGTGGTGACCCTTTAATACAATTCCTCATGTTGTGGCCACCCTTTAATACAGTTTCTCATGTTGGGGTCACCCTTTAATACAATTCCTCATGTTGTGGCCACCCTTTAATACAGTTCCTCATGTTGTGGTGACCCTTTAATACAATTCCTCATGTTGTGGCGACCCTTTAATACAGTTCCTCATGTTGTGGTGACCCTTTAATACAGTTCCTCATGTTGTGGCGACCCTTTAATACAGTTCCTCATGTTGTGGCGACCCTTTAATACAGTACCTCATGTTGTGGTGACCCTTTAATACAATTCCTCATGTTGTGGCGACCCTTTAATACAGTTCCTCATGTTGCGGTGACCCGTTAATACAGTTCCTCATGTTGTGATGACCCTTTAATACAGTACCTCATGTTGTGGTGACCCTTTAATACAGTCCCTCATGTTGTGGCGACCCTTTAATACAGTTCCTCATGATGCGGTGACCCTTTAATACAGTTCCTCATGTTGCGGTGACCCCAAACCATACAATTATTTTCGTGGCTACTTCATAGCTTCAATTAATATTTGTTTTGCGATGGTCTTTGGCGACCCCTGTGAAAGGGTCGTTTCATCAACAACAACAAAAAAAAAAAAGGCCATGACCCATAGGCTGAGAACCACTGTTCTACATCGACACGGAATGACAGTAGCCAATGCTGCCCAACAAGCAGTGGATCGCAGTCTGTTCCTCCCCACAACGCTTAACGGCAGAAGTGGACATTGATGGTGATAATAATGATGATGATGATGATAAACTGTCCAGTGTATTGTTTTTGTCTTTTTTTGTTCAAGTTTACAACAGGGAAAGTATTGCTTTGTTTTAAATGTATCTCTGTGTGGACGGCAATGGTTGTAAGGAGTGGCGAATGCAATTTGTAATTCCAAAATACCTGGTTTGATTCAGCTGCAGGTGATTCGGCAACAGACCACTTTGCATTGATTTTGACAATGGTATGAAGCGCCCACCATTCAGGGGTAATGGCAAACTACTGGATGTAACAATTGCCTTGTAAAGCCACAGACACTGGGGTCGGTTTTGCAACAGCCTGTAAAGTATATGCAGCAAACTTTTTCTGCATGGATGGGAGCAGGACGGAAGCCTAGGTGACACCTTTAAGTTAGTTAGTTGCGTATCCTTTACAGGACGTTGCAGAACCAACCCTAACAGCCCCTGGCTGTTGTGTGGTTTCTCTTGGCAAATTTACGTCCAGTAGTTTGCCATTGCTTACTGGACGGTCGGCTTTCTTGATACCACTGTCAAAACCAACGCAAGGCGCATTGCCCACAACTGGGATCGAACTCAGCATCCCGGCATTTCGAAGCGAAGCGTTCGCATCGACTTAGCCACATAGCCGACAGGTGACACCTATTTGTTACAAAATCCACATATTTAGTATTCACAACATAACAGCTGAGTTCCCTGTGTGGGTTCCGGGGCCCCATGGGGGGGGGGGGGGGGTGAGAGAAATAGACACACTACACTTTCAACTAGTATGCGATAAACAGTTGACTAATTAGGGCTGGTTTTTTTAAAAGTCAGAATGCTTCTGACTGAGAGATAAATAACCAGCAATTTGCATACAAATAAGCCAGATCTGTCAAATGATGTTCACCCAAACATCAAGTTCTGGAATAGTCTGGCAGTGGACGAACCAGAACTTTCTGTCGCAGTTTACAGCTGGCAAACATGAAGAAGAAGATGACCACAGCTTACAAATATGCACCAAGAAATTTACTTGGAAGCAAAGGCAGTTAGTGTGATATTGACGATATCGCCCATCATGTGTCAGTTGGTCTCTAACACGATGTCGCTAGAAAGCTTTTGTATCCATGTTGATTGAGTTCTGCTTCTGCATTGATTTCTGGAAACTACTCTCCATCCCTGCTCTCTCCAGGCACATGGAAACTACTCTCCATCCCTGCTCTCTCCAGACAACCATGAAGTTTAACATGACTCAAACACCTCAGCTTTCAACTTCCTTTAGAGTTTCTAGGGATATTTAATGTGGTAGTCTCTCCTTGCTGTATTTTGTAGCTAAGACTGTTCAGATAGCTCCATATGCCTAGTTTGGGGAAGGAAACCTTGAGAATAAATTGTTTTCCTGAAATCACATTGCTAATGTTATTTTATTTGTTTCTTCTTCTCCTTCTTCTTGTTCTTGTTCTTGTTCTTCTTGTTCACTGGCTGTAAATTCTGGTGGAATGTTCTGGTTGTTTGTTCTCCTACTGACTTTAGTCTTTGCTCCAGAACGTGAGTATTGCATGCACATCCATTTTACAGATCTGGCTTATTTGTATGCAGACTTGTGGTTCCTTCCTCTCATGCAGATGTACACCTGCTTCGAAGGAGGTCCCCAGTCAGTTTACTCCTAGGACATGCTTGTTGGGTAGGCAGGGGGTCAATTCTTGTTTCCCCCCACTATGGGGCCCCGGAATCCACATGGGAAATTTTATTTGTTATACCTGATGAGATCTGCCAGTGGAAAATGTGCCTTTCAAAGTGTAAAGTGCTGTTATTTATTGGATCCCCATCTGGGTTCCAGGGCTTTCCCATGTGGTCTCTGGGGCTTTCCTTGTGGGTTCCATGACCTCCCCATAGGAGTTTCAGGGCCCCCCCCCCCCCCCCCATGTTGTGGGGCAAACAATAGGAACAGACCCACTGTCTCTCTAACAAAAGACTTAAGATAATAAACTGAAAATATTTCCTGTTCCTTGCTGACCTTGTTCATAAGTCTGTGGTTTTATCTGTTGATAAAGATTGGTGGAATCATTTTGTTGTATTTATTCTGTGCATGTCTTTTGCTTTCCCTCTTAGATACTCAGTGTAAAGTACCTAATACATGATGATGATAGATGGTTTATCTCTTGTATGAGATACTCTCTAAGAAGGACTACTACATGATGAATGGTAGATGAATGGTAAATCTTGAGCAGGGTACTCTGTATGAAAGACCTACTAGATGATGATGATGAATGGTTAATCTTGGGCAAGATACTCTGAATGAAGGACTTTAAACATGGGGATGAGTGGTTATTTTTGCATGAGATAGTATAAAGGACCTAAAACATGGTGATGAGTGGTTATTTTTGCATGAGATAGTATGAAGGACCTAAAACATGGTGATGAGTGGTTATTTTTGCATGAGATAGTATGAAGGACCTAAAACATGGTGATGAGTGGTTATTTTTTGCATGAGATAGTATGAAGGACCTAAAACATGGTGATAAGTGGTTATTTTTGCATGAGATAGTATGAAGGACCTAAAACATGGTGATGAGTGGTTATTTTTTGCATGAGATAGTATGAAGGACCTAAAACATGGTGATGAGTGGTTATTTTTGCATGAGATAGTATGAAGGGCCTAAAACATGGTGATAAGTGGTTATTTTTTGCATGAGATAGTATGAAGGACCTAAAACATGGTGATGAGTGGTTATTTTTGCATGAGATAGTATGAAGGACCTAAAACATGGTGATGAGTGGTTATTTTTGCATGAGATAGTATGAAGGACCTAAAACATGGTGATGAGTGGTTATTTTTTGCATGAGATAGTATGAAGGACCTAAAACATGGTGATGAGTGGTTATTTTTGCATGAGATAGTATGAAGGACCTAAAACATGGTGATGAGTGGTTATTTTTGCATGAGATAGTATGAAGGACCTAAAACATGGTGATGAGTGGTTATTTTTTGCATGAGATAGTACGAAGGACCTAAAACATGGTGATGAGTGGTTATTTTTGCATGAGATAGTATAAAGGGCCTAAAACATGGTGATAAGTGGTTATTTTTTGCATGAGATAGTATGAAGGACCTAAAACATGGTGATGAGTGGTTATTTTTGCATGAGATAGTATAAAGGGCCTAAAACATGGTGATAAGTGGTTATTTTTTGCATGAGATAGTATGAAGGACCTAAAACATGGTGATGAGTGGCTATTTTTGCATGAGATAGTATAAAGGACCTAAAACATGGTGATGAGTGGTTATTTTTGCATGAGATAGTATGAAGGACCTAAAACATGGTGATGAGTGGTTATTTTTTTGCATGAGATAGTATGAAGGACCTAAAACATGGTGATAAGTGGTTATTTTTTGCATGAGATAGTATGAAGGACCTAAAACATGGTGATGAGTGGTTATTTTTGCATGAGATAGTATGAAGGACCTAAAACATGGTGATGAGTGGTTATTTTTGCATGAGATAGTATGAAGGACCTAAAACATGGGGATGAGTGGTTATTTTTGCATGAGATAGTATGAAGGACCTAAAACATGGTGATGAGTGGTTATTTTTTGCATGAGATAGTATGAAGGACCTAAACATGGTGATGAGTGGTTATTTTTTGCATGAGATAGTATGAAGGACCTAAAACATGGTGATAAGTGGTTATTTTTTGCATGAGATAGAATGAAGGACCTAAAACATGGCGATGAGTCGTTATTTTTGCATGAGATTGAATGAAGGACCTAATACATAATTGATTTGTCAGTCCCAGTGTGTTAATTGCTTTACCCTGGGTTTCCTGAAAGCCCAGCTCAGTGGACAAACTCTCGAAGAGGATTCAAACACATGACACCATCACAGTTGCATGACTTGGGAGTAAAGCATGATGAAGCATATCTATGCCACCTTCTAGGCCAAGTGGCTGTTGCATCAAAGGACTAAGCATGTGTGACAATGCCTAGTGTGTAGGGATGTCAACTGTGATAACACGACATATAAATGGGTGGAAAAAAATTAATTTAAGTGCCGACTTTATGGTAGCGGATTTACAGAAATGCTTGATATATCTATCAGAAGGAAAACAACTGACTTGGAAAAAATATAATTAATATCACACTGAGAAAGAGAACACAAATCATCTAAAACAGTAGTTCCTTTTTTTAGATAAGAGCAGCGAACCCCCTCCTATTTTTGAAAGTCGGTTATGGACAGCATAATTTTTAAACTCCACCAGAAGATTTTTGAGGAGGTTCCTGTGGGAAGAAATTATTATAAACACACATAGCAGGTTTTGCTTTTAAAGAGATTAAATACACAATGGAAAAGACCAGAGGCCAGATCAGATTTCCCTAGTATTCTGTGACTAATTGTAAGAAGTAACTTACAAATTTTATAACAGATTGATGTAGTTGTAGTCTAGGTTTCAATTTAACTGCAATCAGGTAACCTAATACTTACTCCATATCTGTACCAGGGAAATTAAAGTGAAATGTCCCTCACTGTCCCACATGAAATGTCCCTCACTGTCCCACATGAAATGTCCCTCACTGTCCCACATGAAATGTCCCTCACTGTCCCACATGAAATGTCCCTCACTGTCCCACATGAAATGTCCCTCACTGTCCCACATGAAATGTCCCTCACTGTCCCACATGAAATGTCCCTCACTGTCCCACATGAAATGTCCCTCGCTGTCCCACATGAAATGTCCCTCGCTGTCCCACATGAAATGTCCCTCGCTGTCCCACATGAAATGTCCCTCGCTGTCCCACATGAAATGTCCCTCGCTGTCCCACATGAAATGTCCCTCGCTGTCCCACATGAAATATCCCTCGCTGTCCCACATGAAATGTCCCTCGCTGTCCCACATGAAATGTCCCTCGCTGTCCCACATGAAATGTCCCTCGCTGTCCCACATGAAATGTCCCCCACTGTCCCACATGAAATGTCCCTCACTGTCCCACATGAAATGTCCCTCACTGTCCCACATGAAATGTCCCTCACTGTCCCACATGAAATGTCCCTCACTGTCCCACATGAAATGTCCCTCACTGTCCCACATGAAAAACTGGTGAACAATTAATTAGTCCCGGAACAATCCAGAAATATGCGCATGCAGTAATTGCATAAGGCAGTTGCTGGAGATGCCAAAGCCATCATTCACCACCAGAAATGCAGTTTGTCATTGATGAAAGTAGTTGGGCACTATAAGCTGGCTATACACACATAAAATTATTAAGTAAAAGTAAAGGGCCCTTCTCCATGCCATAGGCATATTGGGCGTATAGGGCTAGACCTATATTTTTTTAGACCAATCGGTACTTGGTGGGTGATTTGGTTGGTAAGCATCAAGCCGGCCACCTTTACTTCCCAGGACTGCACCTGGTACCCACCCAAGGCTGGGTCGACCTCGTAGCCAAAATCATTTTTGAAAACAGTCTGGCTCCGTCAGCACCCAATCTGCAGGCGACTCCTACGTAAAATGATTACATAAAGTATTTTACCAGCCCACACATAAACTGGCTACCGCGCCATATTGAATACCACGACTCAGTTGCTGCACAAATAAAAGGCATTCTGCATGAAAAGCACAGCTCACAGTGCCCAGTAGCCCAGGCAGCGAAACCGTAAACTTCCGTCCATATGTGGAAACTGCATTAGCAAAGCGCTGTCAGAATGAAAAATAACTTCAAAGCTAAACATAATGCTACACCTTTGTCCACCGTATTGGACTGGAAGTCTGCAACAGATAGAATTCATAGGCAAAAGCAAATGAGTCTTTAAGCATTTCCTGGTTCTAAAAGAATTTAATAGTCATTAAAAAAAAAAGTAAATCTATATTGAAATTACTCCAGGGCTCCATGGGGGGTGGGGGGGGGGGGGGGGAGAAGAGTAGGCCCACTTCCTCCCTAACAAGCATGTCATAAAAAGGTGATTAATTAGGGATGTTTCCTTTGAAGTCCGAGTTCATTTGCCGGAGAGGCAAGGAACCAACAATCTGCACACAAATAAGCTAGATCTACAGAATGGAAGTATATGTAAAACTCAAGTTTTGTAACAAGACTAGACTAAAATCCAGAAGTGAATGAACAACCGTAACTTTCCATTGGCATTTTCAAGTGGTGAATGCGAAGAAGAAAAAATTACATATAGAGAATTTAGGGTTGTGTTCCCCACCTCCCCCCCCCCCCCCCCCCCCCCCCCCCCCCCCCCCCCCCCCCCCAGTTATATCACAGATCCTTCAATTTTTTCTGCGGACTCCGGGAAGTCTACCGTCAACCAATTGGGAAACATCTTTAAAAAATTGAGTCTGCTTGGATTGCAGGCCGTCACATACTAGAGAAGTTGTATACAGGAATCCAGATAACACAGTCAGAACTATTACTGTTTTCTTGAAGGATCCAGTTACATGATTCTGGAATCATTGAGATCTTGTGTGAAATGGTTATAAAAATAAAGGTTTGTTGATAAAGTGACCTTTAAAACAGGTTTCTTGTCAAGTGGAATGTCAAGCGTGTTTGTTGAATAAATGGTTTTTAAAACAGAGATTTGTTACTGAAGTGGCTTGTAAAGTATAGGGGCTTGTTAATAATGTGTCTTATAAAGCATCTGAGGCTGGTAATGTTGTGGTTTGTGAAACAAAAACAGTTTGTTGATAAAGTTGTTTGTCAAACATTGAGTTTGTTGATTAATTGATTTGTGTTGATTAAGTGACTTATACAACATTCATCTTTGTTAATAAAGTGGCATGTAAAACACAAGTTTGTTGATAGAGTGGCTGGTAAAACACTAATGTTTGTTGATAAAGTGGCATGTAAAACACAAGTTTGTTGATAAAGTGGCATGTAAAACACAAGTTTGTTGATAGAGTGGCTGGTAAAACACTAATGTTTGTTGATAAAGTGGCATGTAAAACACAAGTTTGTTGATAGAGTGGCTGGTAAAACACTAATGTTTGTTGATAAAGTGGCATGTAAAACACAAGTTTGTTGATAGAGTGGCTGGTAAAACACTAATGTTTGTTGATAAAATGGACCTGTACAGCATTCACGTTTGCTGATAAAATGGCTTGTAAAACACAAGTTTGTTGATAAAATGGCTTGTAAAACACTAATTTTTGATGATAAAGTGGCTTGTAGGTGTAAACAGTGTGTACAATATTGAAGATTATAAAGCAGCAGTAAGGGATATTGAGAAAGTGGCTTGTAAAACATTCCTGTTTAATTAGAAAGTGGCTTGTAAAACATTCGTGTTCAATTAGAAAGTGGCTTGTAAAACATTCGTGTTCAATTAGAAAGTGGCTTGTAAAATATTTGTGTACAATTAGAAAGTGACTTGTAAAACATTCGTGTTCAATTAGAAAGTGGCTTGTAAAACATTCGTGTACAATTAGAAAGTGGCTTGTAAAACATTCGTGTACAATTAGAAAGTGACTTGTAAAACATTCGTGTTCAATTAGAAAGTGGCTTGTAAAACATTCGTGTTCAATTAGAAAGTGGCTTGTAAAACATTCGTGTACAATTAGAAAGTGACTTGTAAAACATTCGTGTTCAATTAGAAAGTGGCTTGATATTTTGACTGAAAAATTACGAAGATTTATGATGTATTGATAAAAGGGTTAACTGTTTAGTCATTTAGGCTGTTTCCCAGTTTAGGGCTTGGGATTCCATTTGTATGTGAAAAAATTATGTGGTAAAAGCATGTGGTAAATAAGCAACTAATTCAGGACTTGATGAAATTGTTGTGTTGCACTGTAAACCACAACACAACGTGCTAAAATTCTTTTCAAGGGAGAAGAAGAAGGAGAAGAATTTGAGCTGTTAAAAATCCTAGAATGAGTACTTTATTATTATCCTTCACCTTTTTGCTCTAAATGTGCGCTTTCATCACTTAGTTGCTGTCTTCAACCTTAGGGTGAAGAACTTTTGCTTAATTTACTTGCAGTTGATCCTGTTAGCTGCGTACATGCTTGTATATGCATTGATTGTTTTTTTGTGTTTGTTTGTTTTCGAGAATGTTTATAGTAAAATTGTATTCTTTACCAATAGTTCTTGATGATATATGTGTTTGTTAGTCCTAGTAGTTTAAAAGAAAACAAAAACAAAAAGGTGTGTGTGGGTGCATGTGTGTATGCGTGTGTGTGCATGTGTTTGTGTGTGTGTGTGTGTAAAATAAATACAGTTGAAAAAATCTGAAACTAAATACCCGAGGAAATAAGCGAACTTCTGGTGTCGAGGGTGTGATAAATGTTACAAGTTCAAGAAGGGCAAAGAAATCAGAAATGACCGGACAGTGGCTAGTATCAACGGTTATAAGACAAGATGATAGCAAAATATTGGGCACTGTCAAGAGCCAATGTAACTATGGGACTACTGTAAGTGATGATAGTGAATGACCAATGCCTTCTCCAGATAGAAGGCCATGTGACAGATTTGGTCAACTGGAGTGCGCAGTTTCGGTCGCTCGGGTTGGCAGTGATTAGTCGAACTGCTGGTTTTTATGTGTGTAGTTACCTTGCTTTTTATATTTACATTTTCGGAATACCCTGCTATGAAGTGTTAAGTGTTATTAACTGTGCCTGCCAAATGTTCTGTACTTACAGACACAATCTTGCCTCAGTGGATGATGTCAGTAGTACACCAGTTACACAGTCTTGTCTCAGTGGATGATGTCAGTAGTACACCAGTTACACAGTTTTGTCTCAGTGGATAATGTCAGTAGTACACCAGTTACAAAGTCTTGTCTCAGTGGATAATGTCAGTAATACACCAGTTACACAGTTTTGTCTCAGTGGATAATGTCAGTAGTACACCAGATACATAATCTAGTCTCAGTGGATGATGTCATTAGTATACCAGACAGTCTTGCCTCAGTAGAAGATGTCATTAGTATACCAGACAGTCTTGCCTCAGTAGAAGATGTCATTAGTATACCAGACAGTCTTGCCTCAGTAGAAGATGTCAGTAGTATACCAGACAGTCTTGCCTCAGTAGAAGATGTCATTAGTATACCAGACAGTCTTGCCTCAGTAGAAGATGTCATTAGTATACCAGACAGTCTTGCCTCAGTAGAAGATGTCAGTAGTATACCAGACAGTCTTGCCTCAGTAGAAGATGTCAGTAGTATACTAGACAGTCTTGCCTCAGTAGAAGATGTCATTAGTATACTAGACAGTCTTGCCTCAGTAGAAGATGTCATTAGTATACCAGACAGTCTTGCCTCAGTAGAAGATGTCAGTAGTATACTAGACAGTCTTGCCTCAGTAGAAGATGTCATTAGTATACCAGACAGTCTTGCCTCAGTAGAAGATGTCATTAGTATACTAGACAGTCTTGCCTCAGTAGAAGATGTCATTAGTATACTAGACAGTCTTGCCTCAGTAGAAGATGTCATTAGTATACCAGACAGTCTTGCCTCAGTAGAAGATGTCAGTAGTATACCAGACAGTCTTGCCTCAGTAGAAGATGTCAGTAGTATACTAGACAGTCTTGCCTCAGTAGAAGATGTCAGTAGTATACTAGACAGTCTTGCCTCAGTAGAAGATGTCAGTAGTAGATCGGACAGTTTTGCCTCAGTAGAAGATGTCAGTAGTACATCGGACAGTCTTGCCTCAGTGGATCTTGTCAGTAGTATACCGGATACATAATCTTGCCTAAGTAGAAGATATCAGTAGTATACCAGACAGTTTTGCCTCAGTGGAGGATATCATTAGTACACCGGACAGTCTTGCCTCATATAAGCCCAAATGACTGTGAATTATTCGTTTTGGAAGGTTCAGAGGAGTCACTCGTGAATGTTTGCTGGATTAGTTTCTAGTCAGGCTAAACAAAACAATTCAGTGTGCTGCATGCAAGGCTTTACCGCAAATGGACAGGCCATTAGCATATGATGTTGACTCAGGTGCAATGTCCACAGTCTACATACAGCTGCTTGACCGTGGAAGTTTGAAATACCCTTCAAAGTTTATAATTTTACTGACTTTTGTAGCATTTGCAGCTATGCAGAAGCTTATATCAATCAGCTCAGTGAAGAAAGCTAACTGCATTCACTCTCTAATTTTCAGTGGATTACCTGGCTACATTATGGGACATTCTGCAGCTAAAATTTAAGAAGTTTCTGTTGTACTTTCTGTTTCTGTGTTGTTCTGTTGTGAGCTGAAATGGGACTTCCTATTGTTCCCTTTTGGTTTGTATATGTGTATATGCCTATATGCATATTCTATTCTCAAGCTTATTCCTAGCATTGTTTTGGGGAGTACTCAGGGGACAGCAGGGAAAACACACACAAAAACAGGATTTCAGAGGGAAAAACGGAATGTATCGGGGGAGGGGGGTGGGGGGGGGGGTGGTGGGTATGTCACGTCCAGCTGATGACGTCAGCCCCATGACTCTATCCAGAGAAGGCTCGGAATGATGGATGAACATTTAAATGACTACTTGACGAATTCGCTCTTTAACAGCCCAGAGAAGTTTCTGACTAGCACATTGTGACGTGAGAGTAAACTCTCCAGGATTCACAGAAATTTGTCTGGCCGAAGGTGAATGGTGGATGACCAGACAAAAGGTACAGGGAAAATGTTTTTGGGAAGTGGGCCGAGACTTGGGCAAGATGGGTTGTGTCTTGGTGGCTAGGCGTTTCCGTAATTGAAATAGGTTTTGCTACTACTATTACTACTTTTGCTACTACTAATACTGTTACTAATAACACCTTTGTTACTTTTGTGCTACTTTTTGGCACTTTTCCGTCTTTCCAGACAATAATGTTGTATGGTGCTATGGGAATCACAGGCAATGGTGAGTGTGACTAGCAAACCCACCAGCTTTAAGAAAGAAGTCTTCCACAGTGAGAGCAGGGGATTTCATGCCGCATGTTGCCATCACGTGTATTGAATGTACTTCTTCTCAAATGTTTAATTCTAAACCTTTTTGGCAATAACTGTCTCCTTCATTTTCCTCTTGATCAAAATTATGGTTTTGTGCCGTTACACGTCACGTAGGGCTTGCACTTTATTCTTATATTCTGTTTTAACCTGTGCAAGTGTTTCAAAATCCTAGATGGAATCAGTTCAGCACCTTTGACCTCCCCCTCAACATTTGTCTTGGGGTTCAGCACCTTTGACCTCTCCCTCAACATTTGTCTTGGGGTTTTCTTTCAAAGTGCTTTTTTCCTCAGTCCATTTGTTTTCCATTGCAGCACCTGTTTGGTGATTGATTGTCCGCTTCTCCTCAAGGTGTGCCTGTCATAAACCTGCTTATTGCCTTAATGGCAATTGCTCATTGACAGTTTTATGACAATGATATCTATTCTAAACACAACCCGACTCGGCACCTTTAGAACACACACATCGGCCTTTAATGTAGTTACAGAAAAAGTTGGCAGTTAGCTCCAGAGGTGGTTTGAATTACAACCCTATCCCAACCAGCGGAGTGCTTTAAAATTGCAACTCACACACTGGGCTTCGAGTTGTTCCAAGCATTAACCCCGGTCCGCACCAACAGCCTCCGATCCAAGCTCTTTCCCACGCCTCTCCACGCTATACCATGACCGGTGCACAACAGCACGGCTCTATTGGGTGTGATCAAACAGACCACGCCCCTGCACAGAGTCACCTGAATACCATGGCCATGACATCATCATATTCTTTAAGACGCCCAATCTTATAAATGTGCCACCCTAAAATTAAGCAACAGATAACATCCACAAATTAAATATTCCAGTGTTCCACTGTGTTTTCAGGCAATTCTAACCTCCTCTCCATAACACAAAATCTGGGCAGTACTGCAGAAACCATTTGTGATACCTGCTGCACAATCCTCCTTTGTTTACTCCAAAGGCAAGATAACACCAATTAGTCCTAAACAAAGCACGCTGCAGTCCTCTATCTGTTCACCTCTCAGAGCTCACCTCCTAGTCCAACTGAACGAAGGGCTTGATCTGCCCGCCATAACATCAATTTTTTTCAGGTTGCATTTCCTCATCTAGTATCTCCCACAATGCGTTCCTCTGCTCAAAGTTGCTGGCACAAACTGGACATTGGGTTTGGTATGTGCCACCCACTGAGAACAGGTAGTACCAACAACAGATACACAAATTGAAAAAAAAAACATCAATCAAGAAATGAGACTGTCAGAGGAACAAGTATTTTAATTCACAATATAAAACCAAAACTTGAATGCAACATTTGTACATGACTTGATGAACTGTGGTTTTGTCAGATTATAATTTACATGTGATCTTTGCCAATATCAATGATCTTGTCAATGAAGCATTCATACACACAGTCTGAATCTATATACATCATTGCTGCTACAAAAGACAAGGTTGCTGTAACATGGAAGGATTCAGGGTGTTGGAAGAAGTCTATTCTCTTCCACTAGTGCTTACTGAACCACACGCCAGACTTCTAACAAAACATCATTTGCCATCTGTGATGAAACTACTGTATTTCCCCGAAAAATAAGACCTGTACCAAAATTAAACCCTAGCACAAATTTCAGGAGGCTTTCAATATAAGCCCTCACCTAAAATAAGCCCCAGCTAAGATCGTCAGCTAGACAGAAAGAGGGACTGGGGCCACGGGTTGTACAGGAAATGCAGTGGCAAGAAATTCAGGCCAGAATCTGGGATTTGGAGAGTTATGACGATGTTCCAGAAGATGTCATGATTGTATCTGAATAAATGAAGAATTCTGTATACCAAATAAAAAAAATATCGATATTAGTATTTGGAAAAAAAAAAAGGCATCCTACAAAAATAGGCCCAAGCAAATATTTTTTTTTTTCAAGCACAAATTTTCATAAGGCCCAGTGTTCTTTTCGGGGAAACACAGTAGTTGTGTAGAAAACAGACGGCAGTCGATCTAGTTTATACAAAAAAAAATTCATTGATCTACGATTAGGAAGTTCAATGACAGGAGAAAACATGATTCACGTGACTACCCAGTGTATGACAGGAGAAAACATGATTCACGTGACTACCCAGTGTATGACAGGAGAAAACATGATTCACGTGACTACCCAGTGTGTGACAGGAGAAAACATGATTCACGTGACTACCCAGTGTGTGACAGGAGAAAACATGATTCATGTGACTACCCAGTGTATGACAGGAGAAAACATGATTCACGTGACTACCCAGTGTGTGACAGGAGAAAACATGATTCACGTGACTACCCAGTGTGTGACAGGAGAAAACATGATTCACGTGACTACCCAGTGTGTGACAGGAGAAAACATGATTCACGTGACTACCCAGTGTGTGACAGGAGAAAACATGATTCACGTGACTACCCAGTGTATGACAGGAGAAAACATGATTCACGTGACTACCCAGTGTGTGACAGGAGAAAACATGATTCACGTGACTACCCAGTGTGGGCGCTTGTGTCCTGAACTCTGGGTGTTGCTGTAGTGCTCACTGATAAAGGCTTCGGTTGAAACCTCTGTTGGTTTCTGTGCCTGTTTGTCATGCTCACATGCCTCCCTCAACAAGCCAAGCTTCCTGGGCATAGTTCAGTGAATTTGTTATTTGTTACACATTATTGTTTCATGAAATATATGGTCAAACATGAGAGTTTCAACATACTCTGTTTTATGAGGAGGGTTCAACATCTATCATGCATGAATTTGTCAACATTGTCATTCTCAGATGTCTCTTATATACCATAATTTGCAATAAGTAGTAACAACATTTATAACCTACCATATTTTCCCAAGGATAGGACAATTCCCCTTTTAAGACATACTCTGATCTTGCAACCGGAAATTTGAAAAAAAAAAAAACAACAACAGCGATTACATACAGATCTACTACACTGTATCAGACCCCCCCCCCCCCCCCCTCCCCATTTTCAGACCCCATATTCCTGGAAAATAAGTACGACTTATACTTGGGGAAATACAGTATTTAAATCAACATTAATTACTAGCATCACAAAGACTGAGTATACACAGAGAACAGCAGAGAACAGAGATAGAAAAACTGAGTCACTGTGTTCAATGAGTGCCGACTGGTCTAGACATATACAAGTGTTGCAACATATGCCGGATGCCACTCTTTCATTAAAAAGCGGTCTGACCTATTTCTACTTTACTTACTAACTATTATGTCCAGTTATAAATCTATTGTAATCGACACTTCATCTGCATCTTCGCTTCTTAGAGATGCACTTTGACGAAAACACCTCTAATTAGTCAATTTTTACGACAGGCTTGTTAGTGGGACAGTGGTTTCAACCCCCCCCCCCCCCCACTAATGAGGCCCCAGAACCCACACAGGGAACATAATTACCTAAAACACAGATCTTACAATTATAATCACAAGATGTGACAGTCACCAGAGAAAAAAAAATCTGATACAGTCAATAAACACACAGATATGCTCGGCTAAAACAATCCAGTGTATTACTGTATAAAAAAATGTGGCACATTTACTGTAAACCCAATCACATGCAATGACATGAATTTCCCTTCACACGCAATGACATGAGAGTTTCCCTCAAACAACAACGTGAATTGACACTGACAACAGGTAACCTTTTACACAGCGACACAATATCCAGTACGAGAAGGGAGGTAAGATGGGGGCAGTTATGGCAGCTTCCCAATAGCTTCAGAACAGTGCTGCCCAACATGGTGTAACTGTAAGGGACTCACAGAACATGCTTTAGGAAACAGAATCTGCTGCCCCACAGGCTTGAGAAGACCCAGACCAGGAACATATAGATTTTCTTTCCAGGATATTCCAGTAAACAAGTTCATGAACAGGCTGGTTAAATCATTGCTGCCAATCCTCTTGACAGGGAGCTACTTTCCAATACCACAGATATGGTAAAGGCTCTCTGGGATCACGTGAGTGGTGCAAAAGAGCAGACAGTGTGTCCATACCTTGAAAGACTGATTCAGCAGAAGTGAGTGGTGCAACAGAGCAGACAGAGCGTCCATACCTTGAAAGACTGATTCAGCAGAAGTGAGTGGTGCAACAGAGCAGACAGAGCGTCCATACCTTGAAAGACTGATTCAGCAGAAGTGAGTGGTGCAACAGAGCAGACAGAGCGTCCATACCTTGAAAGACTGATTCAGCAGAAGTGAGTGGTGCAACAGAGCAGACAGTGTGTCCATACCTTGAAAGACTGATTCAGCAGAAGTGAGTGGTGCAACAGAGCAGACAGTGTGTCCATACCTTGAAAGACTGATTCAGCAGAAGTGAGTGGTGCAACAGAGCAGACAGTGTGTCCATACCTTGAAAGACTGATTCAGCAGAAGTGAGTGGTGCAACAGAGCAGACAGAGCGTCCATACCTTGAAAGACTGATTCAGCAGAAGGGAGTGGTGCAACAGAGCAGACAGTGTGTCCATACCTTGAAAGACTGATTCAGCAGAAGTGAGTGGTGCAACAGAGCAGACAGAGCGTCCATACCTTGAAAGACTGATTCAGCAGAAGTGAGTGGTGCAACAGAGCAGACAGTGTGTCCATACCTTGAAAGACTGATTCAGCAGAAGTGAGTGGTGCAACAGAGCAGACAGTGTGTCCATACCTTGAAAGACTGATTCAGCAGAAGGGAGTGGTGCAACAGAGCAGACAGTGTGTCCATACCTTGAAAGACTGATTCAGCAGAAGTGAGTGGTGCAACAGAGTAGACAGTGTGTCCATACCTTGAAAGACTGATTCAGCAGAAGGGAGTGGTGCAACAGAGCAGACAGTGTGTCCATACCTTGAAAGACTGATTCAGCAGAAGTGAGTGGTGCAACAGAGCAGACAGAGTGTCCATACCTTGAAAGACTGATTCAGCAGAAGTGAGTGGTGCAACAGAGCAGACAGAGTGTCCATACCTTGAAAGACTGATTCAGCAGAAGTGAGTGGTGCAACAGAGCAGACAGTGTGTCCATACCTTGAAAGACTGATTCAGCAGAAGGGAGTGGTGCAACAGAGCAGACAGTGTGTCCATACCTTGAAAGACTGATTCAGCAGAAGTGAGTGGTGCAACAGAGCAGACAGTGCATCCTTACCTTGAAAGACTGATTCAGCAGAAGTGAGTGGTGCAACAGAGCAGACAGAGTGTCCATACCTTAAAAGACTGATTCAGCAGAAGTGAGTGGTGCAACAGAGCAGACAGAGTGTCCATACCTTAAAAGACTGATTCAGCAGAAGTGAGTGGTGCAATAGAGCAGACAGAGTGTCCATACCTTGAAAGACTGATTCAGCAGAAGTGAGTGATGCAACAGAGCAGACAGTGTGTCCATACCTTGAAAGACTGATTCAGCAGAAGTGAGTGGTGCAACAGAGCAGACAGAGTGTCCATACCTTGAAAGACTGATTCAGCAGGGAGAAGTAGTAAATCAGGACAATATTCAAGATTCAGAGGAAAACACAGGCAGGCTTTTAATCAGGTTGCGATTGATACTATTGTATTAACACATAAATTCTTCACTGGCTGCTGAAGAATGAGACAGAACCCCTGAGGGAATGTCCCTAGTGCAGTGATATAAATTCTGGATTCGTTCATTCCCTGACACACAATGACACAGGGTTAATCTGCGCTACAGGAAGACTTCTAACATCAACATAAATGACAATCACATCAATTTTCTGCTCAGACACCACAATGCTTATCTGCTAATACTTTGTTGTTCATAGTGCAATGTCACTGGGATCTTCACGTCATACTAAATAATTTGTAATGGGTTCTTAGACTATAAATATACATAATGTGACAAATAAATTAGCTAAACAGTGGTAATGATTTGTCGGGGGAAAAAACACATACCAAAAGTAGCACAGAATTAACAAGTTACTGGTCTAGTATAGTATATTAAAATTAATTTGTCCAAAGGAACACACATTATACATAAAGCTATAATTTACACTGAAATGACACATGGAAACCTTATGTTGTGGTTATGTTGTTGCAGGGCAGACAAGGCACTTAGCCTTTCCTGCCAGCTGGTCTAGGAGGCAAGTTCCAACAGGTCAAGAGATAGGGACCTACTCTTCAGCTCTGCCAGCTGGTCTAGGAGGCAAGTTCCAACAGGTCAAGAGATAGGGACCTACTCTTCAGCTCTGCCAGCTGGTCTAGGAGGCAAGTTCCAACAGGTCAAGAGATAGGGACCTACTCTTCAGCTCTGCCAGCTGGTCTAGGAGGCAAGTTCCAACAGGTCAAGAGATAGGGACCTACTCTTCAGCTCTGCCAGCTGGTCTAGGAGGCAAGTTCCAACAGGTCAAGAGATAGGGACCTACTCTTCAGCTCTGCCAGCTGGTCTAGGAGGCAAGTTCCAACAGGTCAAGAGATAGGGACCTACTCTTCAGCTCTGCCAGCTTCTGCAGCATGCTTTATTCAAAAAGTACTGGTGTTACCTTTCTGTTGGAATAAACAAGGCTGGCTGAGAGAGGGATCAAGCTGCATGGGCAACATATGATCTGAACGATACTGCCCAGGCCTTGTTCTATGAAGAGGTCCTGTTCTTCATCTTGGCTACAAACTCCAGCAAAAAGTTTTGGTTGTTCATCCACTTCTGGACTTTAGTTTGGTTCCATAACCTGAGTTCTGCATGCACATCCATTTTACAGATCCAGTTTTCTTGTATGCAGACTGTTAGTTCCTCACCTCCAGGCAGATGCACTCCAATTTCAAAGGAAAAAATCGTAATTAGTTGACTCTTTTAACATGTTTGTTGGGGGGGGGGGGGGGGGGCAGTGGGTCTATTCTCTTCTCATCCTCACCCCACAATGGGGTCACAGAACCCACACAGTGATGGAGAGGTCCTGAAATCATGCTCTAATTAGGAAAGACTTTTCTTTACCCCAGGCAGGTCTTTTTAGTCACACTTGCTATCACCATCGGCTGTGATAATTAACTTCCCCTCAATATGGAACGAAATTTTTGTTGTTGATGTTGCTATTTTAAAACCCAACAGCTGCTGTAGTCGGAGACCCTAATTTAACCTAATGCTTAAACGGATTTCTGGGACGTGTACCCGGGTGATTCTCACATACTGCCAACAGAAAAAATACACAACTGGCCCGATTACATTAATTTACTTAAGTAGACCACATTTACTGACCCGGCTTCCTGTCTTGAAAAACCAGACACAGGCCAACAAATGAGGGTAGAACAAAAAACAAACAAAAATGTAGTCTGCTCATTCATCATCATCATACTATGCCATATATATGCCACATCTGGGAATGCTAACACTGGCCACAAATGCCTGCAGAAGTCAGACGTGTCGGCCGAAAGACAAAAATATAGCAGCCATGTTGTAAACAACCACAATACATTTACGTCTTCGGATGAACACCGAAGAAAAAGAAGAAGAAGCAGAAGAAGAAGAGGATATGCCACCTAAGACTTGTAGATGATCCCTCCATTCTGTTCTGTTCGGTGCAATCTTTTCTATATCAGGTATGGAGTTTAGCCCAGCATCTCCGACTTCTCTCATTCATATTCGTGATATGTTCTCTTAAGACAGCCTCACTTTTGCAATCCATTTGTTTCCCATTTCAGCATCTGTTTTGTTATTCTTCGTTTGCTTCACCTCAGAATGTGCACAATAAATCAACATCCTCAGTCTCATATAACTGTTGATACCAGCAGTTGCCTAGACATTTCTCTGATTTCTTCTTTTCTTGAATTCATCACTTCGATCATTGATCTCTGATTTCTTCTTTTCTTGAATTCATCACTTCGATCATTGATCTCTGATTTCTTCTTTTCTTGAAGAATGGTCCTGCCACCCCACACAAGGCCAGGCATTGGTATAACCTGCCACCCCCCGCGCGTTCACAATGCCTAAGCCACAGATGCTAACAATAAAGTAAGTAGCAGACAAATATGAAACAAATAGGTAGCAGTAATACAGCAGATCTAAAAGGTGATCAAAATCAGCTACACCTGCCCTTAACTGCTTCAAAAACAAAAGTTGACATTTACAAAGACTAAAAACTATACGCAGGATATCAATACTTTCAGCAAGCTGATTGACAGACTGATTCCCCCCTCCCAGGTGTCATCTGAAAGTCTGACATCCCTGCAATTAAAAAACCACACACAAAACCAGACCACAGAACATGGAGAAGGGAGCCGGAGAGTGAAGTTATAAAGATAGGGAGGGAATGGGGTGGGAGGTGGAGAATGAAGTTATAAAGATAGGAAAGATATGGGGTGGGAGCTGGAGAATGAAGTTATAAAGATAGGGAAGATATGGGGTGGGAGCTGGAGAATGAAGTTATAAAGATAGGGAAGATATGGGGTGGGAGCTGGAGAATGAAGTTATAAAGATAGGGAAGATATGGGGTGGGAGCTGGAGAGTGAAGTTATAAAGATAGGGAAGATATGGGGTGGGAGCTGGAGAGTGAAGTTATAAAGATAGGGAAGATATGGGGTGGGAGCTGGAGAATGAAGTTATAAAGATAGGGAAGATATGGGGTGGGAGCTGGAGAGTGAAGTTATAAAGATAGGGAAGATATGGGGTGGGAGCTGGAGAATGAAGTTATAAAGATAGGGAAGATATGGGGTGGGAGCTGGAGAGTGAAGTTATAAAGATAGGGAAGATATGGGGTGGGAGCTGGAGAATGAAGTTATAAAGATAGGGAAGATATGGGGTGGGAGCTGGAGAATGAAGTTATAAAGATAGGGAAGATATGGGGTGGGAGCTGGAGAGTGAAGTTATAAAGATAGGGAGGGTATAGGGTTGGGAGCTGGAGAGTGAAGTTATAAAGATAGGGAGGATATGGGGTGGGAGCTGGAGAATGAAGTTATAAAGATAGGGAGGATATGGGGTGGGAGCTGGAGAATGAAGTTATAAAGATAGGGAGGATATGGGGTGGGAGCTGGAGAATGAAGTTATAAAGATAGGGAAGATATGGGGTGGGAGCTGGAGAATGAAGTTATAAAGATAGGGAAGATATGGGGTGGGAGCTGGAGAATGAAGTTATAAAGATAGGGAAGATATGGGGTGGGAGCTGGAGAATGAAGTTATAAAAATAGGGAAGATGTGGGGTGAGTTGCATGCAATAGCAAAGAATAGGACAACTTGGCATGAGTTGGTTGAGGACCTATTGGGGGATAAAAAGGCAGAGGAAGAAAAAAAAGACTTCTGCAGGCATTTGTTGACCGGCATAAGCTTCCTGCACAGCAGCATCTGATTATATGCTTTTTGTGTTTACTAATTCTTTTAAAAAAAGTATTAATATCTTTGCCACATGGCAAAGAATTAAGAATATTTTATGCAAGAATATTCTGTGCAATGTTTTTTTTGTGTCAACTGAGACGAGAAAGAGAATTCTCAAGAGCTATATAAATCCTATCCTGATATCTGGAAGTGAAACATGGACAATTGGATGATCAGTTTACAATTCTTGGAAGTGGCAGAAGTGGTAAAACATTTTGTGCATCGAAATTTACTGTGGTTTTTATTCTTTGACAATAAATTATGATTAGATAAACAACTGTACAAATAAGAAACATCTTCTAGAAACAGTGCATCCTAAACAATCAGATGTACTTTGATTGCAAGATTAAAAGATAATCAAGGATTAAGACATGTTAAAAATATGTAAAACGTAAATAAATATTAGGTCAACTTTCTTAAGCTGTCTGTTAAATATTTCTAAGTCATACTTCGAAGAACTGGTGCACTATGTCACAAGTTACAAACTGCTAGGAGCTGATATGAAAAAAAAAAATTGTAAAAACATGTTTTTAAAAAGAAAGTAATGCATGGTATAAGGAAATGTTCTCTGCCAAAAAACAACACAGCGAAGAACAGTTAGGAATCAGTTGTGTTAAAAATTAAAATCAGGAAATAATGGAAGAACATTATATCATATGCAATACTGGCAAACGTGTGACCATCGTCATCATACGCAATACTGGCAAACATGTGACCATCGTCATCATACGCAATACTAGCAAACATGTGTGGCCATTATCATCATACTCACGTCTTGGAAATTTTCTTCATTAAGCCATATGGCTAAACCATGCAGACAGAAAAATAAACTGATACAATACAAAATATGATTGGGAAACTCAATGACACAATCCAATATTTAGACAGCTCTTTAATCCTGATCAAGTGCTTTGCTGACTGGCGTGGCCAATCATATTTTTTCCCAAAAGACAAAAATGAATTAAAACAATTCTTTCAAGTTTTGTAATATCTTGATTAGTTTTTGTGATGCAGTACTCTTGTGCATTTTAGTCCTTGACAAAACTTTGGACAAGATGTTAAAATGTATCTACCTGTGGCACGCCCCCCCCCCCTCCCCAACCCCCCCACCGGTCTCTCTCAGAAATGCCTGTCGATAAAGGCAGACCAAAAGATATGGAGAGTCACATGAAAAAGGTGAGGTAGACAGATTGGGCTGTATACAACAGCAAATGATAACATGACTTGGTAAGAGTTTGCTGAGGCTTATAGGGGCTGCATGGTCTCGAGTCATGGTTTCCGCCTGTAGTGTTAGAGATCCTGGGTTCAAGCCCCAGTAAAGGCTGGGATTTTTTCATGTGGACTTCTAGTAATTTTCCCTTGTCTCTGGGTAGTAGAATAGGATGCCCATGTGTATTGCTGCGCACGTAAAAAAATCCCTTGTTAGCTAGAAGTAAAAAAAAAAAGAGTAGCCTAACGACGCTGCCAGGGCAAAATCTTAAGTTAAAAATCTACCTAAAAGTATTTTAGGATCCTCGCCGTTGCTGTGGAGTTTGTACAGTGCGTTGAGATTCTTTGGCCTCAAGCTTGAGTCACAAGAAGAACAGAGCACTTATGGGTTACTACCCTTGTGACATGATGTTGATTCGTGGTGCTAACCTAAATGTAAACCGTGTTTAGGGTCTATGCTCCATTTTATGCTAGGAAGAGGAAATGCAACCTGAAGAATTATTGTTATGATAGGGCAGACTATCTGTAGCTGGGCTAGTACTGGCTAAGAGGACAGGACAATAGGTGGAAAGAGCAATGTTTTTATTTTTATCTGGCAGTTTCTGCTGCATACTTTGTTCCTAACATAATGGTGTTAACTTCCCAATGGAGTAAACAAAGCAGATCGAGAGAGGGATCATGCTGCAGGGGCAACAGATCTCAACCATACTATCCAGTCTGTGTGCTGCAGAGAGCAGAAACCTCATCTCCAGGCTTCCATCACCATAGGCTGTGAGTCCCATGCCCCTCTTGTAGCACAATGCAACATAGGATGCTGCTGCACAAGACCATTCTACATGGTGTAATCCCTCAGGTATGGGGCATCAGCCTGCCAGGCAGCTGAGGTTGCTCAGGCAGAGAAACGGAGGCAGACTAGAAAGAACTGTATCGCTAATCCCACCCTTACTGCGGCTTCCACCTGTTGTCCGCACTGCTCAAGAACTTTCCAGGCTCATATTGGACTAATCAGCCATCTTCGTACTCATAATCAATTGATCATTACTACTCTGGTTGAAAATGGTCTTCCTCACTCGTGATGGACGAACAACACACATACAAGAGCACAAAATAACATTATCGTCTGGAAAGACAGAAGTGTGAAAAAAAAAAATGCTTCTTTGGGGAAAAAAGGCACAAAAAGAAACAGCTTTCTATTCATATTTTGTTTTGTATTCATTCAGTTTTTTACCAGCTCAACTTTAGTCATCCCATATTTTCAACATTCAGGTGGAAGATCACTAGTGTCAAATGGCACACAGAATCATGTTTAAACATATTCAGCAACAGGCTACCTCACCGTATCACACACAAACATCAGGCTACCTCACCGTATCACACACAAACATCAGGCTACCCCACCGTATCACACACAAACATCAGGCTACCCCACCGTATCACACACAAACATCAGGCTAACTCACCATATCACACACAAACATCAGGCTAACTCACCATATCACACACAAACATCAGGCTAACTCACCATATCACACACAAACATCAGGCTAACTCACCATATCACACACAAACATCAGGCTAACTCACCATATCACACACAAACATCAGGCTAACTCACCGTATCACACACAAACATCAGGCTAACTCACCGTATCAAAGATAAACATCAGGCTAACTCACCCTATCACACACAAACATCAGGTTAACTCAGCGTACCACACACAGACATAAAATCTAGCTATAAAAGTATTCACTTGAACAAAATAAAATCTAGACCAGATATTATGGGATATCTCTCCCGTGTCTGAGACACACTAAACATGGATTCAATTATGTCAGCAAATATTTTCTTGCCACAGGAAGTAAAGGATCCTTTTAATGCCAGTGGCCTACCTGGCAAATGATGCTGGACTTTCCTCTCGGCTCTCATTGGGTCATGTGGTCAGTCATCATCATCATGCTGGCCACCTTTACTTTCCAAGACATTATCTGGTACCTATTTTAGCCAAGGACATCAATCTTCTGATGTTTCTTCTGCTTCTTAGCATTCACTAGCTGTGAACTGCTGCAGAAAGTTCTGGTTGTTCAGCCCTTGATGGGCTCTAAGTTCATCCCTTGATGGGCTCTAAGTTCATCCCTTGATGGGCTCTAAGTTCATCCCTTGATGGGCTCTAAGTTCATCCCTTGATGGGCTCTAAGTTCATCCCTTGATGGGCTCTAAGTTCATCCCTTGATGGGCTCTAAGTTCATCCCTTGATGGGCTCTAAGTTCATCCCTTGATGGGCTCTAAGTTCATCCCTGATGGGCTCTAAGTTCATCCCTTGATGGGCTCTAAGTTCATCCCTTGATGGGCTCTAAGTTCATCCCTTGATGGGCTCTAAGTTCATCCCTTGATGGGCTCTAAGTTTCATCCCTTGATGGGCTCTAAGTTCATCCCTTGATGGGCTCTAAGTTCATCCTTGATGGGCTCTAAGTTCTCATCCCATGATGGGCTCTAAGTTCATCCCATGATGGGCTCTAAGTTCATCCCTTGATGGGCTCTAAGTTCATCCCTTGATGGGCTCTAAGTTCATCCCTTGATGGGCTCTAAGTTCATCCCTTGATGGGCTCTAAGTTCATCCCTTGATGGGCTCTAAGTTCATCCCTTGATGGGCTCTAAGTTCATCCCTTGATGGGCTCTAAGTTCATCCCTTGATGGGCTCTAAGTTCATCCCTTGATGGGCTCTAAGTTCATCCCTTGATGGGCTCTAAGTTCATCCCTTGATGGGCTCTAAGTTCATCCCTTGATGGGCTCTAAGTTCATTCCCATGATGGGCTCTAAGTTCATCCCTTGATGGGCTCTAAGTTCATCCCTTGATGGGCTCTAAGTTCATCCCATGATGGGCTCTAAGTTCATCCCTTGATGGGCTCTAAGTTCATCCCTTGATGGGCTCTAAGTCATCCATGATGGGCTCTAAGTTCATCCCCATGATGGGCTCTAAGTCATCCTATGATGGGCTCTAAGTTCATCCCATGATGGGCTCTAAGTTCATCCCTTGATGGGCTCTAAGTTCATCCCTTGATGGCTCTAAGTTCATCCCTTGATGGGCTCTAAGTTCATCCCTGATGGGCTCTAAGTTCATCCTTGATGGGCTCTAAGTTCATCCCTTGATGGGCTCTAAGTATCATCCTTGAGGGCTCTAAGTCCATCCCTTGATGGGCTCTAAGTTCATCCCTTGATGGGCTCTAAGTTCATCCCTTGATGGGCTCTAAGTTCATCCCTTGATGGGCTCTAAGTTCATCCCTGATGGGCTCTAAGTTCATCCCTTGATGGGCTCTAAGTTCATCCCTTGATGGGCTCTAAGTTCATCCCTTGATGGGCTCTAAGTTCATCCCTTGATGGGCTCTAAGTTCATCCCTTGATGGGCTCTAAGTTCATCCTTGATGGGCTCTAAGTTCATCCCTTGATGGGCTCTAAGTTCATCCCTTGATGGGCTCTAAGTTCATCCCTTGATGGGCTCTAAGTTCATCCCTTGATGGGCTCTAAGTTCATCCCTTGATGGGCTCTAAGTTCATCCCTTGATGGGCTCTAAGTTCATCCCTTGATGGGCTCTAAGTTCATCCCTTGATGGGCTCTAAGTTCATCCCTTGATGGGCTCTAAGTTCATCCCTTGATGGGCTCTAAGTTCATCCCTTGATGGGCTCTAAGTTCATCCCTTGATGGGCTCTAAGTTCATCCCTTGATGGGCTCTAAGTTCATCCCTTGATGGGCTCTAAGTTCATCCCTTGATGGGCTCTAAGTTCATCCCTTGATGGGCTCTAAGTTCATCCCTTGATGGGCTCTAAGTTCATCCCTTGATGGGCTCTAAGTTCATCCTTGATGGGCTCTAAGTTCATCCCTTGATGGGCTCTAAGTTCATCCCATGATGGGCTCTAAGTTCATCCCATGATGGGCTCTAAGTTCATCCCTTGATGGCTCTAAGTTCATCCCTTGATGGGCTCTAAGTTCATCCCTTGATGGGCTCTAAGTTCATCCCTTGATGGGCTCTAAGTTCATCCCTTGATGGGCTCTAAGTTCATTCCTTGATGGGCTCTAAGTTCATCCCTTGATGGGCTCTAAGTTCATCCCTTGATGGGCTCTAAGTTCATCCCTTGATGGGCTCTAAGTTCATCCCTTGATGGGCTCTAAGTTCATCCCTTGATGGGCTCTAAGTTCATCCCATGATGGGCTCTAAGTTCATCCCATGATGGGCTCTAAGTTCATCCCTTGATGGGCTCTAAGTTCATCCCTTGATGGGCTCTAAGTTCATCCCTTGATGGGCTCTAAGTTCATCCCTTGATGGGCTCTAAGTTCATCCCTTGATGGGCTCTAAGTTCATCCCTTGATGGGCTCTAAGTTCATCCCTTGATGGGCTCTAAGTTCATCCCATGATGGGCTCTAAGTTCATCCCATGATGGGCTCTAAGTTCATCCCTTGATGGGCTCTAAGTTCATCCCTTGATGGGCTCTAAGTTCATCCCTTGATGGGCTCTAAGTCATCTTCCAAAATCTTAATTTTTGTGTGAACATTGATTGTACAGAGCTGCTTATTTGTAAATGTGCGACTTCAGAGGAAAAAATCCTAATCAGCCTTTTATGACTTGCTTGATAG
Source organism: Candidula unifasciata (assembly GCA_905116865.2). NCBI lineage: Eukaryota > Metazoa > Mollusca > Gastropoda > Stylommatophora > Geomitridae > Candidula > Candidula unifasciata. The sequence goes on from CAJHNH020002001.1 coordinate 258,445, forward strand.
GCAGGCAGTGGGTCTATTCACCCCACCCCTCCCCCCCCACCCCCAAACAGGTCTCCAGAACCCACACGGGAATGATAAGGATTCAAACCCAAGGTCTTCAGGACAGCATGTGAGCATCACCATTGTAGATTTTTTTATAAGTGACTTTAGGCTGCCAGGCTGACCCAGCTTAAAAGTACCAGGAAAAACCTCTAGGAAGTCTCCCCCCCCCCCCCCCCCCCCCCAATTTTAAACTTAAAAGTCTGGAGTTGGGACAGGTGGATAGACAGACAGATAGATTAAATGGACAAAATAATAGATAAAATTGACAGACAGAGAGACAGACAGGAAGAGAGACAGATAGATAGACAGACAGATAGAGAGAGCGGGCATGGTTACCTATTATCTGATTAGCTGTCCATGTACTGTCCTGCACTCAAAGATTAAATTAATCATTCACATAATGTGGCTTGGAGGAGTGGCAGAGAGGGGTGACAGAGAGGAGTGGCAGAGAGGGGTGGCAGAGAGGGGTGGCAGAGAGGAGTGGCAGAGAGGGGTGACAGAGAGGGGTGGCAGAGAGGAGTGGCAGAGAGGAGTGGCAGAGAGGGGTGGTAGAGAGGAGTGGCAGAGAGGGGTGGCAGAGAGGGGTGGCAGAGAGGGGTGGCAGAGAGGAGTGGCACGGGGAAGTGGCTGAGGAAATGGTTACAACACTGAGCTCTCATGCAGGAGACCTGGGTTCAAATCCTCAATAAGGTGATACAAGTTTTTTTTTTCTCTCAGGGATAAAAATAATCACCTTAAACAGCAGAGTTTAAGGTGACTGCACTAGTCTTGCTGCCCCCAAATCTTCAGGCTAAAGACCGCCCCCCCCCCCTCCCACCCAGCCATCCTAAAAACTGGTTCTACAGAGAGTTTACACTGCACCATGTGGCTGTCACTAGTTGGCATCCTACAACACTTGTTTTTCCTTTCCCGTGTGGGTTTCTAAGGCTCTTTTGTGGGGAAAACAAGAACAGACCCACTGTCTCCCCAACAAGCATGTTGTAAGAGTCGACTAATTGGGGGCATTCTTTGGAGTTGGAGTTGCCTGAGAGGCAAGAAACCAAGAGTCTGCTTACAAATAAGCCAGATCTGTGAAACGGATGTGCACACAAAGCTAAGGTTCTGAAACAAGACTAAAGTCTGGAGGCAGACGAACACCCAGAACTTTCGGCCAGAGTTTACAACCTGTGAACCTGAAGATGATGAAGAAGAATCTAGATTTTCTACAGCCACAGGATTTGCCTACAGATAACAAACAAAACTGCCAAACTTGTTCTCTAACATGGTAAAATATTGCAGTGTTGAAAAAACCAAATTAAAACAAAAAATTTTAAACATCTACCACATCTGATATCTTGTAGAAGCAAATCACTAAAAATATGACAAGCATCAATAAAAATTGTAATATAAAACTAAAAAAGTGAAATCATTATGATGCCCTAATTTGTGTTTTTTTTTTGCTAAGGAAGCTCCAGATTTTGCTGGCAATCTGAGAACAGATTTCTAGGTGTAAGTATATAATTAGATCTGTTTAATATTAACTGATTGGAAGAAATTTGCTACATTGTACAATAACCTTGTGGTTATATAGCGAAACTTGCCATATTTGTATTTGTTTATTGCTATGCAAGCAGTATATGATAAACAAAAAAAATGTTCAAAAGACAGCAGATAACAAATAATAATTAGAGATAACAAATAACATCAGCAACAGTAATGTAATTCGAATCTGTAAAAGCTTAATTAATTTACGGAAGAACCAGAACATTCCTGTTTTCAAATAGTCAATACAGAACTCAACGTAAGAACCAACAAATTTCAGTAGTAGAACAGTCGATGCAAAACTCAGTACAAAGAACCAACAATTTTCAGTGACAGAAAAGTCAATGCAAGATTCAGTGAAAAGAGTGAAATGAAATCTCTTAGAGTTTAACAATATCCATCAGAAAAAATCTAGTTATAACCAATGCACATTGTCATACACTGCATCATAAACAGATTAGTCATATTCCTGGGCAGGATACACAACTCTTTTTTCTTTTTAAACAAACAACAGAATGAAGGTATACACTAAATGGCCAGATGAAACTTTCATACATATGGGAACATCACATAAGTTTTAAGTGAAATGTTTTTCCATAATGATATGTTAATATCTGAGAGTATACTTAACACAAAGATCTCATCAATGGATCATTTACTGTCTGGATGGTGCAGTTATTAACCTGAATTATTCAGACATTACCAATGTTTACATTCACAAAGGATTATGCTAAAAGGGGAGAAGGATGAATAACTCCTGCTTTTTTAAATATGGTTACTGCCCCTATCAGATATCTGCTGCGAAATCTTCTAGGACTGAAAAAGTCAAATGACTGTTGGCTCATTGTGGTGTGGCTGCAATATCTGCTCTTTTTTTGGTCAAACACAGCTAATGTCAACAAACCCCTAGTAAGTCAACTTGTATAACATGCTTGTTGGGAGGGTAGTGGGTCCATCCTCCCTAAAAATTATAACCTGGAACATCCCCCTCCCTTCCAATAATGACCTGGAAAATCCCCCTCCCCCTTTCAATAATGACCTGGAAAATACCCCTCCCCTTTCCAATAATGACCTGGAACTCCCCCCTTCCCCCTTTTTTTTTCTCTCCAAATAATGACCTGGAACACACCCCCAGGGACTCTGGTATCTAGTCCATGGCCATTAAATTTGCCACTTGATGACAGAGATAACAAGACCCTGGAAAGGTGCCCCGTTTTTTAGTTGGGTATTATTTAACCACAAAGCCTCAATGTCCAACACAATTATATTTAACCCCAAAGTAAATGTACCCCCTCTCCTACTGATCTGATATTCCCACCTCTTTTGTGCACACTCCCTTCCTTCTCTTTGTTCTGTCCTATATGACATTACAAGAAAAGATTGTGGGCTGGCACTCACAAACAAAAGCTGAAATTACAGACCCGCCTGTGTTCAAAACCCTTCATCAATTCTGCACCAGCTTGTCTGCTCCTGTGGCAGACATACAACAGTCATCACTGTAAGCATTTTAAGTTTTCATTAACTCTTTCAGTCCCAGACAGGTATCGCTTCAACTCACTGATTCTCAAGTATTCCTCACCTACAGTAATTAATGCTTAAATCCAGAGCTGTTGAAATAGAGGAGTGGCTGGCTGACAGGAGGGAATGCTGGGCGCTCAAGAAGGTGACCCAGACTGTTGAATCTGTGGTAAGGCTGGGGATTTTGTTCTGTTCTGGCACAAAAATAAAAACCCCCAACTGCACAGTTCATGGTGACAGCATTAACCATGCAGCCCCGAGTCCTCAGGCTTGAAGGCCCCTGCCACCCCACCAACAAACAAAAATGGTAAAGATAGCTAGTAAGGGCTTTTTTGTTTGCTGTTAAAATAACAACACTAGGGGCCAAAAATGTGACTGTAGTAATTAAAAAAGCATGGGTCATTACCACACTTAACAGATGGAACAGAAAAGGAAGAACCACCAATATCAACATTGATAAACATCAGTTAAAGCAGGTGAAACACTCTACATATCTAGGGAGCATATATTTTTCCAGAAAGTGGAAGAATGAATAAAGAAACACAACAAAGATGCAATAAAGCCAATCAAGTTACACAACAAATGGCACCAAAACTGAAATGCAAGCATGTGAATATGAACACTAAAAAAGCACTGTTCAATACAATATTCTGACCAACACTATGCTATGAGCATCAAACAAGAACAAGGTCTTCAGAATACAGAAGAAAAATAGATAGAAATGAAATGTTTACATTTAATGCTAAGTGTAACAAGGAAAGACCTATTTAAGAACGATGATATCAGAAAGAAAGTCGGCACAGAACCAATACTAAACTTGACTGGTAGACTACAGATCAAATGACCTAGGTCAAATGAATGTTTACATGTAATGCTAAGTGTAACAAGGAAAGACCTACTTAAGAACGATGATATCAGAAAGAAAGTCGGCACAGAACCAATACTAAGATGGCTATGTAACAAAACTGGCATCAGACATGGCAAACTGAACGGCCAGTGTTTAAAACAGCTTATCATATAGACAGTTACAAATTAACACAAGATGAGTTCATTGCTACTAAAAGCGCTAAGTGCAGCTAATTACATTTATTTCCTATAACTAACCACTTATGAACAGATTTGTTCACCTCATCAAAAGGCAACACTGCTGTGACAATTGCAAACTGTGAATCAGACAGATTTTAAAAAAAAACCATAGAATACAGACAAAAGTTAAAACCATGCATAAAATAATAAATGGTTAATGTTAGTTAAAAATCTGGTCTATGAATACATTCCGTGATTAACCCCTGACATCTGAAAAAATGGAGACTAAGTTACCTAACTTTCTCAAAGAACACTTTAGCCATATGGACTTATATGTCTCAAATAACACGACCAGTGTCTTCATTTCATCATCATTATCAAATGCCATGCCGACTCTGGCGTGGGGGGGGGGGGGGGGGGGGACTCCAAAATCTCCAAAAGCATATATCCAATCATGTGCTAACATCCCTCCATGCCACGACAAAAGGTGTCAAAAATTAACTTTCTTCTCATAACATGACCACAAAAAAATGATGACTGTCTCTTTCTGATGCAGGGGCATAGTGTCCGCCTCGAGTGCTAGAGGTTCCGGGTTCAATCCCCGGTAAGGGGATTTTTTTCACATGGACTTGGACTTCTATTAATTCCCGCTAGTCTCTGGGTAGTGAGATCAGAAACCCGTCTGCATTGTTGCGCATGTTAAAAAAAATCCCATGGCAGTTAGAAATCAAAAAGAGCCTAGCGGCGCTGCCTGTGCAAAATTTGCAGTTAAAAATCTACCCAAAGTATTTCAGGAGCCTCGCCGGTGCTACAGAGCCTGTGCACTGTGCTGAGCTTCTTCTAACTCAGACTTGAGTTAGAAGAAGAGCGGAGCACTTATAGGTTACTACCCGTGTGCCATGATGATGATAAGTTGTTCAAGCTTCAAACTTCTTTCTGATGTACGCGATCAGTTCTCTTCAAGCCTTTGTCTCTTTCCAAACATCTATCACTTATTTTGGCTGTGCCAGGAATGGCAAACATTTTTTTCTTTAAAACTATAAATCTGAGGCCCCAAGAAATTGACTACTTTATTAAATGTCGTGAATCAATATGTTAAAATTTGCTCTATACATCACACACATAAATCTGTTACTAATCTTCCATGAAAGGGATTTACTGCATTAGATGTTCTTAATTCACACTTCTCATAAGCCACTATCAGCATCCGCAATAACATTTCTCAAATAATTATATACAAGTTTTAACCACAATCTCCTCCTTCAACTCACAGTTTGACAGTTTTGTGAAACTGGCATCAACGTCTCTACTTCTCAATATCCAGAGAATTACAACATATGTATACATACATTCAAACACCCCACATCCATATATACAATGTATCTCTAGACGTCTGGCACTATGCATCTCTTAATCACATTCAACTCAATTTTTTTTTAAAACACAACAAATGACTAAACTGTATCCAGATCTGGATGTGTACAATTAAAGTCTGAATAGCTCATAGTCCAGGATATGTACTCTTAATGTCCCAGTAGAACTGGGATTTGCAAATCAATGTCTCAAAAGCATAGAGATTGGCACAATTAGTGTCTCAATGGCATACAGTATGAGACCTGCACAATTATTGTCCCAATAGCACACAATGAGAGATTTGCACAATCAATGTCCTATAGCACACATTCCGATATCAAAACAGAGAAGGGCTCAGGATTCACACAATTAATTAATTAATTAATGTTTAAATAGTGCAGTATCCTACATTTGTACATTGAATACTTAAACAGCACACAATCCAAGACCTGTACAATGAATATCTAAATAGTGAAGCCCACAATTCACACAATTAATGTCTAAATAGTGCAGAGTCCAGGAATACACACAATGGTAATAACAGTCCATGATCAAGGTCATCACTATGTTATGATTCACAAAACATTAAACTGCAGACACTTGTTCTTCATCAGCTCCTGCAGTGAAAAAAAAAAAAAAAATTAGCTGCATAAACAAATTAATTAATTATTAAATTAATGCATTATTGTGATTGTGTGTGTAAAATGATGTTTATATACACAATTTCGATCAAAGGTCAAAACTAAATATTTTAACTTTCTCTTCTTTCAACAATGAAACCCTTTATGGCCATTCTAGTCATGTCTTCCTTTCCAATTTTGTTATTCAAGGAGCACCACAAAGTCCTGGCCACCTCAGGATTGACCCTTGAATCAGTCTGTTCACACCGCACTGTCAACTCAAACAAAGTACTGGCCTCCTCAGGATTGACCCTTGAATCAGTCTGTTCACACCGCACTGTCAACTCAAACAAAGCACTTGGCAAATCTCTCATATCATGTCTATCTTCCCGTGTGGGTTCCGGGGCCCTATTATAGGGAAAACAAGAATAGACCCACTGCCTCCCCAAAAGCATGTCGTAAGAGTCGACTAATTGGGAGCTTCCTTCGAAGTTGGGAGTGCATCTGCCTGAGAGGCAAGGAACCAGCAGTCTGCATTCAAATGAGTCAGTTCTGTAAAACGGATGCACACGCAACACTCAGGTTCTGGAACAGGACTGCAGTCCAAAAGTGGATGAATCACCAGAACTTTCCACCAGAGTTTACAGCTGGTGAACACCAAGAAAAAGAAGATGTCTATCTGACATGGTTCCAAACACTAACACATAATCTGCAAACTCAAGGTTTGTCCTGTATTTTTGCCAGACTTGCTTCAGATGTGTTCAATATTGGTGACAATGGTGATCCTTGAGGGATATAAATGTGTGCTGAATCTGATCTCCTCGTTCCCAAACAAAATACTACTGTTCTCTCTGACAGTGCCCCGCTATCAATTAGTCAACCATAGGTTCATGTCGCAGATCTGACTTAAGTGTATGTAGACTGTTGGTTCTATGTACTGTGACTTTGAAGTATACATGTCTACTTTTATGACATGCTTGTGTCCGTGTCTGTGGCTTAGGAGTTGGGAACGTGCTGTTATGCCGGTTTGATCCCTACTGCGGATGATTGATCTTGCGTTGGTTTCGACAGTGGTACTGAGAGCCGACTGTTCAGAGGTAACAGCAAACTACTGAGCATAAAATCTGCCTTTAAAAACCCCATCAGCCAAAAACAAAATGCTGGGGTTGGTTCTGCAACATCCTGTAAAGGATGTACAACCAACTTTTGTTGGGGGAAGAGGCTGTGGGTCTTATCTTACACTCATCTCCAAATGGGGCTCAGGAACCATGGGGGTGGGGGGACTGGTAGGGGGAGGGGGCGCGGCTGGTGTGGGCTGGTGTGTGTGTGTGGGGGGGAGGCTGGTGTGTGTGTGTGTGTGGGGGGGGGGGGGGAGTTATTTTAATGATGACCTAAAACCTCAGCTTACCTTCCACTGCAGGCACATCGTAGTCACTGTCCACGCTGACCACTGACCCGGGCCCTGACCCATGACTGATCCCCGCGTAGACACTGTTGTCCTGGGAGTAGGATCGATGATGCTGGTGCTGCTGGCGCCTGGCTAACTGGGCCATGGTTGTGGCTGCTTCGTAGTCCGGTAAAGGAGGTCTTCTGCCGACAGGAAACCCGGGGTAGGACGAGTAGCTTGATACTGGATGACAAAGAGATTCTGAGTTTAAATTTGATGATGATGATGATGATGATGAATGGGAGGTTCGCAGCAGAAGGAAAGGCAGCTGAGTCTAAGGATTTCCTTTTCCTCTTCTCACTCACATATACACAACACACACATTATTTGCACATACAAACACATAGAGGAAGACAGAAGCAGATAATGGGAGACAGAAAATAACTGACAAGAGAGTCAAATAGTTATGACAGACAGATAAAAACTTGACAGACAGAGACTGACATATGGTGGACGGATGAACAGACAGATAATTCTATGCAGAAAATAAGATTTTGTCCACAAAGTTTCCTGTGTCAGTTCTGGGAGTGGGACCCCACTGAAGGAAGAAAAAAGAAAAGACCCACAGACAAGCATGTTTTCAGAGTTGACAAATTAGGGAAGTTTCCTTTGAAGTCAGAGTGCATCTGCCTGAACTGCGAGGAAAAAAGTCTGCATACATGTGAGCCAGATCAGTAAAACTGATGTGCATGTAAAACTCAAGTTCTGGAACAAGACTAAAGTCTGGAAGTAGACAAAAAAAACCAGAACTTTACCGTTTACCGCCGGTGAACCTGAAGAAGAATGAAGAAGTTTGCAACATGAAGAAATCTTAGTAGAGGATTAAATCTCATTTTGTCGATTACTTCTCTGAAGAGACTATTAATTGACTGAAGATTAGGAATTCAGATACAAATCTTTATTGTGAATATAAATTATACCAGGTATTGAGGTGTAGTGTGGAAGACTTCTCTCAAAGTGAGTAGGTCTTGCAAGTCACACTCTTCATTATCATGGGCTGTGTTTCCAACACCTATCTAAAGCATTTATAAAACTATCATCTGGAAAGAGGGAAAGGTTAAATAAATAACAATAACAATAATGAGGGAAACCCTACAGTAAAACAATATGGGTAGTTGTTTTCAGACAGTCAAGTTGAGAGGGTAAGGGGAAGTAGCCATCTGTTATAATGTAGTGAATATTTAAAACACTAGGATAATGTAGTGAACTGCAAAAACAATAGGATAACGTAGTGAACTATTAGAACAAAAGGATAAGTTAGTGAACTATTAAAACAATAGGATTATGTAGTTAACTCTTAAAACAATAGGATTATGTAGTGAACAATAAAAAAACAACAACAGGATAATGTAGTAAACTATTAAAACAACAGAATAACGCAGTGATCTATTAAAACAACAGAATAACGCAGTGATCTATTAAAACAATAGAATAACGCAGTGATCTATTAAAACAATAGGATTATGTAGTGAACTATTAAAATAATAGGATTATGTAGACAGCTATTAAAACATTAGGATTATGTAGTGAAATCTTAAATCAATAGGATTATGTAGTAAAACATTAAAAAAACAGGATAGTGTAGTGAACTATTAAAACAATAGGCCAACATAGTGAAATATTAAAACAACAGTGTAAGACAGCCTAGCATACAACATGACAACATCTAGCATGAGAATGGAGGTGGAGGCAGTAACTACAGCTCTCCGGTGGCTAGAGAACAAGATGCACGCACATGTCGTAATTGTAACAGACTCTGAAGGAATGCTGAGAAAGGTGAAGACAAGGATGCTTCGAGCAGAGTGGCAAGCTTCACTGGAAAGGTCAACGGGTAGTGAGCATACTTTGGGTCTTTTCTCCAAGCTATGCCGGCATGGTGGGTAATGAACAGGCAGACAGATTGGCTGGATCTGAACCAGTGGGTGGTGAACTGATACATAACAAGGCAAATGTGGTCCAGGCCCTGTGGGAACAAGCAACAGAATCAGTAGAGAAACAAGATTATTATGGCCTGGAGAGAATGAGGCACCTGGCTGTAACTAGAGAGGGTCTGGCCAGCTCACTACACTCAGAGGAAAAGCAAGACAGACATATAACTAGATTGTGACCGGTACCATCAGTACTGGAACTCTGCGCTGGCTGCTGAAGATGAGGATGGAGCACACATGGGAATGCCCCAAGTGTGGTGATGTCAATTCTTGACTCAACTCAACTCAACTATTAAAACAATAGTCTTACATAGTGAACCATTAAAACAATAGGATAATGTAGTGAACTATTCAAAAAAGATAAAATGGCTGAATTAGCAAAAGTGTGCACACATGAACTCAGCAGAGATCACTCACATAAAGGACCTGGCAATGCTGAATGATGTTTGACCGTGCTGTATGATGGCAGCGGTGGGCGGATGTGTGGCACAGTAGCTGCAACATCAAACAAATAAACGCATCATATCAACATGAATAAGAATACACATGAATCAAAGAGTTGCTCATACACCAAGTACTGAATGTCGTGGTGAGATGCTTGCTGGCTTAAGGTCCAGGTTTCAAATCAGTATCGACACAGATTTTTTCAAAATTAACATTGTCTCCAAAGTCAGCCTAAAATGAGTACCAGGTAATCTTAAGAAGTAAAGGCGGCCAGTATGAAGCTGAACATCATGTGTGGATCAGTCTTTACAAATATGAAAATCTGAAGTGACTATATTTAAATACTGGGTAAAACAAAAGACACCACAGAATGTTATGATAATTAAAATCACGAAAATCTTACCTTTATCTTTTTCATTCTCTCACTCCTCTACCACACACACACATATATACCACCAATACATACACACTATCTACCCTATCAATCCCCATCACTGTATTCCAGAAACAACTATCCTTAAGTACGATTCCTTGTGAGTAATTAACTCTTTACTGCGTAGCATACATATATATATATATATACAGGACAATAAATGAATGAATGAATACAGTAGAATTAATTAACATTTAAATGAAACTATCATATGCCACAATTACTATCATCACTTGCCAGAATTACCAATCCTCATATGCCAGAATCAACAATTATCTTTTGCCAGATATAAAAAGTCCTCAAATGCCAGAATTAACAGGCGTCATGTGCCAACTATTTCCCTACCGTACAGCCTACTAGGTGATTATAAATTTTTTTGAAACATCTAAGGGATAAATAGTGTATAGTTATGTTTTTCTTTCATTGAAAAAATAAAAAAGGAAAAAAGGAAAAACAAAAGCCAATGAATCTAACCTGAAGTGGGACAGTAATTGGGACCAGCCGGGGCCATCAGTCGCCGATGCTGGAGGGGAGATACATTAGAGCCAATGCTACCAAAACCAGAGTCAGTCTCTGATGAACACTGATTCTTAAAGCTTCGAATGCTGCCTGTCGGGCTCTGTGAGTCGTTGGAGCTCATGGAACCTAATTTACATTTAGAAAGAAAATGCCAGTTATGTTCGGCAACTTTGTTTTACATATGTACTGCTTTAAAAATCTCAATGAGCATGACCATTTGCACGAAAATATGAATATTCATAAGACGGCTCTTAAAACAAGCTCCCTCCAGTTTATTAGTTCTGATCGTCAAGGTAAAAGTAACAACTTTGTTCTTGCCACAAAAACTGCTCTGAAGATCAGATTAGCCGTCTCTCGTGGAAAATCTCCCCACTCATAATTGCAGCTCTCAGTCCTGCTGTTCAACATTCATATACTTAATTTACCTTTAGATTTAGAAACTATCCACTCCCCCCCCCCCCTTTTTTTTAAATGTTTCATTTCATAACAGCTCTTCCTAGCCCTTTTAAAATCCATTTTCTGTATTATTGTTACTATGGTGACTTTGTTGGTTGTTTATAAGTCTGCTATTTTTGTCCACAGGTCAAAATGTTTAGTTGTGGGCATATTTTTCTCATTCTAGCTACAGTTTTTGTTTAGTTATTTCTTGATTACTACAGGTAACACATCTGAAATCAAAATATTCAACAAGACCTGTGTTTTATGAATCACTGACAGGATATTCAACAAGAACTGTGTTTTATGAATCACTGACAGGATATTCAACAAGAACTGTGTTTTATGAATCACTGACAGGATATTCAACAAGACCTGTGTTTTATGAATCACTGACAGGATATTCAACAAGAACTGTGTTTTATGAATCACTGACAGGATATTCAACAAGACCTGTGTTTTATGAATCACTGACAGGATATTTAACAAGACCTGTGTTTTATGAATCACTGACAGGATATTCAACAAGACCTGTGTTTTATGAATCACTGACAGGATATTCAACAAGACCTGTGTTTTATGAATCACTGACAGAATATTCAACACGACCTGTGTTTTATGAATCACTGACAGGATATTCAACAAGACCTGTGTTTTATGAATCACTGACAGGATATTCAACAAGACCTGTGTTTTATGAATCACTGACAGGATATTCAACAAGACCTGTGTTTTATGAATCACTGACAGGATATTCAACAAGACCTGTGTTTTATGAATCACTGACAGGATATTCAACACGACCTGTGTTTTATGAATCACTGACCAAATATTCAACAAGACCTGTGTTTTATGAATCACTGACAGGATATTCAACAAGACCTGTGTTTTATGAATCACTGACAGGATATTCAACAAGAACTGTGTTTTATGAATCACTGACAAAATATTCAACAAGACCTGTGTTTTATGAATCACTGACAAAATATTCAACAAGACCTGTGTTTTATGAATCACTGACTGGAATCAAATGTAGCAATTTAAAAAAAAAAGTCTTAAGTCTTATACTTGTACCTAGATCTTATTATGCCTTTCAGCATCATGTTTAAAAGAGGTATCTTGCATAAACGCTACTGTGTGCTGCACACAAGCTGGTATTCACGGCTTCAGATATTCCATTCCATCTATCCCTCCCTTACATGGGCGACTTCTAGCTCCGCTACCCTTGTGTCTGAGTGACAGGACTGTCTGTGATGCATTCACTTATTGTAGTCTTGACACGGATCTCAATAATTTGATGACTTATCTGTCTTCTTCTGCTTCAGCAGTCCGGGTCCATGAGAGTTTGTTGCTGCGGATATCAATCATATTATTCCATATTGATCCTGTAGGTGTTTGCAGGTTTTCTGGATATTCCCACTTTACTGTCTTGATCTGCCTCGTGGTCTACTCCCATTTAACTCCCTCATGAACTGATTTTGTCTCTCTGTCATTTCCCATTTATGTTTTAGCCATTTTTTTAATGTTTCAGCCATTGTAGTCTATTAGCCCTCATGATGTCAGTGATCAAGACTGATTCAAATAGATTATGAACTTCACTGTTGCTTCTCACTCTTATTCTCAGCCGTTTGCATCTTTAATAAAGCTTCATCTATTTTAGTGTGCTTTTATGTACTATTTGATTCGTTCAAATTAGCATTACCACGCAATATTTGTGAGGACAAAACAACTGTTATGTTACCGTCGCCCATAAAGCATACAAAACCTATCACACATAGCATAAAAAGTGGCTAACGAGGGCTGGCCACTTCAGCCAGGTAGAAGACATGTGACATATCCCCTTTATAACCAACTTTATAATGCAAATACAGTTTTGAAAATGATGGGAAGTTGTAATCCTTTTTCTCAGAGAGTAAATTAAAATGAGAGAAAGTCCTGCATCAAATCCTCGTTGTTCTTTAACTCTCTCACCTTGGAAAAACTAATAAATAGAAAGGGCCATGACCCCGTATGAATTACAGTGACACAGGTCACTAATAAATTTGGTAAAAATGTTTTTGTCTACATTGTTTAATTTTTTTCTCCTCAAAAAATAAAAAGACATATGAAGGTAGTAATCAACAAACATGAACAGGGTGAAACATTCAATAGAATACATTCCTCAGACATTAAAAAACACCAAAAAAATAAATCATAAGTATCGGGTGACTCATGCCATGACCCTGCGATCTCCATCACTGAGGCTTATAGGAAAATGTGAAGTCAACTTGGCTTTAAAAAACTATTTAATTCTAAGGACAACCCCCCCCCCCCCCCCCCCATGCTATTTTTAGTAAATGTATTCATTTCCTGACCTCCTAAACGTTTGTGCAGGCGCAATATGGCCAATAATGTTTTGAGTTCCCATCAGTTTGATTGCACACACAAAAAAAGTCAAGATAGCAGCTTAAAAGATTGCTGCATCTTCAAGCAAGTTCAAGTAGCCAAACAAGTTCAAGTAGCCAAACAAGTTCAAGTAGCCAAACAAGTTAAAGTAATCATTTGGGGATATTGCATCTTTCCCGTGTCAACTTTTGGATGTGATGCATGGACTTTCACTCAGCCTTTGAAGAAAACATCTGAGTTTTTAAATTGAAATACTACAGAACAATTCTTACAATACTGTGGACTAAGAAGAAGAAAAACACTATCCTACACGATCTGAACATAGAGGTAAAAAAATCTGACTCATACACAGCACCATGTCCCAAAAGTTTAGATATTTTGGCTACATCTGAGTCATGGTGGCCTGTAGAGAACAGTGACGGAGGGTAAATTTTCCGGAAAATGCGGCATATTGACCGAAGGTGGATACAAGACAATGAAGATGCATTGACTTTGAAAGCACACAGAGCAAGAGAACTGACTGGAGAATCAGAGACTTTCAGGCGTGTCGTGATGAGAGCAACATTCTGTAAACGATCTTTTGACTGAAGATCAGCCTGACAGACCGATACACAAAGAGCCATTATCTGGATGTGAATCCAACAGGCAAAAATCCAATAAATCCCACTTAACCTTACAGAACAGTTTTATTGGGCCACACTTGTGGTTTAAAAAAAACTTGCTGTCCAATGTGGGTGACTGGGTCTTGATGAAACAATTCTGGCATAATTTGCTTTACTGGCACATATGAAAGACATGAATTATTATGTAAGTGCTCGCAGAGATTTTGTCAACTGCAGCATGCCAGGTAACAGACTGGATTTAAATGTTACATGACTGAATTCTCATCATTTGGACATTGAACAAAAAAATCTGCAAGGATTTAATTTTACCGGCACTTATGAAAGAAATGAAATATTACATGGGTGCTTTAGCGACAGCCAGCAAGGCAAGTGCACAAGGTATTAAAACATCCATCAATGCTGTATGCAGGCACAGAAGTCAGTCACATGCTTGTAAATGATCAGATGAATAATGGCTTCTAGACACATTTAACATAAGCAAAATAATGGCACAAATGGCAGGATGAAAACAAATCAAAATTATCTACGTCACAGTTGACAGAATAGCAAGAAACAACAACAATATTAAAAACACCATGGTTAAGTTTACTAAAGCCAGGTAGAAATTATGCCAAATTCTAACCGTGCATTGTTATCCAAATACTTTAAAGCCAGTATTTCTCAAACTGTTTACATCATCTAGATTTAAGTCAATACAACTTAAACTAATTTCACCATCAAGACTTCAAAGACAGTGTGTCTCAAACTGTTTACATCGTCGAGATTCAAGTCAATGTTACTGAAACTGTTTTCACCATCAAGACTTCAAAGCCAGTGTTTCTCAAACTGTTTACATCATTGAGATTCAAGTCAATGTTACTTAACTCTTTGAATCCCAGAGGGTTTAGCATCACAGGCCCAAGGGGTAGTCAAAAGAGACGTAAAATCGGCGCATCATACGTTTATTGGGCTTCTAGGCAGTAACCTATGAACGTATGATACGTTCCTTGGGACTCAAAGAGTTAAACTGTTTTCACCATCAAGACTTCAAAGACAGTGTTTCTCAAACTGTTTACATCATCGAGATTCAAGTCAATGTTACTGTAACTGTTTTCACAATCAAGACTTCAAAGTCAGTGCTTCTCAAATTGTTTCTGAGATAAAGACTTTGAAGTCGGTGTTTCTCAAACTGTTTAACATTATGGAGACTTTAAGCCAGTGTTTCTCAAATTATTTACACTATGGCGACTTTCCAGTCAGTGTTTCTCAAACTTGTTTGTGTGATGAACACTTTCCTCAAAAGCTCCAGTGACAACTTTTTTTTTTTTTAAATTTGATATATAATGAAAGGGTTAAGTAAGGGTACTTTCAACAATTTTAAGAATCACTGCTGTTAATACCTGAAGACAAAATAAAATTAAAATTATAATTTCCTGTAGGTCAGACATTTCAGTCACAGGCTACAGTTAATACAAACAAGTGAAAGAAAGACTAGGCAAATCCACTACTGTGGATATGACTGGTATATGTAAAAACTGAGCTTGGAGAAAAAACACAAAAAGTCATAATTAGGAGGTTGGGGCAGCACAGTAGCTGTCATATTTTTTTTTTACTGGCTCAGTGGGCATTTAAGAAAAAATTCTCACTGAAATTGGCTCCCAAACTGATCCAGCGTAAGACAAGACTGGTATCAGGAAAATATTTGGGAAATAAAGGTGACCAGCATGATAATAGGACACATCACCCTCTGAATGCCGATTCAACTATTCAAATATACTGGGCCAGAACGTATATCCAAGATGCCTAAAATGTCAGACATGGATTTTCTTCTTCTTCTTTGAGTTCACCAGCTGAAAACTCTGGGGGAAAGTTCTGGTTGTTCATCCACTTTTGAACTGCAGTCCTGTTCCAGTACCTGAGTGTTGCAAGTGCATGTTTTACAGATCTGACTCATCTGTATGCAGACTGCTGGTTCCTTGCACTCTGACTTCGAAGGAAGCTCCCAATTAGTTCACTCTTACAACATGCTTTTGGGTAGGCAATGGGTCTATTCTTGTTTTCCCTTTAACAGGGCTCCGGAACCCACACGGGGAAGTCATGGATTTGTACTTTGATACTTTTATTTGGCGATCACTAACAAAACAAATTTAAAATTAACATTTATATCTGGAGCCCATGGCCTATGTCTGACCGTTTCTTACCCATTCTATCTTGCTGTTTCCTTGGCCCTTGACCCAAGCATGAACTTTCAGGTGTCAAATTGACAGGTATCGGCCGAGAGGG